>OZ022585.1:1720063-1908523 GCA_963669155.1 Arbacia lixula
ATCTACGCACGCCATTGCACCTGGCTTGCTTGGGCAACCACCGAGGCGTGGTCGAGTACCTGGTCTATAGGTACGATCGTGAACCTAATAATACCTCTATGGGCACGACATGACAAGCGGGGGTGTCAGAGATGTTAGGAGAGAGAGGGGGAGGGAGACAGAGAGACAGAGACAGAGAGAGGCAGAAAAATACAGACAGACAGACAGACAGAAAGAGAGGGGGAGAGAGACACAGAGAATGGAAGAGTGGAATATATGGGAGAGAGCAATCTTTCGCTGATTTTACGCAATTGATGAGATGATGATATTCTTTCCTAATCCAGTAATGGACGTCAAACAGATGAAATGAACATGACTTGAGTCGCATTGCTTTTCTTAATTCTCCCTTCACAGGAAAGCAGACCTGTCCCGAACAGACAGCGATGACCTCACGCCTCTTCAGCTCGCCGCGGACGCAGAGAGTTTCGACGCCATCATAGCCCTGCTCGATCACCTCTATAAAAATCAAAAGCACCTCGCACCTGCGCCTATTATAGACGACCACGACACGATAACGCTCATTAGCGAGGCGAATTCGTCTTTGGGACTCGACGAACACAACGACCAGGACCTCGACGTCGTCCCGGAAGAATATGAAGACGGAGAAGCTGCAGTAGAGCATGAGGAGCATGAAGACGAGGTTGGTAATGGAGAAGAAGCAGCGGCTGGAACTGAGGAAGGGGCCACGCTCGACGATAGCAACGAACAAAAGAATCCGGATGATGTCGACAACCAACACCAAGACGACGGAGAGGCACCTGCAGTCGATGAGGAGAATGCACCGACACCAACCGACCAGGCTGCTGATGAACCCAACCACGTTGTTGCCGCTGATGAGGATGCCCCTCGGCAGCCAACCCCGGAGCCGGGCCCAGCCGACCTCGTAGATCATCCGAGCGTCGATCTCGTCAATGACAACGGGCATGTTGAGGGCGAGACGAGGCCCCTCTCCCGGCTCAGCAGTGAAAGCAGGGACGTGGCGATTGCAGAATTCCTTGATTGGGTGATCTTGGAGAATAAGGCCAAGGTCTTAAAGGTCAGGCTTTTTGCACATCTATCTTGTTACCACAGTCTTGTTAAAGCAAAGGCACTCTAATTTTCTCTATAATTAACCCTTTGTGTGCCAAGACAAATGTATTCTCAATGGGATTTATGTTTATAAATGAAGAAAAATATCGCACGTTAAGGGTTAAGGAATAACAACTCTTAAAGTAACCGTAACTTTCGTAACAGGGGCTTACTCGTCCGACATTTCCGATTGTTCTCAAAATGTCATTAGTTCATTTTGCCTGTTCCCCCTTCTTATTGTTAAAGGGGTAGTAGTGGTGTTGATCATGGGGCGTGATCGTGATGATCATGACAGCACCGTTCTGCCGTCACAACTTGGTCCGGATTTTGTTTAATTTTAACAATTATATCATTTTGAGATGATTTCGAAATGATTCCTTCGTGGTATACTACAATCACGCACGAATGGGACCAATGGTCATAGCGGAACGTCTCAACATCGATAAGTCTTCACCGCTACGTCTCCTTACATCTAAAGACAACCGCAGACCACACGATTCTTCCCCGATCCTGCGGTCGTAAGGGCCCACGACTGGAAGTGTGACGTCATCTTCTTGTACATATCCAATGACCGGGTCCTGCGATTAAGCCAGGTTCAGAGTCGCACTATAATTGGTCGGCTCGATCGTGTCGTCTGCGGGGGAACTGCAGCAGCTTTCTGTCAGTGTGACCTACCGCGACCATCGTCAGTCATGTCATTCTCTTAACTCATTCGTGTCTCCCCCCTTGTCTCTTTTCTTCCCCCGTCGTCGCGCAGCTCCTTCTGCGTTATCGATCCAAGCTGCGTGACGTCAGCGATCACGACATCAAGAAATACATGAAACATGCTGCCAAGAACGGGCACACAGAGTAAGTATGCCAAAAACCGTTAATATGGTAATAGTTCTCAACGGTTATCGATCCACTTACCAATGCTATTTCTATGTAGGAAGTATACACATTTTGCATCGGTTGCTTGCTGAGAGCAATGCTACAATATTTCGGTAAATACCGTGGAATGGAAGAGTCCGAAGAGTCCCTATCATAAGAGATTAAACTAAACAAGCTGAATTCAGATCAAAACAAGGAATTTTAATTTGCTAAATTTGAAGTGGTGTTAGCTCATGCAATATCCCTTCATTGAAGGACCCTATCATAGGATTATAAGACCGCACTCAAAATATACAAATATACAAATAAAGCTTGGAGTGCTGAATCATTTTTTACACACAAAAAAATATTTCTATGGATTGGAGATCTTATGCATGTTTTGCAAGAAAACATTTTTTAGTCATTGTTTTCTCTCTAATTTTTATTTGTATTTATTTGTTTTAATTGTTGAATTGGCACATTTGGCATATAATTAGTTCAACTTTCTCTCTCAATTCTCAGCACCGTAGTGGCCTTGGCTCGCTGGAAGCCCGGCGTGATCGATGATCACGACGACGAAGGGCGAACCCCTCTCCACCAGGCCGCAGCCCACGGCCATCACGCCACCGTCCACGAGCTCCTCAAGGCTAATGCCGAGGTCAACGCCGTGACCATCGACGGCCATTACCCCGAGAGTTCGCAGCCATGGACTGCGGGTACGGATGACGTCACAAGGTACTTGCCACTGAACATGCTAAACTCGAAGTTTAATAGACCAGTTCAGTAAACATATGCATCGTCAATATGTGGCTCAATTCCTTTGCACAGTGTGTGTGTGTGCAAATGATTCATAATATCTCTAACCCGCTCATGTTTTGCACACAATTCTTCTCCGCTCCAGGATTTATGCTCGAGCCGAGTCGAGGACGCCTCTTCACTTTGCCGCCGCAGTGGGATCCGTGAAAATGATCAGATCACTCCTGAAGGCACGGGCAGATATCGATCGCGCTGATCGAAATGAGGTTCGTTTGCCCGTAATTCTCATTAGATGATAACGCAATGAAAGATTATGTCAAGAAAATAAGGTACGTTAGTGATCTGATAAAACAGATGATTACTTAAGCACACCATCACGTAGTGTGTGATATTTGGCTTTAAAATATGTCTGGAGAATGATAGTCTTTATTAAGCGTCATTAAATTTGAGGGGCGGAAGAAGGAAAGTGAGGGAGGAAGGCAGGCAGGCAGGAGGGAGGGAGGGAGGTAGTCACCATTATCCTTTTGAAACGAAAGCTCCTAACTCTTGTTTATCTTCCAGGTGACTCCTCTTGATCTTGCCTGCCAGAGCGGTCACATGGACGCCGTGAAACTCCTCCTGGAGAAAGATGCGAACATCTTGACTCGAGACTACCAGGGTTTGAACTGCCTGGATTACGCCATTGACAACGGGAACGAGTAAGTATTGGGTTGTGGTCGTCTTGTTTTTCTTTTTCTTTTCTTTCTCCAAATGTTGCCTTTACAAACTGCCCTCGTTAATATATTGCTTAATTGGTATTTGGCGCTTCAACTTTGTAAGTTGTCCATGTGCAGCTTTCGTTAAGACGTAGATCTGTGGAATATGAAAGTGTTCTTTGCGGGTATTTTGTCATTATTTCATCTCCTTCTTACATTTCTTCTTCTTTTCCTCCCTATGTTCCTTCTTTTTTTCTTCTTAAGTCTAGTAATTTTTCGATTGTGCCCCAATATTTGATGAATACCCTTCGAGATTAATTTATTTAAAAGTATGTGTAGTCTATCGTTGTGCCTCTGTATATCAAAAGAGCAGATGTCAGGCGAAGAAACAAGTGATGAACAAGTGGTACTTGTTCATTTCCTATCACTATACCGTATACCAGCAATATCGTAACCCTCCCTCTGCCGACGATCCTTTCTTCAGGTCTGTGTGCAGTCTGTTGCTGTGTCACCGGGACTGGAAGGGTTTAATGATGTCATGCTCCTGGGACGAGACCCACGAGGAGAGGACCACGCCCATGAAGAAACTCATCGATAAGATGCCAAGTGGGTCTTCTCACTTATTTTCTTCTTTCTCCCTCTCCTCGTCCTCTTTTTTTCATCTTAATGTTCTGACCTGTTTTTGTTCTTCTTCCTTTCCTCTTCTTTCTTTCTCCCCTCTTCCTCTTCACTTTCTGCTCCTTACAGCTTTTTTGAAAGTGAACTTGAATAAATTCTTTTTCAAAATCATACATGCAGATCTGTGTCTCTTTCTGTTTCTCTCTCCTGAAATCCCCCTCTTTCTTTCCCCCTCACTCTTCTTATAAACGCTGTTCCAGTCTTCTGCTTCTACTTTTTTGTTTTTCTCATTCTTCTTCTTCTTCTTCTCTTCTCCCTGTTCTTCTTCTTGTTCTTCTTCTTCTTCTGTTTGTTCTTCTTCTTCTTCTTCTTCTTCTTCTTCTTCTTCTGCTTCTTCTTCTTCTTCTTCTTGTCCTTCGTTTTCTTCCTCTTCTTCTTAGTTTGTTTCTTTTTTCTTTTTCGTCTTTTCTTTTTCTTATTTTTTGGTCTGTTTCCTGTATTCTTTTGCTGCGACTGTACCAATGATATACGAATGTTCTTCCTATGCCGAAGCTGCAAACGTGAATAGCAGCCTACAATCAGAAAGCGAACGCAGACTTGACATAAATTCTTCAAATATCGCCCTTCTTTTCATATTTCACAGCTGTGGCTGAGAGAGTGATGGATAAATGCATTACTGTTGCTCCCGGAAACGACTACCGAGACAGCGATTTCTGGGTGGAGTTTTACTACGAGCTTCTCGAAGATTCCTTCTCTCTGTGGGAAAACCACGATAGCTCGCCCCGCTACCGACAGTTGGAACCACTGGAAGCAGGTACGCTCAAGAAAAACGGAGTAACTTTTAAGATCATTGTTTTCTCCGATGATATTTGAACCAGCAATATCATTATCACGGCAATTTGGAAAATAACTTGAAGGAGAAGCATACTTGACCGATATTCAACCTAGAGTTCAAAATCCCTGTAGATGCTGAAATCCATATTTTCATGGGTTTGTATTGTAAAGCAGGATACGCCACCAATAACGTTGTGACAAACATTCGCGCAATTCGAAAGTATAAACTGGCGTTGATGACATAAATTCGTCTTATAGCAATTGAATATGCATGTGTGCATTCAAAGGAATGCACAATATAATACATGTGTATATTATGCCTTGCCACTATGGTATGCTATATCGTTTCAATACGCACTATCTCGGTTTTATATACTTTTGATTATAGTCATGTTCTTTGAAGAGAAAAATATTGCTACTGATGATCGTTTGTCTCGCATCTAAAAGATCACGACGTTTCGTGCGCCGCTGCAACACTTCGTCAGGTGTGATACAAAATTGTAGTAAGTAGGGGTTTAAATACCCTATGGTCAGTGCAGCATACTAACTGAAATCTGCTCATAAATCAAATCAAATCAAAATCAAAACAAATCAATCAAGACATTCTTCCTCAACTTACCACAGCGAACACGAATAACAACAACGACAAGGATGAAGAAGGGGAAGGTGCAGATAACCAATGTGTAGCAGCACACAGCGTCGTAGCCCCCGATCACGATGACGCCACGTCCACCGTCGGCCAGCAGGAGAACGACACCCCCTTAACCGAGATCGTGGTCGACGAGAATCCCCCCGAAGATCAACCGGAGCGCTCGAACGAATCCAACAACCACTCGGTAGATGAACCCGCTCCAGCGCCGGAGGAGGCGACGACTCCGACCTCGAACGACAATGAGACGTCCTTCATCTCGGCCACGGACCACGAGAAGACCAATGGCGGACTCGACGTCCACAACGAGACAGACATCGAGGCCCAGAGGCTGGACGACAAACCGAAGTCGGTGACCACCGAGGAGAGGGAGGAGAAGGAGGTGCAGGAGGTGAAGGTGCACGAGTACCTGTCTGCGTACGATGATCGGGGGAAGCTGCGGTGTGAGGCAGAGCCGTACCACGAGAGCTCATCCAGGATGGTCAAGACACACCCCCTCACCGTCATGGTTAGTACCAGAACCTGAATCAAACTCTATATACCTCATATAAAACATATAGGGGAAACTCGTCCCATGAGCACAACGTCGACATTCAATTGGGTAGGCAAGTTGAGAAGAGAGGTGACTTCTCCATAGTGCATAGAGGGGAAAGCCGTCCCATAGTGCACCGCGCAGCGACATCTGGAATTTTGTTTGTTGTCATGTCCACTTCCGGTCTCATACGCTATAGTTAACTAGACCGAAAGTGAACGTAGCGACGAACAAAAGCCGAATGTGCTGCGCGATGCATCGTTGGATGACTGTTCCTTTTATGCGATATGAAGAATTGGGCACAAATGGGAATCCATTTTCTTATTAGTTCCTTGCTTCCATGTGACGTCCATTAGCTGTAATACGGAGTTATCCATCCGTTCTTGTTTGAATGTACTTGTATTCGTCTCATACCCTGCCACTGTCATGATTGGTAGCAGCACTCGGACCTAGGGCATAAAGGTGTACTATGAAGGAGGATCCAGATGAATCCATCCTCTTTGCTCTTTCCATTAGCTCTTTGCTTCCATTATCATGATGGTGTCCATTGGTTAAAATACGGATCCATCTATCCGTTCTCGATTGAATGTTCTTGTAGTTACAACCTCATAAGGTTTGGTCTGACCGACTAGACTCCATTATCAGGCCGTATCTCGTTTTGGTTTTCTGCACCCCAAAATTAATAGAATATGATTTTTTTGAGATTCTAGAAAAGCAAACATTCCATCATTACGTCATATTTTGCTTGCGCTATTCCCCTGAAAAAATGCCCCATAAGGATCTAACCCTCGCCTTGTCAATGCTTGACGTCACAGATCGACTCTCAGCGCGCCGAGCTCCTCACTCACCCGCTCGTCGTCGCTCTCCTCAACCACAAATGGCGCCATCTCGGTCGCTTCTTCTTCTGGCTCTCCCTGCTCGTCTACCTCTTCTTCCTCGCCATGCTCACCGGCTACGTCACCTCGCTCCCCGCTCCCTTCTACCTCGATGCCGACAACGACACGGACGTCGATGCGTCGTCGATGACTGCATGGTTGGCGGACGGAGAGGCTCGCTGGATGGAGGAGGCGCGGGAGGCCGCCACCGCCTTCTTTGGGACGATCGGGCGATGGCTTATTCTCCTGCTGTCTGTCTTACATCTCATCAAAGAGGTGAGCAAGATAATGAGTATGAAAAGAAATCTGAACGTGTAAGTTATCTCTTAATCCTTTGCAAGCCATCCCTGCCAGCATAACTTGAAACTTGTTACTTGTAAGTTGAGTAGTTAATGTGCACTCGGGCCGATTTTTGTGTAATACAGTAAAATGTTTCATTTAAATTTTGGCGAATTGATTTTTGTTTAATTTATGTCTTTCTGTATTCTGTTACTTTCTGTAGTTCTTTTCCTCACTTTCATTTAATGATGGTGATGGTTAGTTACAGATTTGTTCCTTCTTGTTGTTGCTGTTCCTCCTTCTCCTCCTCCTCCTCCTCCTCCTCCTCCTCCTCCTCTTCTTCCTCCTCCTCCTCCTCCTCCTCCTCCTCCTCCTCCTCCTCCTCCTCCTCCTCCTCCTCCTCCTCCTTCTTCTTCATCGAAGTAGTGAGCCTTGTAAATGAACTGGCCGTTATATCAACATCATAGATGAAGGAAGCTACCCTAATAGATATGACAGTACAGGAAGAGAAGTGAGACAAACTTACGTAACTCTCACAATATTGTACCCCTTTCCCACCACCGCCTCCAGGTGGTACAGTTGGCGGTGCAGCGGCGCCACTACCCATGGTTCGACAGTCTGCTGCAGTGGACCCTACACATCCTGGCTATTCTGCTGATCCTGCCGCTCTCAGACTACGAGTTCGCTTCGGGCATCAGTACCACACTGGTAAGATCTCACCCAATTATGGTTGGTATCGGTATCATAATCGTGAACATAACTTTCATTAGTTGTTGTAGTAGTAGTAGTAGTAGTAGTAGTAGTAGTAGTAGTAGTAGTAGTAGTAGTAGTAGTAGTAGTAGTAGTATAGTAGTAGTAGTAGTAGTAGAAGTAGTAGTAGTATTAGTAGTAGTAGTAGTCGAAGTAGTAGTAGTAGTAGTAGTAGTAGTAGTAGTAGTAGAGTAGTAGTAGTAGTAGTAGTAGTAGTAGTAGTAGTAGTAGTTGTAGTTGTAGTAGTAGTAGTAGTAGTAGTAGTAGTAGTAGTAGTAGTAGTAATAGTAGTAGAAGTAATAGTAGTAGTAGTAGTAGTAGTAGTAATAGTAGTAGTAGTAGTAGTAGTAGTAGTAGTAGTAGTAGTAGTAGTAGTAGTAGTAGTAGTTGTAGTTGTAGTAGTAGTAGTAGTAGTAGTAGTAGTAGTAGTAGTAGTAGTAGTAGTAGTAGTAGTAGTCATATTAGCAATAGTAGTATGAGTATTAAAGTGACAGTGCGAGTAGTAATACAAGTTAATACATGTGTTAGTATCCGTATCTGTCGCCCTCTCCAGGCCTGGCAGTGGAAGTGCGGCTCCGTCGCTGTGCTGTTGGCGTGGATCAACCTCGTGTTGTTTCTGGGGCGATTCTCGGCGCTTGGTCTCTACGTCATGATGCTCAACGGTAGGACAACCCCCACCCCACCCCTACCCCCTTACCCACTCCCCACTTCATCCACGTGACTATAAACATTTACCAGGCTTTCATTTGTTGCCATAATGCTCCCACGAACATTGTTTGTTTGTTGTTATGGAAATGTCAATCCAAATACTTATTAAACATGTTATCGGCCATAGCTCAAAATCATTAGTCACTTCCTACCTATCATATCAAACATGCTTTTTAAAATGTAAGTTGATATTGACCGACAGCGTCAAATATTATTCATTCTGCCCGTCATAATCCATCGTGTTAATCAGCTACCTTTATAAATCAACAAATCAACCAATAATCAAGTTGGTATGAACAAGTACATTGGAATTTTCATGAAAATTATTCATCCGTAGTTACTATAATCATCATAAGAAACTATTTTTACCCTACCATACCATTTATGTATTTAATTCTTTTTCATTACTTATATTTTCCATATAGAAAAAGAAAACATTTCAAATAAAGATCCTGAGCATATGAAAACATATCGAACATGAGGACGGGAAAGTTGTAAGCAAAGCTTAAAAATGACTGCCACTGTTATCATGTATCTGTCTTATAGTTCTTATCTTGTAATTTCCTTTTTAATTCAGCCATTTTCTGGACTTTCATGAAGTTCGCGACGATCTTGTTCCTGCTTATGGTGGCGTTTGCTTTAGCATTCTACATGCTGCTCATGAACCAGGTATAAGCTAGCTTTTTTATATAGATATCAATTTGATTTTCCCCCTTCATGAACATCATTTACATACAAACAAAACAAACGTATATTTATATACTTTCCCCCACCACTTTGCAGTGCAGTTAGTAGTCATTTCGGAATCTTCGGAGTAGACCCACTATTTGTTGCCTGGGTTGCCTTCCCGTGTCTGCTAAACGGTTAGGTGTCCCCGCTCTACAATCTAAATGCAATAATTGCAACATGAAGGACGCATGTATCGCATGTAAGGAGAAATTGTCCCATGATGCACCGCGCAGTCATGTCCGCTCCCTGTGTATGCTACTAGTGTATGAGACTGGAAGAGGACATGCTAGCATGATCAATTCGGACGTCGCTTCGCGGTGCGTTATAGGACGACTTTTCCCTATATGCGGTGTAAAGAATTCACCTATTCAATCTTCTCTTCTTAAATTGTCTGTCCAACTGAATTTCTACTTTGCAGCAAGCGTTCTACCGCGTGGAGTATTCTCTTATCAAGACGCTGGTGATGATGGTTGGCGAGTTCAACTTCATGCGTCTATTTCACGATCAGAGCTACCTGGACGAATATGATCCTATGGCGGCTGGTAATGAAGACTACTTCGTGTCTTCAGTTTTCTACAAGGGGATTACCTACGCCATGTTTGCCGCATTCATCGTCACCATGACAATTCTTGTCATGAATATGCTTGTACGTATTATATACGTTTCCACTTCCCACCCCAATCATGATGGTGTTTTTAACGCACACATAGATCGAGTGTTGCGCCATCAAAAGACATAAAAATGTATACTTCAAACCACGATGATAAGCAGTTCATATACTTATTGTATGAAAACATATCAAAATTTCACATTTTCGAAACCCAATAAAGTATTCAAATATACATCAAGATATCCCGATGTGACATCTCTGAACTTCCTGAGAACAATATACATTTTGAAGGAAATAGTGAGTGTTTCTTCGTTCTTAGATAAAAAAATTGTGCCTTTTTGTCAAGATTGTGTATCGCCCTTTTCTTCCATTGAAATGTATGTAGTTACTCAAGTGCTGCTGCTGTAAGTGATGTGTGTGTGTGTGTGTGTATGTGTGTGTGTGTAGGTGTGTGTGTGTGTGTGTGTGTGTGTGTGTGTGTGTGTGTGTGTGTGTGTGTGTGTGTGTGTGTGTGTAATACTGCACAATCACTGGTGCTTAAAGAGTTAAAAAAAAATGACGATGCCGTTTTCCCCCCTCATTATCGTCTGCTACCTTCAGATCGGGCTGGCGGTGTTTGACGTGCAAGAAATCAGACGGAAGGCCAAGTTCCACCGTCTGGCTATGCAGGTATGTCAGCAGTTATCTGATCATTCAAAATCCTCTCAGGGAGGTCCAGAAATAAAATATATAAAACAACATTAAAAGAATGATTAATCCATACAATATACATATTCAAAGGATGTGAAATAAATATCATAATAATGAACTTATTACAAGAAAGATAAAGAAATCGGAATTACATTCTGGTGGTTAGATCTTTGAAATAAATAAGATCACTCCAAGAAAGGATTAAAACCAAAAAGAAAGGATTGCTAGTCCTGAATTCCTTCATTTTCTACTCCATCTTTCCCGCATATATTTATTTTGAATATTTCAATATTCAAGGACTATGAAATAGTGAGCGTGATAGATTCTCCGGACATCACTGGGTCCAGATTGTGTTAAATATCAACGATGATATCATAAATTATTGAGATGATTTTATTCTGGTATCATGAGATCAAACAAGAATGGGACTCACTTAGTTTAACCGCGCTCCGTTGATTAAGGGTCATGGGGCGGAAAACGAAATCAAGTTTTGTTAAGTATGACTTAAGTCCCCTATGATCCAAAACTGCGATTGGCCTATTAGCACAGTCGTTGACTTACTCCAGTTTTTAGAATAGCAACTGATTTAGAAAGGATAGTTTCTGACCAGGTTTCTTTCAAAATACCAGCTCTGAAATCAACAGAATTGGACCCATGGTCATGATGGACATGGCAGAACAGCATTCCATCGATTGCGTGTCCTGAAGTCTGTACCACTGCAACCCTTACCTTAAAAAAAATACCCAGTCGACACGATCCGCTCAGTCGTACGACCCTGCGACTGGATGAATCGCAGGACCGGGCCAAGTTGCAGTTGGGTTCTCAATTATTGTATCTTACCACCAATGGTAACAGCAATGGCAACACCCAATGAGCTCTCATTATTGCACCTGTTGAAATAGTAGTTACTATTGATGACAAGTTACAGGTGACGTCAAATTTCTAGTCGTAGTTCCTTACGACTTAAAATCATGTCGTCGGCAATGGCTTTTAAGATTATGTCTCTATTTTCCAGGTGGAGACTGTGCTCGCGGTCCAGAGGTATCTGCCTGTGTTCATGTGGAGGGTGGCGGTTCGAAGCACCAAGCGCTTCTTCCCGCACCAAGGCTGCTGCGACGGCTCCCGTCGGATCATGACGGGCGATTGGAAGATCCTCAAGCGAGCTATCGATATCGGCAGGAAGGTTGCCGCGGAGGTAAGAGGATTGCAGAGTCTGTCATCAAGTGTTTCATATGCCTTTCCAACATGATGGAAATACCTTTTCTTTCACTCTTGCTGTGCTACGTGTGTCCTTTTTCAAAATTTAATACACCCAAATCACATAAAGCAGAAGTTTATCTGGCGCACAAAGGTTTAATTCAATTAACAAATAATTTCAAATTGATGATATATACATTGCTACAGGGAGTTTTTTTGAATGTGCAGTCATTCCTTATTTGATATTTATGTACACTAAGATGACTAATATTCATTTTTATTTTTCAAAGCGGGGGGGGGGGGTGTCCACACGATGGTGTCTTTCATGTCATGCACTTTCCTAGAATATATTATGGTTCTGTGCTGTCATTTCTAGTATAAAGATTATTGTTATGTTTGTATTGTTTACTGAAGCTGTAAACTCAATTGTATTCCATTATGCCTGACAATAAAGAAGTATCTTTTCTTACCTTATATATTTATTTATACATCGTGCACATCAGTTGTACACTGTCGTCCCAATTTTTCCTTGAAAAATATGTCATCTAACATTCCGAATAATCAGGGATATATTTCGTATACAGTCAGGGTTCATTATGCTTTTAATTTCTTTATTCTATATTCTATATTCTTCCTCTCGTTTGTTATATCTTACCTTTTATTGCCGCATGTGTGCATGTGTGTGTAAATGTATATATAGTTAAGTGTGTGTCTATCTATGTGTATGCGTATGCTAGTATGTGTTTTCGTAAAGATATTTCCGTAAAAGTTAACATAATATCACCACTCAGCATGCTGGGATATATTAAGTTCATAATGGTTGAATAGAATTGAATCAAATCAAATTAAATCAACACATTTCGCATTATCTCTCTAATCATCTTCTCTACAGGGAGGCACTTTCCAGGAACGATTCTCCAATCTCGAGGTCATGACGGGTATGAAGGCACGACTGCAGTCAATCGACAACAAGATCGACTCGGCTCACGATCGGTCCACGAAGGACAACGCGAAAAATAGCGGAGAATTCCGAAGTCTCCGCGAGCGCTTCGATCGGATGGAGAGGAAGGTCGACGCACTTTTGTCGAGGAAGAAGTTGAAGACGGACGATGAGCATGCAAGAGATATCTCAAAGTAAAGAGATCTTGATATCAAAGGGTCTATAGATATCTAATATAATTTGTCTTAATAATAATAGTAATAATGCTGGATAATACGTACTTAAACAGTCTTTCAAAAATATTTGTTTAGGTATACACCCAGTAGTAAAGATAGCTTACTTCATCCTGTAAGTGACTTGTTTTTTATTTATTCAAAATCATAATTGTAACAAATTTGTTTATCATGTCTGAATTTTGCACCATACATTGTTTAAACTTACCGTTACGCCTCGAGTATTATCATAATGGGTAGAATACAGTTTTCTTAATTGGTGAATAAGATGACCCCCTTATATGATGTAATGATATAACTTGACATTTGTATTATTTATAATCGTATCAAGTAGGTTAAAATTGGTGTATAACTTGTACAGCGTTTATATCTTCTGTGAGCAGGCCGTGATGGTTATGGCGGATATCAATTTTTGAGTGAAATGGGAACACACATATTTAACTGTTTTTGCGCTTTTGTTGCACTGAACACTGCACAAGTAACACATATTTATCCCATATTATCAGCATTATGGTTATGGCACATAAAACGTTAATAGCGCGAACGTCCGATTCGCTACGACTATGAGAAGATGTAACCTGGCCGATGTCACCACGGTCGAGCTTAAACCAATGATCGCTAAAACCCTAAGTCGTCAATGAGGTCATCGATGATGCCGTCAACGACGACGGTGGCTTTCATGTACCTCGTGTTTGCGATACAAGACACATACGTCCTATGTATGCCTCACCCAGGTCATCGATGATGCCTTACCCAGGGGGAAACCCCAATAAATTACCGAAGTGTTGTCGTCATACCCATTGTTTGACAGGTCTCTGGTTCTAAACGACATCCATCA
Source organism: Arbacia lixula (assembly GCA_963669155.1). Taxonomy (NCBI): domain Eukaryota; kingdom Metazoa; phylum Echinodermata; class Echinoidea; order Arbacioida; family Arbaciidae; genus Arbacia; species Arbacia lixula. The sequence goes on from OZ022585.1 coordinate 1,733,953, forward strand.
ACAGAGAGATTAACTGGTCCGACATTGTCTAGCGGGCTAGTGGCGGCCACTCCTAATGAGAGTCCCCGCTGTGATCACCGCTGCTTGCTCTACCCACATAGTTTAGAGCCATTTGTCTTGGCAACATGCTCATATAATATGTGTAGATAGTATTGTTTCATCATTCAATGGGTAAACTGTATTATTATGCAATAGTCATGTGATTAGCGTTCTCTGCGCATCAATCTGAACAATATATAATATGAAGAGTTCATGATTAAGATTCAGGAAGACAGAGAGGATGGAGAACAAATGAAAAGAAAATGGAGTCTAGGAGGGCGTGTTATTTTTTTTAAACGTTAAAAAAAAAGATACGAGACAGAAAAGGAGAGATAGATACAAAAATAAAATTATATCAATGGTTCAACAATTTGTATATTTTTATGTTATTTGTCATAGAACAACTAGGTATGCTTATCTGTTTTATGAGATTATAGTATCGAAATGAATATAAATCAAGTATCATGAGTATTCAAGATTATTCCACAGCATTGATGTGTTTTTTCCTATTTCTTCTTTTTATTTTTTCTTCTCCTTCTCTTTCGTCTACTTATTATTATTCTTCGTCTTCTCGTTTTTGTTCTTCTTTTCTTTTCTTCTTCAGTTTCCATTCATATACTTCATACTGTATCAACATGATCATAGCCCCTTTTTAAGATATTTGTATGTGATTTTGTGTTTTCATGTTTTGTTGGTTGTTCATGTATTGTGCTGTATTACGATCATTTAATGTGTTTTTTAACATCAATATAAGCTTAAGTGAATGGAAATTATTGTAATTGTCGTAAAAATTATCATACATGTACCACTTTATTACCTTCAGTTTAAGTCATTGCATAAATACTGAAATATGCTTGCATCCTTATTCTTTTCTGAATATCACGTATGAAAATGAATCATATTCACGTTTTTAATGTCTTTCATCAAATAATCATATCTAAACAATTAATAATCGTATACATATTTTATATATTCGCACGACTTAATAAATACCGGTATTTTAATGTTTCCGTGAATGCTGTTTCGTCACTGGGCGTCTTGTGTTGAGAGTAGATGTATTCATCTGCACCTTGACTGTAGCCCTTCCGATGATCATGAGTATGTCATACATGTACTGTATTATCTCGTTTGTCAACTACGGTAGTCAATAGTGGATGGGTGGTGAGGTATTTCACAAGTGATAAGCATGATAATGATCTTTTCATCTCTCTCTCTCTCTCTCTCTCTCTCTCTCTCTCTTTCTTTCTCTCTCTTTCTCTCTCTCTCTCTCTCTCTCTTTCTCTCTCTCTCTCTCTCTCTCTCTCTCTATCTCTCTCTCTCCCTCTCTCTACCCTCTCTCTCTCTCTCCCTCTCCCTCTCTCCTCCCCCTCCCTCTCTCTCTCTCTCTCTTTGAAAAGAACATGACATTGAAGAGGGCGACACTTAGAGTATTCTCACTCGCTCTATGAGCAGCTCTACCTAACATTCCTTTTACTAGCAATTAACATGGTAACTAATATCCATCATGGCTGGTGGTGTCTATACCAGAACATTTACTCATGGTCTGGACTGGTAGATTTTCGTATTTCAGCCGCTCTTCCGTTATCATTAATTTATTAAGTCATTTATTCAGTCATTTTTTTTAAAGCAGGGTTAGCCCCATCAATGAGCTTGTACTGTTCTCCCTGGAGGCTCAGTGTACAAATAATACAACAATACATAATCACATGAACATAGATTACACACAAAATGCTTATGATAATGCTATAAACCAAAAATGGCAACAAAGATCAACCTATGATAAACTTCATGTTACACACGAAAAGTAGAAAAGACCAATGCTTCGATAATGTATCACACAAATGAAACCTTATTGCCAATTGCAAATTCGTAATTAATATAATATAATTAATACTAAAACGATAATACATCGTGAATATATGAAATATAATAAAGGACTGCAATGTAAAAAGTATGAATACAGGTCCTCTTTCAAAATAACACTTCACATCACATCCTAATATCCCAGCGAAGTTATCTCTTGATATGGCAAGATAGAGGGGGACGGGCCGAGAAAAACAGAGTGAGGATTGTATAATTTATGCTATTTCGTGATCAAGTAAAACTGTTCATGAATGATAAAATGTAAAACATGAATTTTGAACTAAAATTACATACAGTTAAAATAACGTACAATTAATATAAAGTGTATGAGCTTCTCCTGCTGTGGCGAATGAGGGTGAAGTAAAGTTTGTAATCTTTTCACCACAGATTTTTCTCAGCGTGTTTAGTGTGAGATCGTTTAATGAAATGTTGGCAATTATTATTACTCACAAAAAGTACACTTTTGCAACTTTATCAAAGGTCTCATTGCCTACATAAACAGCCTGAGAAAATTACACCAAATCATAAAGTGACCTATACAATTCACATGTCAGAACACGTTGCTTCGTTTGGACCTTAATCTTCATCTTCTTCGTTATAGAGGATGTGGAAGAGAGTTTATATATCTAATTCAAACTAAACCTCATTACTACTATTAATTACTATGATTACATACATACCATCTCTGCTTAAATGTCATTGGACATCATACTTTTGGACGACACTCGAAAGATGTTTTGATGAAATTGTATTTATATTTACTATGAATTATCCATAATACTTTTTTACTTTAAGAACTTCATGTATTATCACTAAATCGAAAAAGCAAACTGTGGAAGGATCTTGCGATAGCCTTTCAAATTAGCCCATTGTGTAAATCATGTTTAACTAGCTGTTCCAAGGGAAGTTACTTTTAACTTACAACAAGTAGGCTACACAAATAAACACAATTCACCTGTCGAGCAAAACGGTACCAGAGTTATTTTTTACTTAACCTCCTAAGTATCGCACCATACGACTGTGCATAACATAACCAGTCTAAGTTATGATATTCTGTTTACATTAATTGCAATTACCCCAATACTTTATTCATGAGTTGGGCAGAGTACTGCTGTGTTTTATATGTATTTACACACAATTTGAATATATCTTGCAAGAATGTGTAATAAATCGCTTTTGATGTGCGTAGCCTATAAGCCCCATAGCCTATCATACTTTTTCATTAATTGTAAAAAGGTGTGCAAATGTGCTAAGTGCTGCTAATTATGTTTTACTTCAATCTAAGAACTCAACTGAATTGAACGACAACAGCAACAAGAACGTTATTACCCCACCCTCTCCTACCGCTACCACCACACGCACAATTCCCCACCAATGTATCGCGTGGGTGTAGCATTGACATTGGGTGTGGCCCTTTTTAAATTGAGTGATATTGGTGGGGGAAAAATCAAATATGACACAAGAATTACGTCACCGCCGGAAACCCGCTGAGTCAGGAAAAAAAGAGACGTATTAGCATGTAGGTTGCATGCAGCATTCCTTACGTATTTACGTGATGCGTCATCAACATACAGGGATTCCATAAAATTAAAACAAATACTAATCATCTATTTACTACATGCATACACCTGAACACTTCCGTTTATACCGTTTTGTGAAACAGCGCCGTCTATCGGGAGACGAAATTTGTACATTCCATTCAAATAATTGACTTGCGCATGCGTAGTTGAAAGAAAACAGGTTTCGCTGTGTACGTTTCGTATCTCCTCCAGCTATACAACGGTACGTTGAGCGATCATCACCTGTGTGTGGACTGTGGTGGTAGTTCATATTCTATACGTTATACGCCCAATTCGCACGCACTGTCGTAACACCGGTTGTACATTTTGAATTGACGGAAGTGATCTCGCGAAACATCTTGAACATCGATCATAATTACGTTCACAAGGTGTTGATCTGAAAGCCAAGAATGCATTTACGATATATTGGATTACCAGACGAGCACAGCTGATACCAGGAATATACGCAGGAATTGTATTGAACACACCGAAAAGGTGGAAGGAAATCGTTTCGAAAAAATGGATCCGAGAGTGCGAGAGGAGGAAAGGCTGCGACTGCAACATGCAATTCAGGAATGGAACTCGTCGCGAATGGATCTGTTTGAAATATCAGATCCGGATTCGGTACGTAACTGGGTTATTTTAAAAAAAGATACGTAGATTCAACGTTAGATGGCTAACGTTAGCTTGACTTCTTTGTAATTTATTGTTTAGTTATATTCACACAATACTTGCACGTTTAAGTTATGATTGCATGATGTCTATTGAAAATGAATTCAAATTTTGATGAAAAATAACATTAACAATAAGTTCATGAAGTTAGTAAAACAAAAATGTCTTCTGCTCAGTGGATCGGACTGGTCCTAACGTTGTTTTCAACTGAAGACAGTTTAACTTGATCAGGATTAACAAAATGCTACTTAATCATGTTAATTAAACATATTAATGTTGGGAAAAAATAGCTGTTTTGTTTATTTTTATTTTTTTAATTGAGAAGGGTAAATCTGAAGCTATAAATCAATTTGGGTTCACTGTCTTTCCACTGGTACTGCACTCGGCAGTGGTGGTTTTATTAAAACCGAGTAATAAAATCCAAATTCGGAATTTAGTAAACTTCTTTCAGAAATTTGGGAGACATTGCCATTGACTTTGGACGCTTCTTGATCCCTAGACCGAAAAATCAGTCTCTGTAGGACGTTGGATCCGCTGAGATTGCATCTGGCTCCTCTTTTCGGGGGGTATGTCCAAAAACGTCATTTCGCTTAAAGACAGCCCGTCCCTTTTTCATTTCACCACAAAACCATCGAAACATTGGCAAACATATAGAGAAGTGTTAGCAAGCTGTATATTCATAATTTGAAACTGATACGTAGTGTAAAATTCAAATAATGCACGTAAACAACGTCTGATTAATAGTCTTTACCTCAGGCTCTTAGCAGTTTGTGTTGAAATATCTGCTTTATTGATTAATCTGTTTATTAAATTATAAAATGCATTATGAAAAAAATGTTCTATAGGCCTAGAAGGAATCATCTCCAAAGTTTGGTAATTACTCATAAAATTAGGATTTCACACATGCATAATAACCACATAGATAATGTAACAAAGACTAATACTTTTTTCGTAGTACGAAAAAAGTCGGTTTGAAATTTTACGGCTGAAATTTTTACATATACAGAAAGCTTCAACATGCTATATTCTTAGAAATGGTCTTGAATCACACTTTCTTCAATTTACGATCGTGATAGACGATTTCAAATTTTAAGCTTGCAAAAGGGACGGACAATCTTTAAAGAATGCCCCGAATGAGACGGTTTTTCCTGTGTACTTGATCCCATGAAGACCCTTTAGTTTGTACATTATGTACAGTACATCTACATTCAGTTTTTTTAATTATAACAGTGTGGTACTTTTTCTTGTTTCCTTTTCTCCATTTTTACGGAGATCGCCAGTGTTACTGCTTGTGCCGAGAGGTTGCTACATGTACCTGAATAGGTTTCACATACTGGACTTTTTTTATTACAAAGTCTCCAAGATATTAAAACATATGACAATGTTCAAGAAGATGAAAGAAAACCAGTACAAAAAACATTCTTTTGGTTCTTGATTTGTGACACTTTTCATTGATGCTTTTTTCTTGATTGTGACTCAGGAAGTAATCCATTTTCAACAATATCCTGTTAGGAAGCCACTTGATGGCAAGTGTTTGGATCAATTGCGCAGGAGATTGCTTGGTGATGATTTCCCTGACCTCATTTCTAACCGCTAGTACAGCCCCCATTGCATAATCTCTTATGGGATTTTTGTTTAACTTTTTTTATAAATTATTCAATTGTAAAGTACTGATATGGCCACCAATCCAAGTAGACTATTTTAGCCATTGTGACTTTGTTTAATTGAAAATATGTTTGAGATACAACTGACTTTTGTACGTATGTACTGTACCTGACTTGTACTGTATACACATAGTTTTCCAGATTGGACCCTCATGACGCGTGCATTCGGACAATCCTGAATTTAAGTGGTCAAAATTAGGTTAGTAACATCGCACATCGGCCTCGGGTAAGGGTTACAGTTAGCCCAAATCTGAGGCTGAAGTTAGCAACCTACAGTATGTACTTTGAGATCCCTAAAACCCAGGATTGCCTAAATTTGTGCACACATTTTTGCAAATGGTCATGGTTGAAAGCACATTCCAGTGTGCAGTCCAAGACAGAAGGAGTTGAGACTTCTTTCAAAAAACAAAGTACAATATGAAGAGTAAGATGCCTTCATGTACAGTGTATAAAGTGGAATTCTTCACAGGATCTAGAGGTTCTATAGAGCTGGGTTGTAATAAGATTAGTCCTAAGAGCAAAGCTTTGGTTGTGATTGCATTGTGTATTGTGGCCTGTAATCCAACTGACACACTCATACAAGGAAGAGTCCCATCAACATTTAAACTGGAGATGATGTTTAAAGATAATGGATAATAGCGCCTCGGCTAAGACTGCTGGGCCCATAAGCAAAGAAGTACATATTTTGTACAAGGCTTACACTGTGGCAAGGTTTCATGAATTCATACATGTATGGTCCCAGAGTTCATATTTTTGTAAGAAAAGTTAGTGTACTACTGTACAACTGTATTATGGTACCGTGAGCAAGTGTCAAAGGTATTATTTACTGATTTTTCAATTAATTTTTGTGCACTTTTCATGCACAATGTACAGTGTACACAGAGAAATGCAAATATTGACCACAAAGAATACAGATATACTGTACAATGCTACTCCTGTACGACTGTACGTGTATACATGTAGGTCAGCGCACTTGTGATAATAATGTAAGTCTGTAGACTTTCTATGCTTAGTCCAAATTGCCTACTACAACTACGTTTATTTACATGCTATACACAAGTTTTATCTCATGTACATTTTACTCCTTCTTTGCCTGACAAATGTTTTATGAAGGACGTGTGTGTGCTTGTCTGACATTTAATTTGCATACTTTTGTATGGTTGAGTCAATAATAATTAATAATTGCAGTTTTAAGTAGTGTATGGGTATTAAAATTAAACATTTACAGCCTAGCTACACTGTACCGTATATGTACTGCACATTAAGTTTGTCAAGCCCGATGTTGTGAAGCAGATACCCACATTCTGCCCTACTCTGACAAAAGGAAGTAACGAACAAAAGATACTTTTCTTGTAAATGAGTAAAACGCATCGGTCACTTGCATTGACATCAGTGCATTACCACATCATGTTAGATTGAATATCTCACAGCAAGGTAAATGTTTCTTCTCCAGATTTTGTCTGTATGTAGGGGATGCTGGCTACAGTCTACGAGTACCAATAACCCAAATTTGAGTAATTTGTCACTTGCTTCCTTTGTCAAAGTAGGGCAGCACTGTGCGTAAGGATTTTGTTGTTGTTGTTTACAGGGAGTTTTTTTGTTATTTATGTGGGCTCTTTTTAGTCTTGTGGGGGCTTAAAAATCTTGAGTAATTTTTTTTCACTGATGGGGAGAGCACAAAGAGATAAGGAGGAAGAGGAAGGAGAGATGTTGTTGGCGAGGGAATTAGAGCATTACAGACAGGAGTGATACTCCTTTAATCCTTTGTTTCTGAATGAAGAATGATGACTGAGCTCTGAGCTTGACCAAAATGTACAAAGATGATGACATTCCTTCCTGGTTATTTGTGGAAGACATTTTATTTCTGGAACAAAGACATTCTTCATGATCAAGCTGTCACATAAAAGAACTTCTAATCTGCTTAATTCCAAGTGGGTGTAACGTAAGTGTAGGAAAATTACTTCAAAGTGAAAACTATTCCACTTCTCTCATTGGGCGGTAGTCAGTGTACATGGTAGTCAATTTAGGAAATGAGATCTAAAAGTGTACATGGTAGTCGGTGTACATGTACGTGTACAAGTATGACATCGCTCTTATTTCTCTTATAAGGTTATCTCAGATTTGCAAGCAGAATTCTTATTTTGTGGACACACGGAACATCACAACATGCAACATTTATAACATTGTTTTAAAGAGCAACAAGCTTCCAAGTTTAAGTTGAGACACTTTGTAAAGTTTATGTGAGTGTAACAGTGTAATTGTACATACTGCGTAGACAGTAGACTACTCGTGTGTGTAGAAGTTGAAGGTGAATATTAAAATGGGGATCCAGTCCATTCATCGTCGGCAGAAAAGGGTGCTACGATACCCGTTTCCGGCAAACATCTCCGCATCTTTACCTGACTTGTCGAACTCTGCAACAGAGGCAAGTACAATGACACTCAAAAGTCAAACAGTGAAAAAAAAGTACCAGAGGGCTCAGGGGGATTTCGCCCTTCTGTAATGCAAAAATATATGTAGAGTCCCTGTGCAAAATAGTTTCTTCTATTAGGCCCGTATTATGATCAGAGCTTTGATGCAAACAGTGTACTAAAAGTGTATTCATCATGGTAGTTTAACTTAGCATGTTAAATATACATGTAGACTAACTTGATGGGAAGCCAAATAAAATCATTGATTTTTATCTCAGAATCATAACAGCGGGTGATTTGAATTATTCAATATAATTATTAAATGGCCTACAAGTATAAAGTTAGTCCAAGCTTACAATGTAGTACACTGTTTGCATAAACATTAAACCTTTGTTCCAAATACGGACCATAAATCTCCCCCAAAAATCAAGGCCAAGATTGATGGCAGGTGTAAAGTGTGACTGGAAAGGCTCTCAGCCTCTCCCATAATTCATTGGATACTACTAGAGGTGTATACAGTGTAATTTGAATTGCTGTACAGTAAGCTGCATACCTGCAAGTTTTTAACTATGCAATGTGATATTGCCATGAAAATAAGTCCCCCATAAACATTGAAATCAAGACAGCCCACTGAACCCAGAATGGCAAGCCATAAAATATGTGCTGGTACATGTACTTGTGTGTAAAGCACATCTACATACATACTTTTCTTTTATAGTAGTGCATGCTGGTCCACCTTTGAATGAAATGCAGGATGCATTTTAATTTGCAAAGTACACGGGCGCAGGTCATTAAACAAAAAGTATCCTAATTCTCACATGACATGATCATCCCAGTATTGTACAATGTCAAAGCCTACGATATACTGTACACTGTCATCATGTACTGTATCAAAAGAATTCTTCTCTCTTGCATCCTGTCCAGTCGTGTTAGTGGAGACCTCAGCTCAGACTAATTATGATGATTGGAGCAGGGATGTACGCTGGTGTATTTCAAAACCAGATGTGGGTATCCGAACCTGACAGCTCCCCCTGAATGAGCAATGACGAGGACCTACATGTACATGTACACTGTAGCTCATTATCTTTGAAAAAAAACCTAATCATACTTTCATTTCTTTTTTTTACTTACATCATCTACATAACATTGTAGCAGTGCTAAAATTACATGGGGGCTCAGGGCACTATAGCCCTACAATGCAACAATGATGATTATTTAGTGTTTCCACAGGGGCTCTATGTTGATTTTAAGGGTTGCGTTTTGGTATTGCGGGGGTGGGCAGTAAAATCACCTTGAGCCCCTGTGTGATTTACATTGAGTTAACCCTCTGCACCGTAACATACATGTACATGGACATGTACTGTAAGAGCCCACACTCTGATGGCTATTGTACATGTACCTGGTTGAACGAGAGGTGTGTCTCATTTGGTCTTTACAGGGTTGTGAGTCAGACGCCTACACACACACACACACACACACACACACACACACACACACACACACACACACACACACACACACACACACACACACACAAACACACACGCATAAAAACATGTATACACACACACACACACACGTCATACACATATACCACAAACACACACATATACACACTCTTACACACAAACATACACACACACACACACACAGACACACACACATAACTTCATCTAAAATGAGAGGTGAATCAAAGAACAATTAATTAGCGGACAAGGATATAGATGACTACATGTACCTTCGACCACAGGTCAAAGTCCTGTAAACAATCTGACCCGATAGAGATTTGAGAGGGCCATTAAAGTTGAGCAATCACGTCTTTGTGGGTAATGTGAATGTGTGATGTCATCTTTTCTTCATCAAGCCGCTCAATCTTCTGTTGGGTCACTGGTCAACATTTCCTCTACAAATAAAGTGTCACCAGACGTTGACTAATTAATGTGCAGACAGTCAACAGATTTTTTTTCGCCATTGTTAAAAAATGTTTTTAAAGTTTTTAAAAACTTTTTAAAAACTTTTCGAACTGGTTCTCTTTTACAAGAAAAACCTGTGTAAGATAATTGAACATAATGTAGAAAAGAAATTCAAATTCTGTACGTGATGCTCAATCACTAGGGACAAATTTAAGGTGGTGACCTCACGGACCTGTTACAAGAAGTATTGATCTAATCATCTAATATTAAAGATAGGGTAGGCCCTTTTGCAGGTGAACAAATGCCATTTTGCAAAAAGTTAGTAAAGATCACAGATAATGGAAGAAAGTAGAACGACTCTTCTCCTAATGACGGAATTGGAAACTGACTTTGAGCAGAATTATATTGATTGCTTGATTTTGAGTAGGTTATGGAGGGGTTGTCCAAAACGTATACTGAAGTCACTGGATACCTGCAATGTGCATAGAGCACATCACGGCATTTCGCACCAGCAGTCATGCATTGAGGCTTGCTGTGTGTCGCTGAGTGACCGTTGCAATATGGTTTACATGTATGAATGTTGAGTCTCACATGTTGACCATGGTCGCGACACACATTTCAAATGTTAACAGGGATAGTTTTCTTGAATATGTTTGTACGTATTTGTAATGTTTGTAATCATTTTCAAGTTTTCTCTGGACTGTACAGCTACATGTATTATATCTTAAAGTGTCCTGCTACATACCTGTATGACAATCAATGTCAAGTACAGGTGCATATCGGAAGCACAGTTCTTGGTACTTCTATAGAACTTTTTGTAGACATGGTCATAGGAGAGGACTTTGTTATTGGTGTCCTTGTGTGTACAGTACATGGAATGGGTCTACAGTGTGTCCTTGTGACTCTCAGGCTTGTTTGTTGAGGAATGTGTGGGTTCAATAGGGTTCTTTATGCGGAGGTCACGCTTGAAGGAATCCTGTGGTGAAGCTTGATTGTTCCTGTCAAGGATGAATTGCAAATCAAACTGGAATTTAGTCTGCTCGTAGCATTTAGATTCAAAGTGCATTACTAATACTGTAGCAATACAAATACTGCATGTGTGAACATTGTACTTGTACACACCCCATTTATGTTAAACTTGCAGAACTTCCAATTGAGAGAAAAATTTACAGGTGATGGCTCATTTATTTCTTGTACTTAGATTTTCATTCGTCTAAATTTGTGACATGCACATTATACTAGGTCTGCATGATAATGGGTGATACAATATTCATTTCAAAAGGTCACACATCGTACAAGACATACATCCTTCTACTCCTTGTTATAAGGCAGTATTTCTTCTCACTTTTGTTTGTTTGTCATCTGCATTATTTGTGTGACCTACATTTATGTACATAGCCAAGGACTTCACATCATGTCAGTATGGCTAAAAATACATGTCCCTGTTCAGGGCAATATCGCAATTGAACAAAATGAGCCCTTGCGAACAACTAGATAGCTCTTGTAAAAATGTATTATCCTCAATCCTCAGGTATTGCTGGTATGTACGGATACCGGTTTGTCTGGTATGGCTACATGTACATGTACATGTAGTTTACAATGTAGTTGGAACACTGTACAGTGATATTACACAATGCAAAAATCTGGCCCTGCGACACCAAGAGAGCCCTTTCAAAGATGTATTATCCCCATTTATGGTACAGTATATAATGCACAGGTTATTACTTTCATGGCTTCAACGGCTACGCAGAAATGACCGCTCCATGATTTGTTGGATCTGTGGCACCAAAGATCAAGATGAAACTCCCTCGGCTACACTTCTCCAGAAACTTGGTATTGATGACATCACTGCAGTCCTGCGCAGCCGGCGCCTCAGATGGTCTGGACATGTGCAGCATGCCACGTCCTGTATTAACTCTGTCACAGACTTAGTAATTCCTGGCATCAGAGGGCGAGGAAGGCCGAGGAAGACATGGCTAGAATGTGTGAGGAAAGATGTGAGTGAATGTGGCCTGTCTGGCATTGACCCGCAAGACAGAGTCGCATGGAGAGCTGGTGTGCGACGTTTGTTAAGGTCCTAAACCGTACTCGGTCTTAAAGTGTAACTCGCCGGGTAAGTTCGTAAAAAAAAGTTTGATGAAATGCGTACACATCGTGACCGTGCAGCGCGCGCTCTGCGGTCTTTGCTTTCCACACACACGCTTACACCAATGTACACGAAACCATATCACTTTTGCCGTTACTTTATCACGAAATTTCATCGGTTTTTCTAATTATCATCAGTTACTTTATTAGTTGTTTGTTAGTTGTTTTCAAAATGAATTGGTTGTTTTGGCTCCTAATTAGTGCAAGCCTGCATGCTCACCCAAATGGGCCCAAGAAAGATGCGGCCGAAAGACAAGGTGATGATGATCTGTAGTGTAACTACAGTGTAACCTACCTCTAATGTGTAACCTGGGCCTGGCTCAACAGTGTAACCTGGCTCTAAAGTGTAACTTGGCTCTAAAGTGTAACCTGTCTATTGTGGCATTATAGTGGAAACTGGCTCTAAAGTGTAACCTGCCTATTGTGGCTTTATAGTGGAAGCTGGCTCTAAAGTGTAACCTGACTCTAAAGTGTAACCTGGCTCTAAAGTGTTGTCTCTTTAGTGTAACCATGGCCTATTTCTGGCATTATAGTGTAAACTAGCTTCATAGTGTAACCTGTCTCTATAGTGTTACCTGTCTCTATAGTGTAACCTGTCTCTATAGTGTAACCTGTCTCTATAGTGTAACCTACCTCTAATGTGTAACCTGGCTCTACAGTGTAACCAGGCTCTGAAGTGTAACCTGTCTATTGTGGCATTATAGTGGAAGCTGGCTCTAAAGTGTAACCTGGGAGGGGGGGGGGAGGGGGTATTCCGAAAACGAACTTAGGAAAAATGTTATTGTATCTCAGGGACTTAGGAAAAATTTTATCTTTTGGTATTCCGAAAAGCCAACTTACAATAAAAGATAAAATTTTTATTCAAATGAGCTAGAGATAAAATTTTTATGTAAATGAGCCTCCGAGATAAAATTTTTTATGCAAATGAGCTGAATCGGTATTCTGAAACGCACTTAGGAAAAAAAGTTAGAATAAAAGATAAAACTGCTCCCAAGCAATTTTATCTCCAGACGTACGCGCCTAGGCCCATAGCATTAATAATACTTAAATAGTAGACGTGTGTCAAATTCATAAATGCGTTTAAAATTGAACATCACAGAGGGTACAGAATGGAAGAATAACAAATAATAAAAAGAGTGTGAACACAAGCAGTGGTGTGAGGCAAGTAAGAGAGTGTGGCAGAAATGAAAAGAAGTGACGGACGTAAGAAGACTGAGAAGCATCTGAAAGTATGTAAAATTATTTTTAAATCGTGAAGACAGTTGGACTGATTTATCGAGAAATGCTATACACAGCTGGCAACCTTTCCAGCCCCCCCCCCCCCCCTCAAAAAAAAAAAAAAAAAAACCCACCAGAATAAATAGTCTTTACAGAGCTTGGATACTTTATAATTGAGCTCTCAGTGGAAAACGAACGAATAATGATAATGGAGTATCAAATTCCAGAGGTTAGAATCGTGATTATTTCTCCAAACTAGGAACAGTGTGCTACCTATAGCTATGTATCGACCGCATCGTCTGTTTTAGCCAAGCGCGAGCTGAAATTTTTTGATCCACTTATCTGAAAAAGGGACAGTTCAAGCTCCATTTCAATTCATTAACGGGATATCATTGAATCAATCATTCAATTTTGCGCCCCTCCCCGAGTTAAGGTCAAATACCCCCCCCCCTCCCCTGTGAAACAGGAGTTTGGCACACCAGGTCAAACATAGATTCGGCACCCCCTAAGTTACAGTCAATTTGCCCCCCCCCATGTTTAAGGTCAGTTTGGCGCCCCCTCCTTGCAGTACAATTTGGCACCCCCTAAGTTTAAGGTCAATTTGGCGCCCCCTAGGTCGCAACATCAATTTGACACGCCCCCCTCCCATGTTTGGAGTCAGTTTAGCGCCCCTCATTACAGGTCAAATAGGCGCCCCCTAAGTTTAAAGTCAATTTGGGGCGCCTTAAGTTTAGGGTCAATTTGGCGCCCCCAGTCAAACATCAAATTGGCACCCGAATGGTCGAGCATCAGTACGGCGCCCCCTAGGTCAAACATCAAGCCTCCCCCCCCCCCCCCCCCATGTTTAGGGTCAGGATGGCGCCCCCTCATTACAGATCAATTTGGCGTCCCCTAAATTCAAGGTCAATTTGGTACCCCCCAGTTGAATATCAATTTGGAGCGCCCCCCCCCCCCTAGGTCGAACATCAATTTGGCGCCCCCCCCCCCCCCCATCAATTCGGCGCCCCGGTCAAACATCAAATTGGCGCCCCCTTTGAAGTCGAACTTCGAATTGGCGTCCCCGTTCTTTTACTGCTTTTCCCTCTCTCCTCTATCTTCTTTCCTCCCCACCCCCCCCCCTTTTTTTTTCTTTCTTTCTTTTCTTTCTTTTTTCTTCCTCCCCTTCTTTCACATTTTCCCCTTTTCCTTTTATTTCTTCAGAATATTTTGCGGGGGGACCGTCCCCCAACCTGAAATTCAGGGGGATGCGTCCTCCCTACCCCTCCCTTCCGCCTCCTATGATTCTCTAAGTCTTTTCCCCTTCTTTTTTATCCCCTCCCCTTTTAAATTCCTTTCCTTCTCTTTATCTCTTTTCTTTTCTTTTTTTTTCATTCTCCCTTTTTATTCTTTAAAGGAAAAAAATCTTCCTCTCTTCCCATTTCTGTTCTTTTCCCTCTCTGCCTCCCCCATTGTTGTTGTGTGTTTTTTAGATTTCAAGGGGGCACAGGCCGGATGTGCCTCTTTTTCGCCACTGGTTATAACCATTAAATAATCTATTAATCAATTCATATATAAATTTGTTTGTTCATTTGTTAATTTAGTGGTTAATGTTTATGATTTAGCCTTCTTTGATAATATATTGACATGAATATTATATAATATTACACAATTACACATAAGAAAAACACTGAATGAAAACATGCATGTCAATGGAATGTGTTTCTGCGGTCGATAGTGTGTTGGTGTAAGTTTTGCGTTCGTTTCAATTAGCCTTTATTGGTGGGGAATAAATAATATATGAATGTTATCGTAATGGCGTGATTGATACACGTTATACTCAAATTGAACTTGCTATCTCTAGAAATCTTTGTTTATTTATTGATTATGTTTTACCATCATCCACACATTCAACAACAACTTAATCGTCATTACCGCCGCCATCATCTCTTTTAATTTTACCCTCATCCAATTCACCTGAACGTAATGATGAATATCTGTAACACATTCAGGAATATAATCACCGCCGTCGGTATATACATGATTGCAACGTCATCATCCATCATCATGCAACACTACCATGTCCTCCAACAACAAGCATCACTAGCCATTACTGTCATCATCACCACCTCTTGTGTCATTATTGTAGTCTATTCTGAAAATACACTCCTTGCATCATCATCCTCATGCAAAAGCTATAAGAACATAGCACACATAAATGCAGATTTCCACGTCACCGAGCTAGGTGAGTGTCGTGATGGCAATGTATACAACGCGTTTATAGTGTACAAAACCGGCACAGAGGCAGTGCGCGCACGCAATAGCGAACGCACTAAACAAATTTTCAATAAGCTAGGGAGTGAGTTACTCTATTGCACCGGGTTACAGTTTAGAACCTCAACATAAGGCTTAAACAGGGGCATGAAAAATAGACCTTGCAAATTCTTCACCTTGGTACTTGTACATTTTTTTTTCTGTGTGTGTGTGTGTAGTTGTAGAAGTTATGTCAGTGGTTTGTGCAGCAATTCTTAAAACATCATGTACATGTATGGAACTCACATAATCTGGTGTGAAAATTCATCCTCATGCTCAGTGTGCGTACCTACTGTAGCCAAAGGCTTTTGGCTGAAGGGTTGTGTACAATCTGGCTACTTACATGTACAGTGGGCCTACAAGCTTGTATACATTTTGTTCCCCCTCCCGTTTGTGATCTTTCATCAGAGTACAACCCATAGACAAACAGATCAATAGAGAGCATTTTCATCACTTCCACAGCCCCCTATACTTAAGTCTTGTAGGAGATAATCCCCTCTTTATCCCCTAGCTGTAATCACTGTGTTGTACCTCAGGGTGTGTGTGTGAATGAAAGCAGGGCTTTTATACCTTCTTCTCATTCTCACACTCTCAGTATACAAGGACTGGTACTGATGACAGAGCTGACACATTTCATGCATTTGTGCATGTTTAGTGTCCAAAATTGTGCATTTATATCGAACATTTGTTAAGTTGAATACACACAGTGTGTAAACTTAACATTAAAGATGGCCACACAATGATTTCGCATTATTGTTTCAATGTGAACTTTTCAAAAAGAAGCTTTCAGAAACTTAGTTTGGGGTTATTAATTAACAGAACTATATTGTCAGACCGAGCCCACCATACATGTATCTTAAAGGGAATGCTGTACTGGGAAGCCAAAAAGCCTTCCAAAGGTGAACATGAGCAATCTTATTCCAATGGTCTTAACTTCATGTACATGTATTGTCCATATTAGAAATTTGCTGAAAGTTATTTGCCCTCAAATTGTCCACATTTGGAGTAATTTGTGATTTAATCTTACCATTGGTAAGAAGATTGCTCACGATCACCCTTTGTAAGGCTCTCTGTCTTCCCAGTACAGTATCTTCCCTTTAAATGTGCTTCAGAATCAAGTGCATTAACCCTTTAAATGTGCCAGACAAACTGTTTCTCTATGGTGTTTGTATGTATTCCTTGTGCCAATTTGTATCAACGGCACCTGAGAGGTTAAAGCAAAACATGCGTCTTAAGTTCAGCTCTCCTCCTTGGGGCAGAAAGTGTACTGGTAATGCAATATGCATGTACAGCTACTGCTATTAAACTGCTTAACAATTCATCCTTCATCTCAGCAGTGCAAGAGTTTATCAACACTGGTAGTGTTTCATCTTTCCAGACAAGGATTCTAACACTCTAAAGTTTATTTAAACATGACTCAAGTTTCACTCCGTGCTTGAGCCTGAGAACAAATTACACCAGGGCCCCATAGCATAAAGGTTTGCGATCAATCGTAAAGTGGCAATGGCCAATCAACATCATTGTTGCATGCGCTCTTTGTTCAAAAGACTGACCACTAACCAATCACAGTTTGTCTGTCATAATTGCAATTGATCGCAAACCTTTATGTTACAGGCCCCAGGGCTGAGGCCAATTAATACATGTAGCCACTGCAAGGAAGTGCCTCAGAATAGCAAACTGCTGGTCAGATATCAGTCTCCTAACACAAGAGATCTGACAGCCGAAAGCATGCTGAGATTTCAAGCAGTGCCCTACACTTCCAATGAAGGGAGCCTGCATGTACATGTAGGCTGTGAGGTGCATGAACACAACCCAGTCTGCTAACAACTATGTCTGGTAACACAGACTGTGCCCCATTCCCATCCTCACTCCTCTGAAAGTGAAAGAAGCCAGAGGAGCTATGAAGTCACTAGGGCATAGTCTGTGTTACCAGACATATTTGTTAACAGACTGGGTTGTGTCAATGTACCTCACAGCCTAGTACATGTACATATGCTAATAATCAAGGTGGTCCCCACTCTCCAGTGTAGAAAACATCTCGCCCTTTTGAGCTGAGCATACAAGATTTTCTGGCGACTGCCCTGCTCACAATGTGATTTCTCAATATAGCAATGTAGACACCCTTTTTATGGGGTTTGTGGATAGGGCTCCTGTTAAACGTTTCATATTTTTTGGTGTCCGTACCGTATTTCTGATTTAGGCGCCCATGTGCGCCAGATGCCTGATACATGTACATGTAATGTCAGCCCAGTTTGCTGGAACCAATAAGTTCAATCAAAACACCGACCCACAGCTAACCTCTCCAAAAGAATACTCTGACTCTCACCCTCTCCACGCCATATTTTTTTTCTCACTCGATCTCTGAGCAGCTCTTTTCAGATGCTAATCCCTCCAAAAGAGTAGTTTCGACACATTGTAAATACTATTATATCAAAACAGTTTTCTTTTCTTTCTTTTTTTCCTTTTTTAAAGAAAATTTATGTGTATATTATAAATTGTATTGTACAAGTTACTATGTATGTCTCATACCTCAACAGAAATAATAAATCAACTTAAAAACTTCAAACCTCCAGTACTCTATTTGTTTTGCTTTTCTTTTCTTTTTTTTCTCATTCGCATTCTTTCCAGAGCTCTTCGGAAAAAAGAACCCAATAACACAAACCATATTGGTGTACCGTAAAACCCATTGTATATTTCTCATCATGCAAGAACTGTACTTCCAGGAACATAAAAAATCAAAATAATCCAAGAGAAAAGCTTTCTAATTGAATATGTATCTTGTCTTTTCAGAATCTTGAATTTCACGGGGTGATGCGGTTCTTTTTCCAAGATGCAACGGACAAGTCGTCTAACTCAAAGTGCATCCGCGTCTCCAGCACAGCGACCACCAGAGACGTCATCAATACGCTCATCATGAAGTTCCACCCGGACATGCGCATGCTGTCCATCCCAGACTATGCACTCTACGAACTGCAAAGAGACCAAGGTTAGTATCAGAGACAAATTTTTTCTGGGGGCTTTCGGGGGTATTTAGAGCTCTCCCCCTCCCTAATTTGGGATCTTCACAGTGATTTAAAAAGCTAAGTCTGCAGTTTGTTCTATACAGTCATTTGCACAAGTTGCTGCCAAAAATCATGATTTCATTTTCTGAACTTAACATCGACAGAGATAAGTGAAAGTTGGTAGGCATTGGGCAGTTACCCCCACACCCAGCCACAATTTGTTCTTCTTGGGCCAGTGCTAATGGTGGGATATAAAAGTTGCGATTTTTCACCAATTCAGGCCTTTTATTTTTATTGTAAATCAGCCTTATATTGTTCATGTTTTAAGACAGACGACAGTACCGGTAGTTCGAAGTCGAGATGGGATCTCGAACTGTTGCTCTAATGATAAACTGATGTGTCATGTGTTAAAACTGTAAGTTAACACTCTCATTACCATTGGCATGTGTAGTAAGCCAATGGGGATTTCAAGACCAGGTAATGTAAGGGTTAACTCTCTCATTACCATTGGCATGAAGATTGTGTAATAATCCAATGTAATGTAAGGGTTAATAAGGAATATAATAATTTTGATTTTGTGCTTAAACTCCCAATCCAGAAAAAATAGGTAATCTTGGGGAAATAAGGATGATAGCAACACAACTGTACCTCTAGAGTAAACTTGACCTCATGAGCTGTAAATGTGTATGTGTATACATACAATGTAAAACCAAGAGTCCATTTAATAGAAAGCTGCAATGGAAGGAGCAGGAGTGCAGAGTGCTCCAATTAGAAACTCATAAAAACAAATGGAAGATTGCTTGAAGCGTGGGTGCGTGTCTGATCGCAGTGACTGGGCCCTAATTGAGCATAGGATGTTACCCTGCTGGAGGCGGGTCTCCACGAAGCCAAGGTTTGGGAAGGACCCTGATTAGCGTACTTTGAGGTCATTTTCAGGGACTGGTGTGACATACCTGACATGGACAGTTCATACCCCAGGCTATGGTTTATATTGCAGAATACATGTTAGGCTGGGGTTTGTGTATGCAAGTAGACAAATCACAAGGGTGCTGAGGGCGTTTTAACCTGTTCAACAGAGCCCCTTTGATAAACAAATGTGCCCCTGTGATTGGCAAAAGAGCCCATGTGCACAAAATAAATATAATGCATCAATTCATGACATCAAGCATTAAAAGTAGCCCCCATAGATTATTTTCATTTTTTCTGTTTAGGCTGGTACATGTACATGTAGGCCCGAGCTTTAAATGACACCATATTCCAGTGTGGTTTGGTTTCTTGCACCTGGTTCTTTCTGAAGTCACCTGTAGTGGAGACACTGCCAGGACTGAGCGACGCGTAAGCCCTCGTTACCAGCCAATAAGGAAGCCAATTATGCATTACTGCCTGCGCCATGGCCAAGTTTGAGCGTCATGCTGACTTTGCCAGAGGGTAGTCTATGGTGCTGCGGGCCGGGCTTGTTTAAATTATGAGCCTAGCCCAGGCCAAATGAGTATATTTTTGTTTCTGTTCTGGTTGTTGGAATGATTTGCTCTATTAAATTGAGAAGGGAATGCTTCTCATACAATGTATAGTAACTTACAGGTATTAAGCTATACACTAAAGCAAGTGTAAAGATAGAACCATACCATTCAGTAAAGGCACACATTGTACAGTGTATTACCGGACACTATCCAAATTCCGGACGCGCATAGTAACGCGTACTAAAGCAATTCTGTATGTGTACGACTACGCAGTTCAATTACACAGTCACATTGCAGAAATAAGGCGAAAAAAGTTTTACTTTATTTATCTCTCAAATCCGAAAAAAATGCTTACAATTTCAGATTGTATACGTTTATATTAATAATTGATGTATTTTCTGACGAAAAAGTGAGTATTGTTTGCCGACTTTTTAATCTTTCGTCTGCTTCGAATGTTGATGTGCGGTGTAATGTGGGTACATGTGGTGGTTAGTGCACGGTTTACGTACATGTACTGTGAGTTTGTGCGACAGTCGTCGATATTCCAATCATACAATCAAAAGCAATCGTGTCCTGAATCATAGTGCAATTTGTCACGCGCAAAAATAATTGTTTTCGTAGAGGGGTGCACGGGAAGTGCGATGCAAAGAAAACGGCTCGTAAATATCAAATAATTTTACCGTATTTATTATTTTCATAATATTTGGAAAAGCGATTGCGAAATTCTCTTGAATTTATTTTCTGTAATTATCAATTTTAAAGCATTGAAATAAAGGTGTCAGGCAATACAATATACTACCATACCTTTCCTTACATACTGTATGTACACTGTAGATGTTTGTTGTTGAAGAGGAAAGAGAGGACAGAAAGGAGAAGACTCATTTCTCAAACACTGTTCGTAAATTTGAAGATTGATTTGAGGCATACACCCAGTCATAAGGAAAAGCATGCTTTATGCTGTAAATGAATGAAGTATTGTTCAATGTCTTCATGAAATGGAGGTACATAGTATGTGTTCAATTTTGAGGGAGCGTGAACTGTGCACTGATCAACGCTTCGATACACTCAGTGAATGACTGAGTTTGAGCCCACAGAATTTTGTATCCACTCCCTATCCAACATCCAAGAATGGTTCGAATAGAGTGCAATACCAAACAGTGACAGGTTCATGTATGTTCCAACTGCATGCGCCCAGCGAAACTTTTCTATGAATTCTGACTATAAAGAAATGCTAAAGATGCATAATTCTTAACAATTGCTTGAGCTTGATCTTAAGCTTTGCTGAGCAATTGCTTTAGTAATTGCTACTTTTTTGTATGCCCCAAATCACCCAATATATAAACACCCCCATTGTGTACAACCTGTATGATGGGGGTGCATATGATGTACAAATGTGGACCTCCTTGAAACAGATTACAAACAATTGCATGAGCTTCTCCTTAAGCATGCTTAGTAATTGCTCAAGTACTTGTAGGATTGCTACTTTTTGATTTGACCCACTATACATACATGTATGTAAGTACCCCCATTGCACATGTGCAACCTGTTCAACACACTTAGGCATCTTTGAAAAGTCCATCATACTACATGTACAGTGTACATGTAGCACAAGTTCAAATGCATTGCGTGGTGTACATTCGACCAGGTGGAATGGTAGACATGCAGAACCACAGCGCAGCTATTTTCCTTGGGTCACATGACCACGACATACGATCTGACAAAGAAATGAGGTCCCGCTGAGAGAAGCTTGAGGCTGAAATTTCAGACCTGCCCTTGCCGTTTCTTTTTAACCAAGGGAGCTGGGTGCCCAATATGGAGGGTGTGTTGCTTGTGTGAACTGCATGTCAATAGTTTGATGTTTGGAGGGGTTTGAGGGCTACTTGACTGCAGGACTAATGGGTACAAATATCAAGTGTTGATGTTTGGTTCCGCTACCTGTAACAATGGAGACGCTTGTTGAATGTTGATGCCATCTTCATGCTCACTCTACAAGTACATACATGTACACACATTGTTGCTCTGTATACTTTTTATCCACAACTGATCAATTTGAGTCTGCATCATCCAAGGATGAAATTAAAAATGTATTTGCGGGGGCTTTTTTTTTTCAGTATTGAGCAATGTCATGAAACGGAAACCCTGAGCCATGCAATTTAATGCATAATGCAGAAAAAATCAGTTAGGTAATTACATGTAAGGATTGTAAAAATAGGCTGGTACATGTACAATGTACATGTATAGTGTGCATGAATAGAACTTTGTCATTTCACAGGGAAAAAAAGCAGTACAATGGCTCCTGTAAAAAGCATTCCGAAATCACGACAATGCTTTGATGTCCTACAGTGTATGCTTAGCACTGATATTTAGCTGATGTCAGCTTGGAAAAAATATGTTTAATTGTCCATTTTGTTTGTTAAAAAGCTTTGTTTTTTATCATTTTCTCGAATGTGACATCACAAAATCAAGTCTCAAAGATCATATCTATCTTATCCCATGACAGATATTCGTCAGACCTTCACTAATCATCTGGTTTTTTCATGTGTCTGCTTTTATTGAAACAACCTGTTTTTTCAGGGTGAACTATCCCTTTAAGACCAAAAGTGGACATGACTGCCTGAATGATTTTGACCATTATGAGACAACTTTCCAATAATATGGGTATGGAGCATTGTTTGAGTAGAGACACAGTTTAGAGAGGTGGGAGTTACCAACACCTTCTTTTCCCAATCCACCTGTTTACATGTACATGTACAGCTCCTATCCAGAGGGAGATTGTTTACATGTACTTGCTGGCTTGTGGCCCTAGAGTGACCTTGAGGTCACATCAAGGTCAGAGCCACTGTCCTTTTGCCTTTGCCAAGCCAAGCATCCAGGCAGCCATGGGTACACAACAGATCCCAGGATCAGGGGGGCTGGAGGCATGGGTGCATGCCTGCATGGATGGGATGGGTATGGTGGGATGGGTAGGGTGCGGGGGAGACGAGACTCCCCTGGCATACCAGCTTCCAAGAGCCCTGTCTTCACGAGACCTAAGTTGTATGATTGCATGCAATTCCTGATTTAGTAAATGTGTGGTATTAGGCTTTGTGCAGATTGTACCATGCTTATTTGATAAGCTGTTTTCATAAGATACATGTATTCACAGCTTTCTTCCGAACAGTGTACCAGAAGTTGTATCTCGTAATTCACTCTCAATGGGTGGAATGCAATCTGAATCTATTAGTTGTTGCTGGTCTAAGCCTTGAACAAGCTTTATTTATGGTTGCCAGTATTGTTTAGACAACATGCATATAATTTAACAACAAAAAGTGAAAATGGTATATGAGAAATCTCTGCAAAATCTTGAGCAATTTTACGAACATTTGTGCTCTTCGTGTTGCCCATCGACTTCTGACCAAACACATTGTGGAGAAGTTCTCCATAAAATTATGCATCATTGGAAAAAACTACACCGGGGCTTAGAGTAATTCATCATTGCATGTACTACATGTTGGTGTGATTGGGTTATTTTACAACTATTTTACTACTTTATGTAACTTAGTAACAAGCTGCTGCTGGAGAACAACTAGTTCACCCATCAAATAGCCTTGCAGACATTTTGCAATTGTGGATTATTTTCCCTTCATACGTGTAGATCTGATTGTGTTATTTTACAAGTCTGGTGTGATGAAGACCCACCGACATAAGGACATGTAGTGTCTTTGAACCTTGAGTGACTGCTATCAGTGACAATAGACAGTTATTGTTATATTCAAATCTCACTGTCATGACCTTAATATCACCTGTCATTCTATTGTAACATTTGACAAAGAATATAGGCAGAAATATGCAGACTATTCAATGGAAAATAATATGCTGAAATCTATTTCTTGCTGAAGTTGTTTACTATCTGGTGGTACATGTTCATGTACATCTCTCAGCTCTCAAAATGTATTCAAAATTCACAAATAAAAGGATTAACCATGCAGGATGAAAAAATGGAAATATATGTATGTATGCGGAAGCTACTGGCACATGTACCTTCAATGTATGCTCATTGCATGAACATACAATGCAGTGTAGATTTATTGAAGTCAATAAAAGTGATCATGTAGATAGATACCCATGATGACTGATGAAGGGATCTGCCATGATAATGGGTCTTGTGTCTATTACCAATAGCATCTCCGATATTAAAAAAGGAAAGTCCACAGCATACTTTCAAATGTATACAAACGTTTTAAATGCATGTTACAATATAAATTTATATTAGAAGGATCTAAACCAGGTTGGGTCTTATGTAGCCTGGCTTTTAGACTTTTTAGACTTTTGGACATTTCTTATTCATTATTCAAACAGAAAAAAAGGTCTTGTTGGTATTTACAAGACTTGTCACTCTTTCATTCTTTTCTTTTCTCTCTCATTCTGGAGGAGGCATTATGAATGGTTAGTCTACTGCAGCCAGACCCATTTATTAAATACTGCATGTTGGATTGGGAATGCTGGGAAGCGAAACCCCCCCCCCCCCCCCCCCCCCCGAAATGCCTGAAAGCCAGGCTAAGTGTTATAGTAGCAACTTCAGGCCTGACATTTACTGTAGTACACACTCTATCATCCACCAGAAAAGAGACATTCCTACTCCCTCTCTCTCACACACACTGACATACATGTACATTGTACAGTGTTGCATTGAAACTTGACACACAGTCAACTTTGACCTCTTCCTTGCATGCTTAGCTTGGCCCTGCCAGTCTTGTATCCTTGATGTACATACACATAGACTCACTTCTCTACCTGTGGAGCAGAAATGGCCCTGAAGATTTTCTCAAGCATTCAAATTTCTACTAGCATTTTGGGAAGGAATGTTAGTAAATATTGGGGAGAACCTACATGTACATCAGAGGTTCCCACGCATTGACCTACCAGTACCTGTGCTTATGGCTGGCACCTGTTCAGTGTAGACTTACATGACTTGGTGCAAGGACATGTACTCAATGCATGTATTGTAGGAGAACTGTCTGTTATTTGATGTGTAGCACCTATATTTAAAGGGATAGTCTACCCTGAAATTAAGTTGGTTTTGATAAAAGCAGAAACATATGCTGGTGAAGGTTTGATTAAAACCAACTTCATTTTAGGGTGGACTTCCCCTTTAACTGGAAGTATTAATATGTTATTGATGGTCTGTAAGTGCTAGGAAATAAAAATAGGACAATTGTGTAATTTCCCTAAACATATAAATGCCCTCCCCCCTGGTCCCTCTATAAAAAGCACCCCTTAAAGGGCATATACTGTACTGGGAAGGCAAAAAAGTATATGCCCTTTAACCCACACACATGTACACATTGCTGCTAACATGTATACATTGTACAAACCTCCTTGATACAGTATGTGTACAAGTGCACTGCTAAATAGCAGTTGTTTCAGATCATATAATTGTGAACACTGGAATGAAGGTTACATACATGTACATCATATACGTCCTTGTAGACAGGCCCTTGTTCATCAGCTCATCACAAGATTAATTATCTACCACAGTACCACTCGATAATTTTCAGTATAATCATCTTGACAGGCATGATTGAGCCACATACTGCGCACAGTACAGTATGGCATCAATGCATTGAATGTACTGTGTGCATGCATATTCATGTAGATTAAATTCCTTCATTGATAGTTCAGTAGAGCACATGTGTTAGTATGTGTCGGTGAAGAATTACATGGGATTCAGGGCACTTCAGCACCTGAAATACAAAAAAGAACATTTGTGAATGATAACTTGGCTCCTATGGAAACTCATCTTAATAAACCATTGTTATACTTTTGAGACATAATCCACAGCATACATGTAGTTCAGTGTTTGACTCATAACATACGGTTGAAAAAATGTAGCCCTTCCACCCCCCCCCCCCCCCCTTCCCCATTCTATTACAGTGTATTATAAAAATATCCCCTGTAAATACTAAAATAGTTATGGAAACTTGATTTAATACCATACTGTCATCATGCTCATAGGCTGTCATCCGTAGCATGGTTCAGTGTTTGATTCATGGCATTCCGTTTGAAAAGTATAGCCCCTATGGAAACTTGATGGCTGCCTGGTGTTCATTTCATACACGTACATTCACATATGGTTTGATGAGTAGCCGCTGCACATGCAGTCCATCTCTTTTATCCACCTACCGCCCCAAAATGGATCGCAACTGGTATCGTGGTATCAGTACTACCGGTATGTGATCAAAAGGTTGCCCATGTCACATTCCAGCCCTCACCCCAGTCCTACCGCATTTTATGTTGAAGACTCCCTCTGGTGTCATACAATACATGTCATGGTTAATCGTGACTCATCCATCATAAACTTGACATCTTTGCACATCTTTTTTTACATCACATACCCACAAGCCCAGTGATAGTATTTGGGGTATGCTCTCTATAATTTGATGACCGCAAACTTCATGAGTAAACTTACGTCCAGATAGAAGTCAGTTAAATTCAATCATATGTTTATATCATATATTTACCTGTGTCCACTTCTCTGTTTGACCAGATGACCGCAAGCTCCGGGACGAGGAGAGGCCTCTGTATGTCCAGCTGAACTGGACCAGTGATATGAAGGAGGGGCGCTTTCTCCTTCGACAGGTCAACGACCCCACAAAGGTAGGTAGCCCGTTCCAGGGAGAACAAACAAAAATCTTATTTCACTCAACTAAAAATAAGGACAGTGATATTCTGTTGAAACAAAACTTGAAATTCTGTTTCAAAGGGAAAGTTTGTTTGTACATCTAATTAACATCTAAATGCAGTATAAGATCAACGATATTTATGATCTATGATAGCATTTTAAAATGCTTGAATAACAACTTACATGTAAATAACATATTTGTCACATGACACTTGTATGTGAGGATAGCATGTTCACACAATCCTTTGTTCTTCTCAGTCAGTCAGTGAGTCTAATACGATGAGAACTGTGCGCTTCTTCACGTCTAAACACTCCTGCTATTGATATACATTTATACTTTGAGGACGGGTTGTTTTTCTTTCTTTAATGATCTGTTTATCCTCCTCCTAATACATGAAGATTCTTCTGGATATTACCAGTTTAGAGTTACCACCCACACAAGGCTTTTACGGCCAGCACATAGTGTCTTTCTTATTCTCTTATTCAAATTTCCTTGAAACTTTCCCCACATACATACATGTAGGTTGTGTTATTTGTTCTGCTAATTTCATTCTGTTGGTAATAACCTGTGTTTGTAATACCGTATTAATGACTTTCGCACTACATGCGTAGGTCGGAATACCCACTGAATCTATCAGTTGTTGCTACTCAAAACCTTAAACCTCGGACAACCTTCAGGGTTAATATTAGTACGGGATTGTTTGAAGGACTTGCATAAAATTTGCTTACATAACAAAAAAGGTATATATGGCGGATTTGTAAACAAGAATAAAAAAATGATTATCAAGCTGCTTACACAATTTCTGAATGTAAAATGTAAGGTTGAAATACCACAGTATTTAGAGTTCCGGAATAAGTAGATAATGTATGGTGGAATGTCATTGACAAGAGTAATGGAATGCCTTTAACAGCTTCGAGCTCTATTTCCTTGTTGGTACAAACGCAACCTTGGAATTTTTCCCATGCAAATATGTATAAAAGGCATGTTGTTGACAGGGTACGTGTATCCACTCGTAATTAAGTTCAGGGTACATTGTATTTTGCTGCCCATGACATTACAGATACCCTGTACTAACATAAAATGGAAGAAATAAACAATGAAAATGTGTATGTTGGTACTTATAAATCACAAACCCATTCTGGACGGAGTACCACATACATATATTTTTGGTGCTGTAACTTTTGATTTTAAAATAATAAACGATGCATCACATGAAAGAGCATAAATTTCTGCGTAAGACAATTCGTTTGGCATATTAAGTGATGTATATTACCTTCATAATGATTTTTCAAGGCAAAATAAGTGTCAAATCAAATGGTCACTTAATCATAAGTCTCAGAGTTCGTAAAAGCAGCATCACAAAATTGTATTGAAATTCATATATTTGAATACCCTTATTCAGGTCGGTACACTAGTGCCAGTCCAACAGTCCCAGACCGGTAAAAATCACTATCGGGCCAGGAACTTTTCAGAAATAGCCAGATTTACTGGTTCTACGTGACCAGTAAAAAAATATTATTGTCGGCCTGATTTTTTTTTGTGTGTGTTTTTCTTATTTGGGGGACCAGTGAATTTTAGGTTCGGACCAGTAAAAAAAATGAAAAACTGGGTATCTATTGTAGATAAAAAGGGTTAGTGTGGAGTCCTGCAATACCCTTATTATAGAAACACTGCTTCTAACTTCTGAGAAATTCCACACCGACTGAAAGCAAAGCTAGTTCATAAACAAATCAAGGTTTTGTTACTCTGCAAACAAAGTGTCAACAAACCACTTTATAATGAAAAAAATGTGTGGTCAGAAAAGGAAATTATGTACTGCTCTACTATACTTTATCTACAGTACTTGATGCTGAATTACATACTGAGAATTGTTTACTCTCCCATACTTGTGTCTATTTTAACATCAGTTCTTTTTGTCAAACTATCATCTGTGGTAAAATGCAAATATACACAGGAACTAGAAGTTTGATCATTGCTACAACCAAATCAGTTCAGTACATGCAATAACATGCTTAACACCAACCACTGTGGTTTTGTAAATGTAAATTAAAAACAGGGGCCTCAAGGCAAAAAATATCTCTGTGGAAACATATTTTTTCTCATTTATGTACACAAAGTATCACGAAATATTTCAGTTCGTTGTGTCATTGCATGTACAATGTAAATGGACACGTAGGCCATTGAGATGTCAGTTGTCTTTGACCGTGCTTTATAGTACATTACATGTACACTGTATATTAAGGCCCCGTTTACAGTGCGGGGCTCGGTCACGGTCTTTACGTCGGCGAATGTTGATGATCTTTTCACTTCCGGGGTTACAACTCAGCCTCGCAATTGGCCACGAATTTGGCCCTCGTGCGTTTACACTAATTTACAGTGAGAAAAAGCACGGCCGAGACTACCTCCAGAGCTGGGCCAAATGCGTGGCCACTTTTGGCCCAGCCTTTGGCCTTAGAGTGTTTGCAGTTTGTAGGCACTGTAACAGGGGTCGGGGTCTCTCTGTTAAAGAGACCTACACAGAAATGTAGTTAACCGCAACAGCCCAAAGTCCTACACCTTCATGTACATGTACATTTACACATATTGACTAGATTGAAATATGAGTAGTCAGTAACATTGTGTAGTACACTAGTCTATCTTTGATGTGTGTACGTGTACGAGTGTTTGATACCTGTAATTAAAGGGAATATACTGTACTGGGAAGACAAGAAGGCCCTCAAAAGGGTGATCATGAGCAATCTTCTTGCCAATGGTCTTAAATTCATGTATTGTCCATTTTAGAAACTTGTTGAAAGTTACTTGCCCTCAAATGATCCACATTTGGAGTAATGAGTGATTACATCACAAAACCTCATGATGTTCAGCACGAACATTTTGAGGCGTTTTGTCTTCCCAGTACAGTATATTCCCTTTAGGCTGAAACAGCTGGAAGTCTAAGCATCTAAAAAATGCACTCTGTCAGCTTTCATGGACATGTAGCTTGAAATGTCAGTTGTCTGTGACATACATGTACATGTAGCTTAACAGGATAGTTCACCCTGCAAAAAGTTGGTTTCAATAAATGCAGTAACATGAAAGAAAGATAATAGTGAAGGTTTGATGAAAATCCGTCAAAGGATAAGAAAGTCATGAACTTTTGAAATTTTAATTTTGTGACGTTACGTGCGAGGTGCTCTCCCATATGATGTGTTCTAATCATTCCTTAAATTGCGCTTTTCTGTTTTTGACAACGGAATGGTTTGTTTTCTTACAAGTATGTGTGTAAAAACAATTGATGATGTGTCAATGCACAGGTAAAAGGATGCATATCTTTCGGAGGAAATGCAAATTTTCAAGGAAAATTGTTCAAAGCATATTGGAGAGCACCTCGTACGTGACGTCACAAAATCAAAACTCTAAAAGTTCATAACTTTCTTATCCTTTGATGGATTTTCATCAAACCTTCAATATATATTTTTCTTTAATGTGTCTCCTTTTATTGAAACCAAAAAAATTCAGGGTGAACTGTCCCTTTAATGGATGAGTTTATCTGTGTGCCCCGTGTGTTTGAGACCTAGAGCTACAGCAGTTGAGCTGACATAGCCCTAACTTTAGCAGCTACATCTATTAAAAGCTAGATTGTAATGTCAGTTGTCTGTGACATTGCTTAGTGAATTAGCCTATCTGTGACTTTGTTACCCTCTTTATAGACAGGCAAATATTTCCTTCGCCTTGTGCTATCGGTGGGGCTAAGAGGGGGCTTAGATCTTTGAAGCATTGAACACTGAAACAGCCTAAACTCCAGCAGCTACATCTACATGTAGGCCAGATTGAAACATCAGTTGTCAGTGACATGTGTCATAACCCTCTCATTATTAATGGCATGATGATGTGTAGTAAGTCAATGTAGATTTTAAGGGCTTGGTACTGAGAGGGTACTGAGACCTATTTAAAGCACTGAAGACCAGCTGAAACAGCCCAAACCAGCACCCCCGTGGTAGGGTCCATGTCTACAGTATGTACAGGCAAGATTGAAACGTCAGTTGTCGCTGGCATTGATTAGTAAATGAGTCCCTGTCCGTATAAATTGATAAGATCCTCCGTTTGCCACTTGGGAGGGGATGGGGCAGGATTTAGCTGACAGGTGTTGATCAGTATCCACCCCGCCCTCCCAAATATGCCACATCCTGGTACCTGCTGCATACACTACCTCTCTCCTGACTTATATGCTTTTCACACTGGCAAAAATTTCCTTAGCCCCGTACTATAGGTGGGGCTAAGGGGGGCCTTAGCCCCACCTATAGTACGGGGCTAAGCTTAGACCACTTTCTGTTCACATTGGTTTTTACCAAAGTAGGCTAGCCCCACCAATAGTCCGGGATTATTTGGCCCTGCAAAAAAGCAGGGCTAACACCGCAATTGCAGGGCCAAGCCGAATAGTCCGGGGCTAAGAGCGCTCGTGTGAACAGAAACGAAAAATAGTATGGGGCTAAGGAAATGCGATGTCAGCTCTCAAGGCCGAAATGCCGAGACCAATCAGATAAGGCCCGACGGGCGAGTGACCTTGATGCTGAGTGGTAAAGAGCCGATGTGCAAGACGTACACTCATAAATATTCATAAGCTGTCGAGAAAGTCCGGGGCTAACGATTTTGAGTGAGAACAGTGTGAAAAGCTAGTCGGGTTTAAGAAATAGTACGGGGCTAAGAAATGCCAGTGTGAAAAGCTTCAAAAAATAGCACGGGGCTAAGGATAGCACGGGGCTAATTTTTGCCAGTGTGAAAAGCATATTAGAGTGCCAGTCTTCTTCAAAGTTCAATGCTCCTTACTCAAAAATTAGGTCACAATATTTCTCATATCGTCAGCAAAAAGTCACAGTTTCTAGGCAACTATCCTACACAGCAGCCCCGAATATTACTTGGAATGTCATGCTCCTAGTGTGATCTTTCTTACGTTGTTTTATACATCACAATTGTTTTGCCTGCATAAACGGTCACACTTTTATATGCATACATGCATGTATATTTTAGTCACACACAAATAGTTTTGAATAAAAGGAATATACAACAACAAAAATACTTTTAGTTGTTAGCAAATGTAATTTTGTCAAAATATATTTCTTAAAATTGTTTTGTTGATGTTTACTTGCTAAAAGTTGTATCTGAAATGTACTGGAATGACATTGTACATGTAAGTTCTTTTCAATGTTCAAAGTAGAAGCTCCATATCATACTGCTCAGAAGATGTGTGTAAAAAACTTGGAGACCAGGGGCCATATTCTTGAAAACTTATTGGATAAACCTCGGACAAGCTTTGAGGTTACCATTCTTAACCTACAGTGTGTTGTTTGAACGACATTAATAAAATCTGCACACATGACAAATATGGTCTTTTGGGCAACTTGTAGAGAATACATTGCATTGTATATCAACACCACCAAAGCACAAATGCCAGATAGTACAGTACATGTACATGGTCCTGACGAACACAGCAAGTCAGCAACGATACCTGCATAAAACGGTAAACTAAGGATTCTATAGAGCTGGTGCAGCCAGCCAGAAAGAAGAATACCCACACAAGCATCAACCCACTTTTGAAAGCTGTTGATGAACTTTGAGCCCTTCAATTGCCCACCTGAATGAGTCTACAACGCTCTGTCAGATTGATTATAGGAGGGTCTACATGTACGTTGTGCGCTGTGAACACAATGCAGAGAGAACAGGGGCTCTTTCAAGCCAGCTGATGTGGACAAAGTATGGATTGTTGTGTCTGTCCAATGTACATGTATGCATGCACCTAGCCTTGCTTCAAGGCTGATTGCCATTTTCAATCCAAACAACAATATTCAATAAACAGGTCTGGCTGCGCTCTGCAGAAGACTAATCATTCTCAATTCCTTAGCCACCCCCTCCCAAACCTGGAGAAAAGAAGAAAATGAAAGAGTGACCAGTGTTGTGAATAGTAGACCCTGTATTCTTTTAAGTTTGACATTAGCCATGTCTAAAAGCCTTGGAGCTAGGCTAGTATGTACTACAGTACCAAGGTAGAACTAGGTCACAAATAGCCCTGTGAGTCAAAAGGTGGGCACTGACACTATGTCTCTCATTACCAAACAGTGGTAGTAACATGTCAATTTGAAAACATCTTGTTGGCTATGAGTCGGAGGGGTTTAATAGTGAGGGGGTGGTGGTTTGTTTTGTCCTGAGTAGGATGCATTCTTGATCTGGACCAATGGATGCTATAAAGAACAATAATCACATTTTAAGAGGTTTACTCACAGCATGGGAGTGGGAGAGTACCACCCCCTTTTAAAACCTTTTTTTTTGTTGTAAGGATGAACATTTTTGTTAGAGATCTTTTAGTATATATGTACACATACATTGTGTAAAAGTACTAGCATGTTTTTGAAGAGGATTGTACTCTTACTTACTGTATGCACACTTACTGCACACAACTCATTTTGTGCCATATTTAGTCAATTACAGCAAGTAATACACACAAATCCCATAGAGCTTTATTTTGTCTTGCACTGCGTTAAGTAACATTAGTATTCCATTGCTACATTATACATTTGTACAACAACTGTACATGATACCATTCTCCCTCCTACTTGTACATGAACAATGTGAAATGATACGTAATAAAACAAACACAACATCTGTGGGAAAGACAACACAGTGTCAACAATGCACCTGCAATGCAAGCATACAATCATCACACAGTAGTACTTATTTATATTACTCATACAATTGGAATGCATATATGGTTTGTAATGTTGTGTTGACATTTATGTTATTACTCATAATACATGTCGTATACCTGTATATGGTCATGTGTACAAGGTACAGGCTAGGAGCGGCATACTTTTGTCAAATGGTAATAACTGCATGAAGTATGGATGGAAATGAGCAAAATAGGTCTCTCATTTTCATTGGAATCAATGCAATGCCACATCATATTTGATTAATACATGTAGCAGGATGTGCCAGCAACTCTGCAAGTACATGTATACCATAGGCTAGTCATGTACTAGTAACGCAGGAATTGAATGCAAGCTCATATTGTCATTAACCCAGAGTTGGGTGCATTGTCTTTTAGTTAGTTTTTGTTTAAGTGCCATAAGTAAATGTTCATGTAGACAGTATCATTGTACCAAGTACTGGAATAATGTGATTAACAGGGAACAAAGTACAATAAAACTTTAATATATTTACTTAGTACGATGCAGATGATTTGAACAGAACTCGGCAGGTCTACACTACATGTACAATGTATTACACATTTGTGCAACACATTCAACAAGCTGACTTGAATAATTCCACAAAATAGATCTGAATGGGCCTACCCTGCTTTATTTTTTGTCAGTTACAAAGACATGAAAAAAGTACATGATATTGAGAAATGACGTCAGCGGGCAACATACAGACCTGTCTTGCTGACACGTGACCACAGTCAACCGATCGGTAATTAATACTAGACTAACCTGAATGATATAACATAATATTGTCTGATGTCTGGTCTTGCATTCCCTTCTCTCTCCCTGTCACAGATTGAGTTCTACAAAGACGAGCCTTTTCAGAAGAACTCCGACAAACGCCTCTCCAAGAGGGAGAAGAAGGAGCTGAAGAAAGAGAGGAAGCTGGCTCAGCAACGGGTACGGTGACACAATAGGGAGCTTTCGTTATAACCCCGCGGACGGAAAAGAGCAATCTGTTAAGCCGTCCGTCCGCGGGAGTCACAGGCGCTTTCGCAAAATAACACAGAGAACGCGAACGGCGCTACGTGATACGTCATCTGATCAACTGACACCCCCGACCCGGGCGCACGTGCGATTTGCATTACATCATCTGTACGGGCGCTGATTGGCTGCTGTCCTCTACTCGTCGAGGACGAGAAATCTCAGAATTCACGTTCTCGATTCCCCGCGCGGATTCCAGAGCGGGCGGTGGCGCATGCGCAGATCGATCTTGGTGTCGGATTACCGTACTGGAGCCCGTCCGTCCTCAAAACGAAAGCTCACTATTTACTAGAGGGGGGGGGGGCTTTCTTTAATAGCATGAGTTTGCAACATATGGTTTTAATTGTAAATATATCTGATATTTGTTATGAAATCATTCAAATATTGATATTAGTTTTAAGTTTAAGTTTACATGAGGGGGGGGGGGCTTTCTTTAATAGTATGAGTTTGCAACATATGTTTTTGATTGTAAAGAAAAGATATCTGATATTTGTTATGAAATCATTCTAAGATTGACATTAGTTTTAAGTACAAAGAAAAAATCTGAACAAATATCATGTAATAGTTCCTTGTAAGATATGAGTTCTTACTCATTGGAGTACTATATTTGGAGGAAAACACAGGCATCTCTGACTAGACTATCTGTAATAAATGTGCTCAATGTGTTTGTCTCCATGGCAGGGGGAAACGAAGGCATATGACGCACTGGCAAAGTCTAACTTCACAAGGACCATCTCAAACCCGGAGAATGTGCTGCGACGAAAGCGCCAGCAGAAACTCGACCAGATGGAGAAGTTCAAGAGCAGGCCAGAATCAGGTGACGAGGAAGCTTCTGTTCATTGTAGTCATGGCAACGAAGTTCTATATTTAATCCACAGCATCATCTTCATCAGTCTGGAGTAGCAATAAAACTGTTTTTTTTTCATTATCGTTTTCGCTAGCAAGATCACAAAATAGCAAACTATTTGTATACCGTACTGATCGGCGTATTAGCCGCACTTGCGTATAAGCCGCACCCCGACTCAGAGCACGCAATTTGAAGAAAAAAAAACCCCAAAAAAACGGGAAATACCAGAACGGGATGGCAGCACGGCCGTCTGGATCATGTGACAACATTCAACAACAAAATAGATGGCTTTGATAGGCATCCAGTGTGACACAATTGACCTACCGGTAATATGACCTCAATCACATCACCAGGGCCCTGTTGCATAAAACTTACCATTGACGGTAACTTTGCTATCAATGGCAACTTCAATGGAAACCTTGAATTTGATTGGCTGTTGGGTGATGTTACCATTGATGGCAGAGTTACCATTAATGGTAAGTTTTATGCAACGGGGTCCACATATTTCGTCAGCTTCAGGTTAATGCAGAAGAACTGCATGAGTACATGTATTCTCTGATGCCTAGAGATTACAAACACATCAAACCGTTTTGGAGCTTGCTTTCTTACGTCCAACATTGATCAACATAGTAGTTGTCGCTGGCTCGTGACCAAGTTTTCACTTTGTCTTTTGTTTGAAACATGCGTAAATACAGTTTGAAAAGTTTCTTAATACATCTGGCACTGCCTCACCTCAAAATGTTAATATCTTGTAGAAAGTGTCTGTGGGAAAGTCTTGTTAGTTCAAGCAATATTTTTCTTTCATACCTAGAATGCTTACAAAACATGGCCGCACTCTGATCTTATGATACATGTACCAAGTGTACATTATGCCAGGTTTGGGGTGTCCATTGTTTAGGTACTGAACAGATAGGCATTGCCAAAATATTTCTGACCTTGTTCCAAGACCTTTCATCAATTTTAAGAGAGCGTAATATAACCAGCAAAGTAATCTAAAGAAAACTTAAGAAAACACAATAATTCTAATCATACAAGATTTGTAGATGTATAGCCCATACATATTAATTCAAGTCAGCATTCACATTTACAGTGGACCTATAATTCTAATCATACAAGATTTGTAGGTGTATAGCCCCATATATACTAATTCAAGTCAGTATGCATTTGCATTTGTGGACCTATAATGAATTTTCTGTGTTGTGTTTATTCCAGGGGGAACGTTTAAGGTGCACGCTCACACCTGCTTCCCCCAGGTCTCCTACAAGACCATGCTGATCTCCATCAATACCATGGCTGTGGATATCGTCAAGGAGGCCCTGGAGAAGTTTGGCGCTGCCAAGGCAAACCACGCTGACTTCTGTCTGGCAAAGGTACGTCATGCTCTTAGTGTGAAGATAGTGGACAGGGGGGGGGGGCTGGGGGCGGGGTGTGTGGAAAGAAAGAAATGAGAAGAGTGACCCAGTGATGGTAGACCAAGAGAGAGAGTCTGGGCGGAGTAAGAGAGACGCTGACTTCCGTCTGGCAAAGGTATGCCATGCTCTCAGCGTGAAGATAGTGGACAGGGGCGGGGGGCGGAGTGTGTAGAAAGAAAGAAAATGAGAAGAGTGACCCATTGATGGTAGACCGAGAGAGAGAGTCTGGGCGGAGTAAGAGAGACGCTGACTTCTGTCTGGCAAAGGTACGTCATGCTCTCAGTGTGATGATAGTGGACAGGGGTAGGGTGGGGGGGGCGGGGTGTGTAGAAAGAAAGAAAATGAGAAGAGTGACCCATTGATGGTAGACCAAGAGAGAGAGACTCGGTGGAGTAAGAGAGATGCAATTTTTCAGCGGGAAGAGGGATGGGAGTATCTTGGAAGTCTGAAAAGGTATATTGCGGAAATTTGTTGGGAGGAAAGAGACAATCTTAATGGTTTTGGATGGATTTATGTAAAGGTTTATTGCTGACATGCTTTGAGGTGAGAGAGATGTTCTTAATAGTGAGGGATGAAAGTTTGAAACGGGGGGAAATACACAGGGACTCTAAGCGATTTTGCCCCCCAAATGCTTAAAAAGAGCCCTGGAAAATGTTAAAAGAGCCCCCAAAATTCCCATAGACACAATGTATAATTGGAGACAAATCAGCCAATGTGCTCAAAAAGTAGCCCCCGAAAATTTTGAGGTAATTTTTTCCCTGGTATGAAAAGTATATTGCTGATGTCCGTTATCTCTCTTTCTTTCTCTCTCTCTCTCTCTATCCTGTATATAAAGTAATTAACATATAACGGTTTGTTGTACCATCAAGCTTCAGCTTATTATGAAAAGCCCTTAGTTTGTATTGCATACATTTTTGTTCCAATGATGTCCAAGAAAATCTGCACTTTCTGTACATTGACAGGAATGAAATTAAAAGCAGAGCATGAATAAATCCAATGTAATCGGGTCCAATGTGCCGCCTGACCCCTGACCCATGTCTTTGACCCCCTTGCCTTTGACCAGGTGGTGGTTCCCCCGGGCCGAAGCATCGAGGAGTACGGGAAGGTTGAGTTCCAGGAGGCCATCTTGGATGATGACGAGTACCCCATGGATGCTGTCCTCCGTTGGCCAGAGAGTAGAGGTAGGTAGTCTTGATTGCAGATGCAAACATGTATCCAGCGAAGGTTGCCACCAGAAAACCATTTATGTGCGGCTCAAAGGGGCAGAATTGCATCTTTGTCTGGTATCTCTGCTGGGCGCTGATAGTATCATAGTATGGTCTCAGACGTCACATGTTGGAAGTTACCGTGCCAAAAAGGGGTCGTCGTCCCTTTAACTACGTTGGTGTGATTGCTCGAGACATCCAACAGGATCCATCTGACATCCCCAATTTAATGACAAACAGGGACACTTGGCGTTACATGGTGAACAGCATCTCGGCTGCGGCTGTTAGATAGAGATGGTACCGATTAGTGCAGTAGATTAACACATGGCTCACAATCATATTCTGGACTCTGCGCATGGTGTTTGTACCACAGGTTTTCTGCACTAGGGACCATACTACCTGTCAGGTTTTCTACACAAGGGACCATACTACCTGTATCAGTCAGTCAGTCAGTCAGTTAGTGTGCCTGAATCATTGGGTCTGAACTGCAAAGACTAGGCCATGTAATATATTTGTGCATGCCTGCTGACAAGGGACACAACTAGCTCTTTCTAGATGCTACATGTAGTCTTTCTTACAGACACACGTGTTGCATACATGGCTCAAGTGAGTCTATGATTTCTAGTGGTTCTCAGGGATGGGAAAATAGTGGCAGCCAGTTATGAAGGTTCTGAAGATTTTGAAGATACCATACCTGTCATTGAAGGAGCAGAATAAACGTTACATAAAAAAAATAACTAGAAAGTGGAGGGGAGTGGGGAATTGCAAGTTATCCTAACGCAGTCTTTGCAGAAGTGTTATTAACTCTTAAGTGCTGTTGTGGTAATTTTGCACTGGCAACACATACAAGCCTCATAGAGAAGCCTCCTGTTTGACCCAGAAGGAGTTGAGTAACCGTGTCTCGTTGTGCCCTGACAGGTGAGCTAGCCTTTGAGCTGAAGAGACGGCCGGTTGACCACGTCC
Source organism: Arbacia lixula (assembly GCA_963669155.1). Lineage (NCBI taxonomy): Eukaryota > Metazoa > Echinodermata > Echinoidea > Arbacioida > Arbaciidae > Arbacia > Arbacia lixula. The sequence continues at coordinate 1,772,992 of OZ022585.1, forward strand.
CACGTCTCAAGCGGCCAGGCTCCAAGCCCAGACTGGACGACAGCTCTCAGGACCCGCACAACCTGCCGCCGGAGAGGATGCCTTACTTCCTGGAGCTCAATAGTGGTGAGTTCACCCCAAAATTTGGCCTCTTTTATCTCTTTTCAGAGCTACATTGCCCCTCGTTTCACGCTGGTCTTTACTCGATATACCCTCCCCCATTTCTTACCCTGTTCCTGTAGCAGCTCCTGTCAAAGCTATTCCTAAAAGCCTGATCACATCTGACTGTATTTTGAAAACGTATGCCAATCTGTTTGTCTGCTTCCACACAAGTTTCTTATCCTTTTTTTTTTAGTTTTTTTTTTAGGTTTTATTAAGTGTCTTATATCCTTTCCTTGTTCAGTGAATACGGCAATGTTTGATCCGTTGTTTATCTTTTCGTAGGACATCATGAACAGCAACGGAGATGACATTTGTCAACAAATAATTCGATTTCGCAGATTTTGTATTGTTTGACGTACATTTACGCTATCTGGTCAGTTATGACCATGCCTTTAATGATAAACCAAACATTTCTTCTCCAGATTACATATGACTTACCACGAAATTCACCTTTGCAATTCACTTACTTGGTTTCCTGTTCGAATAACATAGCGCTCAGCGATCTCTAAGCTAAATCTTTTGTACAAATATGAATGACACAAAAATAAATGATTGGTAGAGATTAATGCGGAGATTGTTCTGCTCTGCGACTGTTTATAGATTGGACGGATGTGATTGACTACAAACCCAAACACTACCGGCTGCAGGGGGATGTGACGGAGGTGGGCAGTTCTCGCGACCCCCCCAGCTCAGGCCCCTACCTGCAGGTAAGGAAGCCCCCATGGGGGCACCTTGAGCAAATACAGGGACACTTTGGTGCTAGTGCCCCTCCCCCCCTCCCTCTTTCACCACCACCCTCTGTCGCATTGGAGGAATTTATCTTGTATTCATGATTTCTGAGAAAAAACAAAAGAAATGCAAGTTCTTTGCTCATGTTGATATATCTTATAACAATATTTAAAGAAAATATCTCATGCTCCTGTTCATATATATCTTGTAAAAATGGTTGATGAAAAAAAAAGTCTTGTAGTGCATATTCTTCCAAAAGAAAAAAAAAATGCAAAGAAATATGCTCATGTTGCATTTTGCCACATATTGTATTACCCTTTGCCCATATACTTAATTCACTAAATATGTGCTATACCATTCTTCTTATTTCTATTTCTCTGTCTCAAATTTCCATCACCATGACAACACTTGAAAGTCACATCAGATAAGATGAATTGTTATAGTATTATGTATACCTGCAAATGATATATACCAAAGTGAACAAATTAATGAGAGAACCAGAGCAATTTAGCCTCGTAATGCCTTAACAAATTTTTGAAGGAATGAACGGTCTGACAGTGTTTCACTAAACTTTGGGTTTGTGACTGAAGTATGGTATGCATTTAACCAGGGAATGCTGTCATAGATCACATGAAAGTATCTTACTGCAAACAAAATCCAAGCAACCGTCCCATTCCCCCCTCCCTGCTAGTTCATGTCTCCCGACATCCTGCCGCGTCACTGCGTGCTGGCCAAGATGGAGGGTGTCGTCACGGTAACGCCATCCAGCGCGGACGCGGAGGTCTCGGTCAATGGGGAGCGGATCTTTGAGACCACCTTTCTCCAGCACGACGCCGTGGTGCAGTTTGGCCGCCAGCATACCTTCCGCTTCTGTGACCCACAGGTGGATGACCCTGTGAGTATGATGGGCAGAGAATCTTTAAACAGAGCTCCCAAGTTGAAAGGGAGTATACTGTACTGGGAAGACAAAAAAGCCTTCAAAAGGTGATTGTGAGCAGTCCTCTCAACAATGGTCTTAATTCCATGTATTGTCCATTTTAGAAGGTTGCTGAAAGTTATTTTCCCTCAAATGATCCACATATGGAGTAATTAATGATTATTAGTGAAATCCTCAAAATGTTCGGGCTGAACATTTTGAGGATTTGTGATTTAATCCCAAATCACTCCAGATGTAGATCATTTGAGGGCAAATAACTTCCAGCAAGTGTCTAAAATGGACAATACATGGAATTAAGACCATTGTTGAGTGGACTGCTCACTATCACCTTTTAAAGGCTTTTTTGTCTTCCCAGTACAGTATACTCCCTTTAAAGATAGTGTGTCCCTTTTGCAGGTCTCAGAAATAACATTTTGTGAAAACCATGGAAAACTCTCCCCCCTCAAAATAGATTTGGAAACTGACTGTAAGAGAAATAATAGGGATCGATAGATTTTGAGGAGGTTTTGGGCCGGACGTCCGAAATCTTAAGCCTAGTCTTTAGAGACAAGTTTGACTGTATAAATTATTGCATGTCGCTTAGTAAATCACCATATAATCAGGATTGCTCTCCTGACTGCTTGTTATTAGCTGTATGAAAGCAGGTTAATATATATAGATATAAACACAAACAAATTAATGAAAACACAGGAGGAGAAACGTTTATCAACATCTCGGTCTGAGATCTTTATTAAGGATCATGCAACATGCATTTCTAAGACCGAAATATCAATAAACTTTTTTGTCATGAATTTATTTGTGTTTACATTGACATTTTCAGCACCAATGCAACTGTATAGATATATATTATATATATATATATATATATAGGATCAGACCATCAACTATGATTTTACATCCTTTCACTACTAGTAGCCTAATCCTCTGTTTCCTATCTTTTCCTATAATTTCCTGGAAATTAGCTACCACAACAAAACACAAAAAGATTAATTTTTATAGATCAATATTCAATTCACCATATATTCTTATAGACATCTTTTCATTTTGTCATAACAATGCTGCAAACTGCTTTTTCTGTCTTGTCAGTGCGATGAAAATTCTTGTTCTTGATTTATTGAGCTCATTTTTCAAAACGCATTTAGACCCGTTGCATGCATGTCACCCTAAGCTATGAGGAGATCTTTCTGTCCTTTCTACAAGGGCTCTTTTTTTTGCTTAGTGGGGGCTGAATCACCATGAGCCCCCATTTCATTTTCTTCTGCATCATCAAACATTTGTCCTCTTGTTGTTTGTTGTGTGTAGGACTGGGATGGGGGAGACCGTTCTGGAGTGGAGACGACGTTTGATGCTGATGGCAGCATTGAGACCTACAGTGGCAAGTCAGAGAAGGTGAGGGAGTCAGACAGGCCACTAATCCAGCTTTGCGTTACCCCTAACTTATAACCTTTACGCTGGCCAATAACTTCGTACCTCTACCACATTCTTGATGGTTGTAAAGTGGATCATCTTTTACCTTCCTTCCTCTATTTCATGTTGTGCAGTTGTGGATGTTAGGAAACAATAAATGACTTACACATAGCTTAGTTCTGTTTCTTCAATCCGTCAGCATTTTTACGAACCAGCAAATCCGTGCGCTGTGTGATGTACGGATTGGGTAGTTTGTAAAAATGCTGAGGAATTATTGCAGGATGTTGCATGACCTGGGTGTATAATCTGCATGTACTCTGCTTTTAACTCTGTTTCCGCTGTCTTTTTGCACAAGTGGTACACTGAGAGTGGGTCAGTTGACACTGCCTTACTTTCTGAGATGTAGTCAGTTAACACTCTTTTAACTTCTAAGACTTTGTCAGCTAACTTTGCCTCCTTCTTTGAAATGGGTCTGTTAACACTGCCTCAATCTGAGAAATGGTCAGTTAACGCTCGCTGCCTCAGTCTCTGAGATTTGGTCAGTTAACACTGTCGCATCGTCTGGGATTTGGTGGAGTTAACACTTCCCCACTCTCTGAGAGTGAGCCAGTTCCCACTGCCCCAGCTAAGCTAACAGCTAACCAGCACCCCTACCCCATACTGCACCCATACACTCTACAGATAGTCAGCCGCACCGTCGCTCAGAGCTACGAAACCACGTTTGACGCTGGTGGCCGAGTGGCTACCCATGCACAGGCTAAGGTACGTCCCGGCATGGCAACCAAAAGAGAAAAGAAAATATTGAAACTATCCCAAAATAAAAAAATGTCTTGAAGGAAAGACCCATCATAGCGTTACATGCATTTCATTCATTTCAAAACATGACTGACAACTGAGAAAAGTGTTATGCAGAATGTCCTCTACATCCCCCCTCCCCTCTCTTAAAAAAGGAAAATTGTCTTGAATCAAAGACCAATTATAGTATTGCACATATTTCATTTATTTAAACACATTCAGCTGAGATTTTTTGAAGAATGATTTCTTCCCTCCCCCCCCCCCCCACAAAAAGAAGATAAGGGTGATAGATATAAACTTGAGCTATTTTCCTATTCATAGTATTTCATTTAAACCCATGAGCAGTCAAAAATAGAGTTCCTAGAGTTCTTGTTCCATTCAGTGAAAAATCATTCCCATAAGCCTACATATATGTCACTGATTCGAAAGACATGATCGATGAGAGATGAAAGACAAAATTCGTATCTTTGTCCTTCACTTCACCAAGCCTAGCATCAAGCATACTTGGGTCTGTGACTGCCCAATATCATTCAAAATAGGGATATATGTCCGTCAGGAAAACTGGAGAAGAGAAGATGTGCTATTAATGTTTTGCCTTTCCATCATAGCTATATCCATATTAGCATACTTTTATCCTACAAAATAGTATGTTTTCACACATTTGTTAAATTCTACATATCTTTTACATTTTATATTTCACAAACATGATCTATATGCTTTCATTCTTATCCAAACAATGTTTCAAAGAATTCAATATAATCTGCAAAAGGGATAAGTTTCATATTGTACCTACTTGATTTTTTTTCTGTCTGTTTTTGTGGTTAACATACAATTTAAAAAGATGCGTTTTTGTCACCATAAGAAGTATGCTAATACAGATCACCACCTGTAGCCTTTCATGTATTTTACTCATCAAAAGACACAAGGAGCAACTAATAATACCAAGTTTGTTGCTTATTTTCCTACTGTTCATTCACTATGCTTCATCCCCGTGTTCATGCTGGTCATATTCAGGACGGCGGCGTAACACAAACAGTGTACTAAGCCTGGACTTACGTTATGGGGTGCCAAATAAATCAACATTGAACATTATTATTGGTCCAGTATAACTGATTTTGTCCTCGGAATCACTATGGTATATCGAGTTTGTCCACATGCGAATAACCGCAAATAATTAAAATCATCCACTGTTGTGATTCTGGGATGAAAACCAATTATTTTGTGATAGCATCAGTAGATTTACTTGCGCCTCATAAAGTTAGTCTTCGTTTAGTATGTGGTCTAAGTTAAACTACCGTTGGGAATTTGAGCTTTTATTTATATGTTTGCACTGCATATCATGTTTACGGCTTACAACCCACGTACATTGTATGATGGTGGTCATTGTTTAGTTCAATGTAGACTTTATATATCTTCCATAAACTACTACTTCTGTGGGATGCATGCATACATATTAGCTTAGATCAGACATACATTTACGAATGAGGAGCTCATTTGCAAAAGGGGCTAGATCCACTTTTCATCAAATTTGATTTCTTTGTCTCAATGCATAGATTTGAAGTAGCGCTATAAGATGATACCAAAGAAAAATTAAAATTCCCATCAAAAAGTGAACAAAAAATGGCAAAGAATTTTTTTTTTTTCAAAAGGGGTTAGATCCATTTCAGTTTGTTTGCAAAAGGGGCTAGATCCACAAAGGTAATTTTTGGAGGGAAAAAAATATTTGAAAAATCTGAAGACGGGTAGATTTCTTTGATACCCAATTTTATGTTCACATTGTAGGGTAGTATATCATGGCAATTTAGTTTCGCATAAGAATATTGCAATATGGGAGAATAAAAAATAAAAAAAGTTGATTTTTTTCTCAGAATGGTCTAAAGTGGATCCAACATCTTTTGCAAAAAAAACTCATCAAATAAAGATATCACTTTCCCCCCTTCCTGCGCTGGATACAATTCTGCTCAATGGGATTTGTGTGCATTATTGGTGACACAGTACACGCATGGCACACAAAGCATCCAAGGCTACTTTCAAATGAACATACACCTACAGGGGGGTGTTTCACCAAGCTGTTAGTAAGTTGCAAATGACTTTACAAACGACTGGTGATCCCTTCTTGTGCTAAATCAGATTCTCAATGGACAATGAAACACCCGCCGGAAGGAAAGGTGTAAGATGCTGGTAATCTTGGCACGCTCTTTCTTTCACTTCCCTTGAGCAAAGTGTATATTTTCTGATATATTTATCAATATTAAGATGAATGATAGTTTAGTATGGTGATGGATTGTTAGCTAGAGCTACAGATTTGAGTACAAAAACAGTATGTCTGGTACATTTATTTGCTGGGAAATTCCTCTTTCTTTCTTTTTTTTCTTTTTTTTCTTTTTTTTTTTTGAAGTGAAGATGAAAATGATACTTAAAAGATCAAGCTGAGTCAAAACTAATATTCGGACAAAGGTTATACGGGATAAATAAAAGAGATGGATATCAGATTTATTCTGAAATTTTCTTCCCACTGTCCAAAAGCCTTGACCCCGTTCAGTTTCCATAATGAATGTAAAAAATAAGTGACTGGTCAGAATTGTCCATTGATGAGAAAAAGCTGCAATTGTTGGTTGTTACTGCTATGTTGCATGCCGTTATATGCTCTCATCAAAACAAAACCAAAAAGTACATGCTCAAGATCTAAATCAATCAAGAAAGGTCTATATTTATGTCGCATTTTCATTCAAAAATTGTCACTATCATCAATTATAGCAGCTGACTTGTGGGCTCTATAGATAAAGCCATTTGCAGACCCTACAATGAGTTTGAGAGAAAATAATTACCAGTATATTTGTGTTTATATTAATGATGTCTATAACATAACTATGTTTTGGTACCGTATATAACATGTACCAGCGAAGCAGAGTGGCATTTCTAACCAAATTGATTTATCGCTTCTCTTTTATCACTTATTTTGTGTCATATTTTTCTTTCAGACAAGAGACCCCAATACTGATGTGTTACCGCTTAGCCTGGAGTTCAGAGATACAGGTAGGAGTTTTATTTTTAATTCACTCTTTTTCCTGAAATTCAGGTTGGTGCACTTTATTATTATAATTATGGAATGTATAATAATATGCATGATTAAGCTTGCAAAGCCATGTTGATTAAGCATATATGATATGCAGAGTTTTTATTTTTAATTCATGTTTTTTCCTGAAATTAAAGGTTGTACACTTAATTATTATTATGATTATGGAATGTATGATAATATGCATTGTTAGGCTTGCAAAGCCATGTTGATTAAGCATATAATTATGATATGCAGAGTTTTATTTTTAATTTATCCTTTTCCTGAATTTAAAGGTTGTACCCTAAATTGTTATTATGATTTTGGAATGTATGATAATATGCATTGTTAAGCTTGCAAAGCCATGTTAATTAAACATGTACATGTATGATATGCAGAGTTTTATTTTTAATTCATCCTTTTCCTGAATTTAAGGTTGTACACTAAATTGTTATTATGATTTTGGAATGTATGATAATATGCATAGTTAAACTTGCAGATTTTCAGTTTGAATTCATTTTCCTCCTTGGTATCCTTGTGATCAGCCGAGGACCAGTTCTTTGACGTGGTGGTGCGTAATGTGAACGGAGCCCAGCTGTACTTCAAGCTGGCCCCGACATACGCCCTCTACCTGGCCTGTCGCTACCGTCTCTCCAAGCTCTACCGGCCAGAGATGGGGCCCACTGAGCGCGCTCAGCGTCTCTCCGCCTTCCTCAACAAGATGGCCGACATCATAGACAGGACTGTGGAGGTTATTATACTACATTTTGCTTCTATCTTCATGTAAAGTTTTGTAAATAGACCATTTTTTTTACTTATGCAAATTATATGTCACTAATGGTAAACCCAAAGCTTGTCCAAGTACAAACAAATAATAGATTCAGTGTGCGTTCAACCCATTCAAACTGAATAACGAACTACAGGTGAATGTAATAACGCAATATTACGCAGATTGCTATCTTTCACTGCTGATGTGCAAAAGCATCAATAACCAATAGACAGTTTACACCTGCTGACCATCTGGCGCCCTCTATGTTTGACCCCCCGCAGGAGGTTTCCCAGGTGGCTGGTGCCTTGACCTTCTGGCTGGCCAACGTGTCTGAGCTGCTGCACTTCATGCAGATGGACCGTGACATCGGGGGCATCTCCCACGATGCCCAGGACATCCTCCACACATGCGTGCAGAACACCTTCAGGTATGGGGCAGTTCCTGGTGCTGCTGATAATTTTCCATATAATATAAATTTCTCCCATAATGACATCCAGATATTTTTTTTTTTTTTTGCCGTCATGTCCATTTCCAGTCTCATAAACCAGTACACTACACTGGAAGGGAATATGACTGCAAACAAACTCGCATGTGACTGTGCTGTGTGTTATGGGACAACTTTCCCCTCCCTTCCATATGGATCATTGGGGTTAATGGTGGGGGACATGCAGGGGGAAAAAGTTGCATAATTGTGTGTTCATTGTGTTTTGATATAAAGCACTGTCTGTTTATCTGTATATATGCATGATTATTATATTGTTATATTATTGCATCATTGCATTATTTGTATATCAAGTGGAAATAAACAACATTTTAATTCAATTCAATCCTGCTCTCCCTCAATAACAAATGTCTGGTTATTTATATATTGAGTGGACAAATAAAACATGAATTCAATTCAATCCTGCTCTGCCATCATAAGAAATGTCTGGTTATTTGTATATTGAGTGGACAAATAAAACATGAATTCAATTCATTCCTGCTCTCCCATAATAACAAATGTTCGGTTATTTGTGTATTGAGTGAAAAAAGAAAATATCTGAATTGAATTCAATCATGCTCTACCACCATAACACCTGTCTCTCCCCCCTCCCCCCTGCCGCCCCCTCCCTTCTCCCCCTCCCTCCTCACCCCTACCTGCAGGCATCTGGTGAGGTCGATGCAGGGTGAGCTCACCAAGAGTCTGTCGTCCTTCCTTGACCCCAGCGACGAGGCCGACATGGAGAAGGACTTCGCTGCAGGTACTTACATTCCCGTTCTCTGCCTCACGAAACACTGGGTGGTGTTTCACCAAGCTGTTCGTAAGCTACGAACGATTTTACGAACGACTGGTGATCCCTTCTTGTGCTAAATCAGATTCTCAATGAACAAAGCACAAGAAGGGATCACCAGTCATTCGTAAAGTCATTTGTAACTTACGAACAGCTTGGTGAAACACCAAAATCTAGTGGATTTTTGATTCGCACTGGTACAGAAATGTGACAGTGGTGCACATCTCTGCTAGAAAAAAGCAACAAATTTGTGTGCTTCGCTGGTAGAGAAAAACAAGCGTTTACTCCTTCTGAGTCAGACAGAATGCTTGTATACAGTAGAGCCTGAGATCAACGTCACAGCTGATTGCAATCAAATGCATTCATCTCCATACATTGACTGCAGTCTGATTGCAATAGATTGCAATCAGCTGTGACATTGATCTCAGGCCCAACTGTAGGATTTGTGTGTATCACTGGTAGACAAATGTGCAGTGGCATCATGAAGAGGTTGCCATCTCTGTACCAGACAAACGACTGACTGGTCCATGTTGTGTGTGGGTATTTCATATTGGCACTTACAGGAGGGCGTTTCATGAACATTTTTAGTCTGACAAGCTGTCTTTTTCTGACAGTTACCATAGTAACAGTCAGAGGCTAGTGCTTCTCAGCCAATCAAAACCGAGGATTTCACTGAAGTTGTCAGCTTTGACCATTTGGTTAGTGCTGACAACGTTCATGAAACGCCCTCCAGGACACACAATGATGACAAGACCCAGTAAGACATGGTCTTGGGACTATAGCAATCATTAAAGGGCATATACTGTACTGGGAAGGCAAAAAAGCCTTCAAAATGTAATTGCTAGCAATCTTCTTGCCAATGGTCTTAAATTCATGTATTGTCTATTTTAGAAGCTTGCTGAAAGTTATTTGCCCTCAAATGATCCACATATAGAGTGATTAATGATTAAATCCTCAAATGTTCGGGCCGAACATTTGGAGGATTTGTGATTTAATCACTCATTATTCCAAATGTAGATCATTTGAGGGCAAATAACTTTCAGCAAGCTTCTAAAATAGACAATACATGAATTTAAGACCATTGGCAAGAAGATTGCTAGCAATTACATTTTGAAGGCTTTTTTGCCTTCCCAGTACAGTATATGCCCTTTGATCATTCCTGGGCCAAACAAACTGGTGGTCTATGGGAATTGTATGTATTTCTTGTGACTAAATTCACCCGTGGCACACAAAGGTTACTTGCTGGCAGACAGTCTAGTCTTTAGACTAGATAAAACAGGACTTGGGAGAAGAGAAAGCTGGGTATGTATATTGTGACAATATTCAAATATTAATGAGCATGTAAGGAGCATACGAACATTACGTAGGCGCGATCTTCGAGGACTAGTACCCTGTTGACTTATTATCCAAGCAGGGACCAATGAGAAGAATATTGTAACTCAAGCGCTGCCTTTTTTTTCGGGATTTATGAGACCTCTTTAGGCTTTCTGTTTCATTGTTCAGGTACTTCAAAATGGAAATTTCTATTGTCCTCTCAATTTTTTTTTTAAATTGTCTTTAAAAAAAAAGTGCACAATTTATATTTTCAGTAATTTCTATGTGGTATTTTTTTTTAAAGTGTGGAGGGAGAGAGAATATTAAACTTCATAAATATCTAAAGTGCTCCAAAGTAAAGCTCAAACTGCAGTCAATGACTAGACAGCAGCCACAACCCCAGGACCCCAGCTGCAAGGGTCACTCATTCTGTGTTTGATTCCAAAGTTGGCAATTCGGGAAGCACCGAGTGCCCTGTATACTCATGCTCTACACACTATTTTGTTCAATATTCATTTTTTTTTTAGATGCCTCCCAACTTTAATGTGTGTGTTGTAATCATGCCATTGTGTATACCTCACTCATTAACATTGTTGGTTTTCATTTTTCAGACTGGGTTTTGTTGTGAACATGTTTATGTACATGGATAAAGCATTGCTGGGAGATTTTAAAAACAGGGTAGTCCTTTTGCAGGTTTGTAAAAAAAAAAAAAAAATGGCAGAGAATGATAAAAGAACTTCCCTCGCAATAGCAGAACTGACTTTGAGCTGAATTATATTGATTTTAAGATTACGAGTTGGTTTTGGCTGGGTCATCCAAACCTGCTCCTGTAATCTAGAGACTGAGACTGCAATGAGCTGACACCGAGGTTCTCTGCTCCGAAATGTCAGTGATTGACCATGATAATACACACTCCTGGCCGCTGCAATACAGTATGATTATGGATGTTGACTGTGGTCACAAAAGGATAGTTTTTTACTTCTCCTGAAAATGTTTGCTGAAGCTATGACTGATGTGCCATACATGTTATCATAGCATATACTGCTAATCCATGCCCGGTTTAAAGACTTTTGTAAGAGGGCTACCCTTTCTTGAGAATAGTGCATGCGTGGATCATGAGATATTAGCTGTTGATGTGCAGATCATGATCCTATCTGTGTGTTTGTGTGTGTGTGTGTGTGTGTGTGTGTGTGTGTGTGTGTGCACAGGTTTTCAGATGGCCAGATCAGCTTAATTTCCAAGAATTGTTTAAAATGTTATGAAACCGATTGGCTCCTAGATTATCTTACTTACATACTGTAGACTTAACACAGGGACAACATGGTTCATGTAGGCTAAGGGTTAAGATGTCTCTCTCGAAGTCTGCAACACAATGTAGCATCATTTGAATGCTATAACGTTCACCTGATTAGAGAAGGAGATTCAAGGGCAAACATGTACATGTACATGTAGATTTTTCATAGGAGTCATATCACCTACTCCAATTTCTATCTTTACTCAGAAATCATTCAGGTACATGTAAGATTCATAGGAAATATGTGAGTTTGTGTTGTAATATAGACACATTTTGCTAGGAGGTTAAAGCTAGAATTGTTTCAGATTTAGGTAACAGAAAGTCAACCTTTTGCTTTTCAAATCTCATAAATGTTGTACAGAGTCCTTTTAGTTGCCATGGTGATGCTTTAATCAGTTTCCCCCGAAGATGCATTTTCCAACCATTAACCTTGGTGATCCATTGCGCTACTTACTCAACTGTCTGGACTGTAACTCACTCAGGCCGAGGCCTAAACAAATATGACCACTCTTTTTATTTCAAATTGACAACACTATTTAGTTTAAATCAATTTTTTATTGTAGAATTTGACATTTATCCCTTATTAATTAATATAATGTAAAAACAATTATTGCACTAATTTGAAAAACAAATTGTGATTGGAACCTGTCAAGCTTGTTGCCTATTTGAAGATTTTAAGATAATCATTTCACCTTTATTTCAAAGTGATTAATTATTTTCAGTAAAGCATCAAAATGGATTTGTCTGGAACAGAAAGTTATACCCTTTAATTTGATGCATCTTTGATTAGTTTTAATTCTTGAATAAAGAGTTTTAGTCCCAAAATGTGTGGTGCTTGGTCCCACATGGGCTCATGGCTTGAACCTTTCTCTCATTCTACCTGTCTCTCTTCCTGTTGCCATGCACTCTAAACTTCATTTCTGTTATTTCATCAGCAGGCAGCAGATAATCAGGCAACTCGAAGGTTTTGCAGACAAAATCTAATTCTGTGCATGTTTGGATAAACATGATGAAAAAAACTTATTTAGGGCATTAAAGTGGTGTGTGGAAATTAAAAAAAGAAAGAATTTCTTATATCTCTAAACCGTCTCAGTACCTTAAATTGACAGCCTACATGTATGTCAACACCAGCACACTTTATTGCATGTGGGACTGAGGGGATTAAAGAATATCTAACCCTAGAGACGATTGTCAATCTGTGGTCATGAAGACCCTTTTAATTAAAAGCCCTTTTGCCCACATTGAATATTGCCTGCCTAGACGAGGATGGGAAGAGCACGGAAAGTGGGCGTTGGATGAGACCCCCGTCGCGAAGCCCCATGAACGGCCGGCCAACCATAGGTAGGAACCCAGAGATAGGTGCCCGCTGTAGCCAGTGTAGCGCCCCCCCTCCCCATGGCAACATGCCCCCCCATGGCCACACGCCCCCACTCAGCCAGCTGCTGCCCCCTACGTCATCCTTAATCCTTAACACTCTTGCTGAATGTGCTTTAAATCCTCGCTATCGACAATACGGACAAGTACTATGATGCACAAGTACACTCTTTCCACAGAAACATGGCTACTTGTAATAGTTACTGTATAATGCTTCTGAAATCTGCTGAAGCGATTCATGTCAGGGAACCTACAAATCCTGGGGGGGTTTTCACCAAGCTGTTCGTAAGTTACGAACGACTTTACGATCGACTGGTGATCCCTTCTTGTGCTAAATGTGATACCACACTTTGTTCATTGAGAATCTGATTTAGCAAAAGAAGGGATCACCAGTCGTTCGTAACTTACGAACAGCTTGGTGAAACAACCCCCTGGAAATGGATCAATTGATCTGCAGAATAGCTACATCCTGCTACTTTGCCGTATTGTTGATAGCGAGAATTTATATTGCCAACTCTGTGTCAACAGTCAGCATGACATGATCTTGCCCAGCATGCTCTTACCTGTAGAAACTCTTAAAAGTGTATATGTATGCAATCCTCCAACTCAAAACTCACCAATAATTCATTGCTTCAAACTTGTTCTAGAAGATTTGTTGACAGTGTAATGTGAGCCGTATCATATTGCCCTGTTACGAGGAAGAAATTACAACCAGTATTTTTGTCAATCAACTGCACTTCGTGTTTCTGTATTAGAAATGACAACCGAAGGTGCAGAATTTGGCCCCTTTCAATCGATGCGAAATTCGAACTACATGTATGACAAATATAGTAGAGGGTTTATCGGTAGTTTCAAAAAGAAAAGCATACAGAAAACATACAAATCATTCACGCTTATATGATAAAAATCAAGATTTATCATAATGGCAGTTCTCTCTGCATTTTGAACAAGATATTTAGTGGCAAAATTGGTGGTTTTGAGATGGCAGGAATAGCTGTCTTTTAAGCTGTAGTACAGATTGTATCATCATTATTCAATCCAGTTTAGCTTTTCATGTTTGCAGCATGTCACACTAATGATCTTGTTTTTTCCTTGCATGTCATTGGACTAAATTCTCTTTGTTTTGATATTCTTTATTCTCATCATACCAACTTTAAGCTTCATTTGTTTTCATTTCTGTGAAGTATGTTTCCCCTTCTTTGAGGGATATGCTCATGAATAGCATCTTCTGATGGATTTTACTGACATCTTTTTTTAACTTTCTCACGCCTAAGGGTGTTTCTTTTTAAAATACATTTTTGACCTTGCATGTTTTGTTTTAATGTTGAATAGAAGTTTGCATAGATTTCCATAGATACCATAAAATAGCGCAATTAGCACAACAGCGTAACAGTTTTCTTTCATGATCCCTATCTGCTATAATTTAGCCTAAATTCTATTGCTATGGTAGATTACTTGAGTATTGCATGTTAGTAGATCTTGGTTAGTAATTTAGCGGTGCAGAAGTTAATTTCACATCCACATCTCAAGACATAATATCTGACCTCAATATCACTAGTCCACAGTAGATTAAATTACAGACTTAGTTACTGTGATGTTGCATTTTATTATCCATGTTCACAAATTAGATAATGTGATTTCACCGACCAGCATATATTAACATCTTAAAGAATCTACAACCTATTGGGTTTTTTTAATGATAACTAGTGATACAAAAGATGTTTGTGGTTAATTTCTGTGTAATGTAGGCTATACACTTTCTTCTTGGTTCTTTGTTTACTTTCTTTTTGTGAATTGTTTTGTTTGGGTGAGATGTGTTGGGCTGTTCTGCGAGTGTCAAGCTGTCACTTTCAGGTTTGCCGATGTCCAGTTGGCTACATTTCAAATGACCCTCTCTTTTGTGCTGCCGTCTTCCCCCTTTTTTTCTCCAAATGTTGTTGTTTGTCTAAATTTTGTTTGATGTTTGGCTCAAGCTTCTTCTGGCTGATGATCAGAAAGATGCCAAGGGCGATTGACACATTACATTGGATTAATATTAAACATTAAATGAAATATACCAAGTTTTTAGTGTGCATGGAGCTATTGCAATCAATGTGCGGTTAATCTCAGTCTCCACTATACAAAGCATAGTTAATCAATATATATCGTTTAATGACAAGCTTTATCCAACAATGAGTGTCCAAATAGTAGTTTAAATAACTTTTATTCAAAGTTATTGCATAGCTAGGTCCAAACCTCTATGATAAGCTGACTTGAATGAGAGCAGAACCATTCTTGAAACATTAGCAAAAGTGTGAGAACAATTAGACATAACATAAGTTATTTTTGATAAAATCTTAAGCATTAGCCTGTAAAAATGTTCTCTAAATCAAAGTGATGCTCTGAGTATGGTCTTGTTAAAACATAGTAAACAAGAATAATGATAATGGCATACACTTCATTTTTAAACCAATGGTATCACCCATGAGGGTTAGTGAGCAGGAATCAGGGGGTGTTTCACCAAGCTGTTCATACGACTGATGATCCCTTCTTGTGCTAAATGTGACACCACACTTTGTTCCTGTTTAAACATATTGGGAGTTAATTTCCAACAATCCTAATGAAATTTGACAAATCATAAGCTGTGTATTCAGACACTTGTTAACAACAAGAATTTTCATTTATAAACATCAGATTTGAACTCAAGCTGATGGGAATCAAAATAATTGAGAATCTGATTTAGCACAAGAAGGGGTCACCAATCGTTCGTAAAGTCATTCATAGCTTACGAACAGCTTGGTGAAACACCCCCCTGTTCTACTAATCATGATTTTCAAATATTAACAACTTCCTTTTGATCTATCTGATTTTACCAATGGTTTTCTGATTTTTCTGCTTTTACTCAATTCAATTTTATTTTTTTAGGGTTACATTTTCCTTTAACAATTCATGATCATTCAAATATTTCTCGAATTGACTAATGACAAAGTCTTATTAATTGTCTGTGCAAGATTGGATTTACATCATAATATGATTGATAATAATTGAGTATTAAATAACAAACTGATTTACTTACAATGATATCCCATTGAATACCCATAACAGGAATCCTACATGTATGATTGGATTATTTTATGCCTTAATATGATTATCTGTTTCTCTTGTGGTTGCACGATGTTAGTTAGGCTCAAGCCAAGATTGATGTCTGTTTTGTGATTATTACATGGTGAGTTGGTAAGACTTAAAGGGCATATACTGTCCTGGGAAGACAAAAAAGCCTTCAAAAGGTGGTCGTGAGCAATCTTCTTGCCAATGGTCTTAAGTTCATGTATTGTCCATTTTAGAAACTTGCCGATAGTTATTTGCCCTCAAATGACCCACATTTCGAGTAATTAGCTATGAAATCCAAAACCCTCAAAATGTTCGGCCCGAACATCTTGAGGATTTGTGATTCAATCACTTATTTTGGAAAATGTGGATCATTTGAGGGCAAATGACTTTCAGCAAGTTTCTATAATGGACAAAACATGAGCTTAAGACCATTGGCAAGAAGATTGCTCACGATCACCTTTTGAAGGCCTTTTTGTCTTCCCAGGACAGTATATGCCCTTTAAAGGGATGCATGAAGTCTGTTCCTGCCAGGCGATGTCCTGCTCAATGGGCTTTGTGTGTATTAGAGAAGCAGAAATGCCTCAATGGCACTTAAAGGCTTTAAGATCCAACAAAGGTCCAAGATTTTCGCAAGCACTCAAAAAAAAATCAAATACATTGTGTCACCCGCTTTGCATATTTAAAGTGCAGTGGTTAACTTAATTGGAGATGTTTAACCCTTCCCAGATGTACAAAGGGTTAACCAGTAGGGGATTAGTGGAGAGGTAGGCTTGTAGATATAGTGTGCGCGATTTCATGTATCAGGTCATTAACATGATTCAGCCATTGCTAGCTACATGTAGTACAGTAGCTGTGCTCATGTTGTGTCTTAAGACTGTTCCCATTGAGCGTGAATGATTGGTGCACCTCATCATGGTAGAGTGTACTTACTGATGTGTTTGCATGGCCTTTCCTTGTGCAGGGGATGTGCTCCAGATCCTATCATCAGCCATGACCCTGCTGCGAGTGTGCCGTGTGAACGCAGCGCTGACCATCCAGCTCTTCTCCCAGCTCTTCCACTGCATCGGCGCCTTCCTGTTCAACCGGCTGGTCACCTCGCCCCGCCACGCAGGGCTGTGCAAGCAAGAGTGGGGTCAGCGGCTGATGCGGCGCCTCAGCCGTGTGGACGCATGGGCCGAGAAACAGGGACTGGAGCTGGCTGCTGAGGCACATCTGGAGAAACTCAAGCAGGTGAGAGGATGAGATGAAGATTGAGAGAGGGGGAAATGGGAGAGAGGAGGAAACAGGAAAGAGAGGGGGAAATGGGATAGGAGGGGGAGAGAGGGGGAAGGAGGTAGAGAGAGGGGGAAGGAGGGAGGAGAGATAGAGGGGCAGGGAGGGGGCAGAGAAGCAGGGACTGGAGCTGGCTGCTGAGGCACACCTGGAGGAACTCAAGCAGGTGAGAGGGGGAGATGAAGATTGAGAGAGGTGGAAACAGGAGAGAGAGGGGGAAATGGGATCGGAGGGGGAGAGAGAGGGGGGAGGGAGGAGGCAGAGAAGCAGGGACTGGAGCTGGCTGCTGAGGCACACCTGGAGAAACTCAAACAGGTGAGAGGGGGAGATGAAGATTGAGAGAGGGGGAAGAAGGGAAAGAGGTGGGAAGCAGGAGAGAGAGGGGGAAATGGGATAGGAGGAAATGGGAGAGAGAGGGGGAAGGAGGTAGAGAAAGGGGAAGGAGGGAGGAGAGATAGAGGGGGAGGGAGCAGAGATAGAGAGGGAGGGAGCAGAGATAGAGGGGCAGGGAGGGGGCAAAGAAACAGGGACTGGAGCTGGCTGCTGAGGCACACCTGGAGAAACTCAAACAGGTGAGAGGGGGAGATGAAGATTGAGAGAGGGGGAAATGGGATAGGAGGAAATGGGAGAGAGAGGGGGAAGGAGGGAGGAGAGATAGAGGGGCAGGGAGGGGGAAGAGAAGCAGGGACTGGAGCTGGCTGCTGAGGCACACCTGCAGAAACTCAAACAGGTGAGAGGGGGAAAGAGGGAAGAGAGAGAGAGAGAGAGAGAGTAAGAGAGAAAGAAGGGGTAGATAGGTAAAGGGGAGGAATAGAGGAAGAAAGGGGAGAAGTAGAAGAGACAGATAGAGGAAAGAGAGTTAGGGGGGTGACAAAAGGACAAAGATAAATGTAGCTTAGAGGGAAGGAGAGATTGAGGGAGAAAAAATGGGGAAAGAAAAAAGGGGAAGGGAGAAGCAAGAGGAGGAAGGGAAAAGGAAGGGATCGAAGGGGTTAGAGGAGATGGAAAGAGAGGTAACGTAATATCTTGAAGAAAAGGGGCAAGCTAGGAAGGAAGAAATTAAGAATAATGGAGAGAAGAACAATGTTGTTGTTGTTTTTTACTTGAATTGGGATTTTTGCTTCTGTTTAAAAACCCTTTAAACAGGTGGTGCTGCTGATAATACAGGAAAAGTGTAATTCAGTTTGACTTTTCATCTTTATTCGTTGCGATATGTTGTTATCTTCCCTAGGCTCTGCATCTGCTGCTTGCCCCCAAGGAGAACTCCAACCAGCTGAACGAGGCCATTCACAACAGCTACAGGCTTAACTCTCGCCAGATGAAGGCCCTTCTGGACAACTACATCCCCCCCAAGGGTGCCATCCAGATCCCTCCTGAAGCCATCCAGAAGGTAGAGTTACCCCCCTTCCTGTTCATCCGGATCTCCTTTACGCTATAACTCAAGCAATGATTGACAGAGTTTCATCAAACATGGTACAATCAGAATAAATAAGAGTACAATTAATTTTTTCTTTAGATTGGTCCAAGGGCATAGGTCAAGGCTCAGTCATAACATTTCTGCCTTTACATAATAACTCGAGACATATTTGACCAAATATCCACAAACTTTACACAGTGGTTATATATGACAGGTGTCTTTCAGTTAAGTCGCATGTCATATCCAAATATGAACAGTTACAGGGCATATACTGTACTGGGAAGAAAGTTATTTGCCCTCATATGATCCACATTTGGAATAATTAGTGATTAAATCACAAATCCTCAAATAGTTCGGCCCGAACATTTGGAGGATCTGTGATTAAATCACTAATCTCTCCAAAGGTGGATCATTTGAGGGCAAATAACTTTCAGCAAGGTTCTAAAATGGACAATACATGAATTTAAGACCATTGGCAAGAAGATTGTTCATGATCACCATTTGAAGGCTTTTTTGTCTTTAATAGTCACATAACAAGTTCTCCAGGAATTGGACAATGAATTTTACAATACTTCATTTCCTGTGAAGGAGGATGGAGGTAGACAAGTTGATTGCGTGTACTCAAATTTCCGTAGTTACTCTCATTTTCATTATTCTGCCCACCCCCAGGCGACGTCCCAGGCTGCATCAGATGAGGAGATCCAGGCGATGCACGAGGGCACTCCATTCCCCATCGAGGAGGAGAGGGAGCTGCATGTCCCTGTCATCCTCCCCGACGACGGCTACTCCAGCGACATCGTCAGGACAATCCCCAACGGACTCACAGACTTCCTCAGCCCCCTGGTTCAGGCTGGTGAGAACTAATTCATCTTCACACTGGGCAATGGCATAGTATTTCAATATCATTAGTTTGTGTGATTTGGAAGCTGTATACTGAGAACAGAGTCGAGCTCTGCATTCTCGTTCACACTGGGCAATAGCATAGTATTTCAATATCATTAGTTTGTGTGATTTGGAAGCTGTATACTGAGAACAGAGTCGAGCTCTGCATTCTCGTTCACACTGGGCAATAGCATAGTATTTCAATATCATTAGTTTGTGTGATTTGGAAGCTGTATAGTGAGAATAGAGTCAAGCCCTACATTCTCGTTCACACTGGGCAGTGTCATTGTACCGTCAAGTCTGTGCAGAAAGTCTGCTCAATAGAGACAAGAAATAAGGTTGTTATTGTACACGTTACTCTCACTGTCAACATGGTCTTTTGTTATGCCGACATCATTTCATAGGGTCCCTTCTGAATTATGTAACAAAAGACTATCATCATAGACTTTACCATGCTTTTCAATGGAATACAGTGGAGCAAGAAATCAGGTCTTTCCAGACAGATGGTCTTGTTGTACAAATGGTCATTAGAGCAGGTATCAATGTATTTGATGAGTCTAGCAACATGCCTATATAATTCACCCTCCCGACTACTTTTTTTCTTTCCAGCTCAAGTGCGTCTGACGCCCCACCCCAAGGCCAATGGTACCTGGTCAGTGTACATGACTGCTGACCAGCCGTCCATCCTGGATCCCTCCCCGCCCCAGTCACCAACCACACCCCTCCCCGCCGCATCCCCACCACATCTGGAGGTACCGTACACACATGCTCTGATCAGGGACATAAGCTTGAAAAATCATTTTGACAATGATTGAATCCTATATTTGTGCAAAATTTTGGAAAGGGAAGAAATTTGTATGAAATAAACATCTCATTTGTCTGTTAACGGGACTTATTTATTGAATTGAATTGAGATCATTTATTAGATATTTAAAAGCAGTAAAGTTGACATAAAATATGCACATAACATATATGATAACACAATTATGAATAGCACTTGAACCAAATTAATTGATCAAGTTTGCGAGAAGAGAAAAATTTAATAAATATCACTATAAATATGAAATGTAAATATTTTTGCTTATCTATTATTTACAAGCTACATATTTATTTGCAGTCAATTGAAAGGTGTATTTCGAGGATGTAATGACCTTCTCTTAAGATGAAAAGGTTTATATGCAGAGTGTGAGAATGAAGCCCTCTGTTGTTTGCTTGCGTTCAGCCCCAGGTGAAGCCGGATGCTAAGCCAGCAGGCAAGCAGCCTGAGATCATTACCATCGCGCTCAACAAACACGGAAAGCCAGGCATGGGACTCAGCATCATCGCCGCTACTGTAAGTGCTCACACTTTTTCAATTCAAGGGAAAGTCCATTATGAAGTTTAATTGGTTTGAAATATAGCAAGAAAATCAAAGCAACATATTGGTGAAGATTTCACAAAAATCCGTCAAAGGATAAGAAAGTTATGACCTTTTACAGTGTCAATCTTGTAACGCTACTTGCGAGATGCTCTCTAATATGTTATTTTATCATATTATTATGACTCTGATTGTTTTTCTTTTGGTTGTGCGTCCTTTCTTCTACCCACAGGGTCTAGGCCAGGACAAGATTGGTATCTACGTCAAGGCTGTGGTCCCTGGCTCTGCCGCTGACGTGGTAAGTCACATCATCATATTGAAGTCCAGCCTGACTTTCAGGCTGTTTCAGGCATTTTTAATAAAATAACCTGTACAAAATAGAGTCCCTCTTTCATTCTCCTCTCTTCTCAGTCCGTAGAAGAAATTGAGAGAGATGAATCTACTGCAGTCAGATCTGTTCATTTAATCAGAGCTGCTAAGTCTCTCTGATTTTGCAGGAGACTCCCTAAAGATAGACCAATATTACTCCATTAGAATTCATCACATCACCCAATCTCCCTGATTATTGATAGATTATTGTCATTAAGTTGTCTGCATTTGATAGAGATCTCCCTCATTTTTGATGAAATTTCCCCAAATTTTCCTGATTGTTGAATTTTAATGTTGGTAGCTCTGTTTAATGTATCATTCAGATATATTTTTGCTCTGTTGGGGTTGATGCGGCATATTTCTATTTGCAAAGGGGATATTTAATCTGTGAAATATTTATAGCATACGGTTTCTGCCTGTCTTTTTTTGCCTGCTGTACAGGATGGTAGAGTGAAAGCTGGTGACCAGATCATTGCCGTGGATGGAAACAGCCTGTTGGGACTCGACCAGGATGCGTAAGAGCAAAGTTTCTTTCTTCTTCAAGCTTAGGATGGGAGTGCCCTTCAGTTATAGAAAATACCCCGCGGGCTCCAGGTGATCTTGCCCCCGCGCAATGCCAAAATTAGCCCCTGATAATGTTTTTTCTGTTTGGTTGTCAACAGGTTATAAAACATTTCAAAGCTCAGGGTGTCTTGTTTTATGACAGAATGCTTGAAATGTGGCCCCAGAAATATTTCAAGTATATGTTCCCTGAAACACAAACATGTCTTCCTCCAAAAAGTGCCTTAGAGCGATAGAAAGGTTGTGAAGGCCTTATGTACATTGGTTCACATACATCAATTTGAATAATTACATCTTACACATGCACACACATGCACATACAATTGTACAAATTGTGTAAGTTATTTAGAAAAGATCTTAAATGTTGGAATGGAATCAGGGGGTGAATTAAAATGTATTTTGCTATTTTTTCAAGCCTGATGTCATATAACAGATGCCCTGAACCATAAAGTCATTTTACCTCAGGGGCACTTTGTTTATTCTCAGGACTTTTGTGGTATTATGGGGGCTAAGTGAATTTTTTGACTGGTTGGGATGTTTTGAATATGAAAAGAAATATCATTTCAGATGACAGGAGGGTTGCAAACAAAAACAATACTATCAGTGAGTAAACTTGAAAGTGTTAACAGTTTACAATGACTTGGTCTTCCTTTGAACAGGGCTGCCCAGTTCCTGGTCAAGTCCGGTCAGATCGTGGAGATGGTAATCGCCAAACAGGGGGCCATCTTCCATGGCCTCGCCCAGATCCTCAGCCAGACCACACCTCCACAGCAAAGAGGTAACAGAACAGCCCCCCCCCCCCCCTTAAACACACACACACAGATGAAGAGGGTGTGTCCATGTAGTATGGTGCCCATGCTGCTAAACCTGTTTCCCCATAGTTTATGCTCTCCTGTACAATTTCAAAGAAGTACCAGAAAAGAAAAGTCTTTCAGCCTATAAGCGAGGCTAGTTCTATCATAAGAGAGCAGTTGAGAGCATGTAGCATGAAGCATTTATCGTCCTTGCATTAGAGCATGTTACAGAATGACTTCTTGAATTCTTGGAATGGTATCTTGAATTGTCTTCTTGAAATGGTATCTTGAATGTAGGGGTATTCTAGTCACAAAATAAATTGCTCTTCAATAGAAACAGAAGAATCTAAGAAGCAGGAAAAACATGTTTGAGGAAAATCTGACCACCAAAAGGAAAGTTATGAATGTTTTGATGATTCACAGATGGATATTTTGAGGGAGCAAATTGGCAACACGGTCATGAGGCTGTGATGTCATTGGCACACTCCTGCTATTTTCATGCATGATTTGATACTCAAAGAAGGATGTATCCCCAAAACAGTCTAGCATATTGCTCAGTGATGTCCTTTGGTCTTCTTATAGTAGGAAGGCGCAGGAGGGCCCTATTTTTTGAGCAGCCAAAGAAACGGTGTAGATATTAACATATCCATAAGGCTGAGGTTCTAGTGGTAGAAGCGCTTAGAAGCACTGTGCTAAGTGCTATACCAATGTTATATATTATTAGTAGTAGTATTATTAGAAAAGTGGGACCAGGAAATGTGGCCACTAAGCACAAAGGGCTGCTCATGGCTTGACTTATAGTGCTATGATATGTCTAGCCACAGCATATATATATATATATGCACCATTCTGGGATTATACTATGCCAGAGGTAAAGCTAACATCACAGGGTTTTAGTGGTTAATGATAGTCAATATATATATTAATGATAGATTAGTAAATAGTAAATAGACTGAATAGAATAGTTGTTAGCACTAGTGGTGCCCATCTCTAGCTGAAAATTAGAGTGAGAGGCCAGTTTACATAACGTTTATTTCTTCTCTTCAGGGTGACTCATCCGAGTTGGTGATGTCGCTCGTAAAAAGTTTGAGTTCTTTTCTTCTGATTTCTTGATTTATTTTGCATCGTGTTAATCTTGTCCGGACCTTTTCCCCTTCCCCTCCCACTCCATCTGCCCTTTTATCGCACTCGTTCCACTTTCTTTTTATTTTCTTGTCAACTTTCTTTGTTTCCTTCAATGGTCTCTCCTCTCTCTCTCTCTCTCTCTCTCTCTCTCTCTATCTATCTATCTCTATCTCTCACATACACTCTTTCTCTCACACTCTCTATATTCCACTCTCTCTGTCACTCTGTCACTCGCTCTCGCACACTCTTTCTCTCTCCCTCTCCTATCCCTTTCTCACTTGTTTTCCTATACCCCCTTCCTTTCTTCTTCCTCTCTCTCCCCGTCCCCTCTTCTCCATCTCGCCACCCACTTTGCTACCCAGCGTACAAAGGAGAGCGCCCTCCACGTCCTGCTAGTGAAGTTCTCTCCAGCCGCTCGGCCACCCTTCCCCCCGGCATGGGCGCCCCTCAGGAGCCCCCTGCCCCCAGGGAAACGGCTACCATGCCCCGGGGGGTCATGGGCGTACCCCTCGTGGGGCTGAGAGAGGCAGACAAGGCCCGCTCCTCCCCCAATCTTGGTGAGAACTCAGCCGGCTCTTCTCAATTTGCTGTATTTGTCTCGTCTTGTGCTGTTTTGTGGAAGCGTTTCTCTGTGCTGGCTCTGTCACCGTCATCTGCTCAAACCTTCTTGACGTCTCCATCCTTGTCTGTACTTGAAGTGTATACCATTTCTAAATGTTTCTTGTAATCCTTGTTATATTTCCTGTAAATCTTTGTAATCTTTGTTACATTCCTGTGTGCCTTTAGTATCTCGTTCATCATATATGGTTCCATTTCCTTGTTCTATGAGTGTTCCTACTGTTGTTATATCCTGTGGTACTCACATCTTCTTGTCTTGTGCTCCTGCTCATTTATTTTTGTTCAACCCTTCTTCTTGTATATGCCTTTGGTTTAATGCATGTGCGTGCAGATAACATGAATATTTGCAGTGGGTAAAGCATATTGATCCGATCTGGAAATGTTGGGTGTTGCTCATGTATACTTCTGCACATATTGCCGAGATGACTTGGCTTGGCATGTCTTGTAACATATACAATCATTCAAGGTAAATTGCATGGTTGGCTTGTGCATTTCTCACTAGAGATTCGCACCTGACACTTTCAAAAAACTGTTAAAAATTTCATCTTCCTGTCTGCATGCCCTTCTATTTGACTGATTTTGTGTTTCATGCTCATGTATCACTTTCTGCACAAATGAGCATTATTGATTTTCTTTATGATATTCACACCTTAACTTTTTCTGTTAGCATTTCATATTTTTGCATAAAATACCAAAAGGGTGTTTGGCCAATTGTTTTGCCTCAAATAATCATTAATATTTGTATGTTTCTATGTTGGAAAAATTCTTGTATCATGGTTCAATTGCTGAGATACCCTATTCACAAATAGAATTAGAACTACCATGGCAAAATTTATATTCTTTCTATAGGTAAACATTTTAAAAGGCTCATATATCCAAGGGTGCTTTAACTTAGTCTGCATACTAACTTTAGACTAACTTTATGTGGTGCAAACATAAATCATCCAATTCTGTCACAAAATCATTGATTTTCACACAATTGCAACGGTGGGTGATTTCTGCCCATAACAATAACATCACAGTTTATTATCTTTGGGACTATAAGAGGGTTAACGCAAACTTGCTATGCTACTCTGGAATATAAATCAAAATGGACATCCATCCCAAATCCATCCGTAACTATGAATATCTGTTATGACATTGTATATTTGAATATCCAAGCTAGTGCATCTTGATTAATCAACATACAAACCTTTCTATTTTTGGAAGATTTTGTGTACTCATTAATGGACGCGGAGAAGATCATTGCTGTGTACATTTCTTAGAATCATGTCCTGTTTTTCTAACATCTGTTTCTACTCAACTCAATGCTTTTCTCATATATTTTTGATATCTTTGTGATCATTCATTTTGTTTAATGTTGTCCTGGCATGTTCTGTTTGTGTGTGAAGAGGAATGTTTTACTTTCATATTTTCAATCATGAATAAAAAGAGAAGAGATTGTCATTAATTAGGCCAAACAGAAAAAGTGAAATTGTATGCCATAGTAGTGGTAAAAAACAAGTCCCATAATCTATCCAGTGACACTCTGCCATCGCGTCCCATTTTTGAGGGATTTCAGGAAACCAGGAAGGAATCATCTCAAAATGATCAAATCAATAGTCTTCAATTTTTGCACAATCCAGACTTGGCTTTTCTCCACTCAGGTACTGAGCAGCACGACTCCCGCGTAATCTGCTGTACAGATTCCTTATAGGGTGCAATTAAGCCGCACCCCTCTGGTTACCACGGTTCCATGGAAATTTTTGACATGCTAACTGGACCAAGGTTTAAGAAGTCCCAAAATCTAATTATGTGCAATGGGATAAAAGCTAGCACATTGCTATCAGTCCAAGTTTACCACACCAAAATGCTTGATATGTGCATCCCCCACCTTGCTCAGTACTCCTCTTGTACCCCCTGGTTTTCTTTTCTCTGGTTCTCTTTTGCCTCCATTAACGGATGGTTTGCTTCTTTTCCCCCCATGTGTGCATCGCCTCTGCAGCTGAGGAGAGGCCCCCGGAGAGAGGGAACTACATGCCGATGAACAGCAGAGATGACTACGCCAGGCACGGCTCTGTGGGCACCAGGCCAGAACCCAGGTAGGCTTAACCCTCAATGAGGGCAGGTTTGTTAGAGTCTTCCTGTTACCAGGTGGGGAGGGGGGGGGGGGGGGGTTCAGGTCTCAGCAACGAGACACACATTGACCATTGATTTTGTCAACTGTGTCTTAATTTTTAAGTTTAGTTTAGAGAAGTAGATTTTTTGATAGAATTACCATTCATTTTCGGTGAATTCATTATGAAAAAAATAACATTGTTGGGGTGCAATTTAATATGTAGAGTTAACACGTCTCCTTATTGTGATTCTCATTTGCCTGTACAGCCACATGGATGGTAATGTCTCCATGGCCCAGCGATCCAAGTCCACCTCCAACCTGGAGCCAGAGCCAGTGGAGCATGATGTCCAGAGACCGGCCAAGTCTACGGTCGACCTGTCTCAGAAGAGAGACGAGCAGCCGTACCGCGGCCACGCCCCGAGAGAAGAGCCTCCCTTCAAGCGGGACGAGAGGCCCGCCCTAGAGAGCTTTGATGAGGAGCCCTACAGGAGACAGCCAGGAGGAGACCCCAGGAGGGAGTCCCCTGACCAGAGACCAGTCCCTGTCCAGAGGGGCATGCCGAACCAGACGAGACCTGCTCCACAGCCAAGGCAGGTGCAGCAGCAGATGCAGCGCCAGAGAGGGCCTTCCCCCCAGCACCCAGGGCAGTACCCTCCCAGGGGCCCGATGGACCCCAGAGGCCCTCCACAGAGGATGCCCATGCATCAACAGCAGAGGGGTCCACCAGGACAGCAGGGCATGTTTATGAGAGGCCCGCCACCTGGGCAACGGATGCCAGACGGTGCTCCACCGCCCAACAGGTATGGACCCCCGATGGGATTCCGTGTTGGACCTCAGGGAGAAATCCAGAGGCAGAGTCCACAGCTTGATTCCAGAGATAACTATGGAATGCCACCTAGACAGAGGAACTACAGCCAAGGTGATTGCATTGACGACTTGCCAGAGCCACGAGCAAGAGTTTACAGTGAAGGAAATGTCCTGAAAGGGCCAGAACTCCAAGCGAACAGTCCTCAACCAGCCCCAAGAATGATACAGCCCATGGATAACCAGAGACAGTATACCACAAACGGCCCTCAGAACAATGATCTGCCTCCTCCACCGCCTGACATTGCAGGTTCTCAGGGATCGGTGACCGGCAGCATAGACGATCTGCCACCTCCACCCCCACAAGAAGCGGATGAGGAAGAGGAATACAGGAAGTGGAAAGAGCAGCAGAAAGCCAAAGACATGACTCCAAATTCTGGCTTTGCATCACTTCCACGCCAAGGGCGCATCAACAGATCTTCGTCCCTCACCCGCGACTCCGGTCCTGTAGGCAGTGAGAGTCAGCAACCTCCTCCCCAGCAGAAGCCACCTCTTGGGCCCAAACCTGTTCCTCCACCCATGCCTCCTGAGAGAACCGTTGCCTCTGCAGAAGCTGCACGCAACTCACTGGATAGAAGACTCGACCGATCAATGGACGCACCTGGCGGACGCTTCACCCCTCCACGAGGAAGCTTGGACCGTTCCGTCATTGGCATGAATCATGGAAATGTAGCACAAGGACCTTCCGCAAAGGCATCCCCTTGGGATAGAGATGAGAAAGAGCGGAAAGAGAAGCAATTTGAGGAGCAGATCAAACAAATGAGAGATGAGGAAATCAATTACCTGCTGGCTTCCCTTCCTACACTGACCCCAGCTCAGCAGGATAGGTTAAACAAGCTGCAGCTGGATCAAGCCTTCCAGCAGCGCTTAGAGGAGTCCATGATGGATGATGATGATGACGACGACGAGGAAGACATCTCCAAGACACCAGAGTTCCAACAACAGATGATGATGGCCAGTCAGAGTGCTGAGCTCGCGATGCAAAAGTCGAAGGAGCAGATGGAGCAGGATGACATGAGGAAAAAGCATGAAAGAAGAGTCCAAGAATTGCAGATGCAGAGGCAGCAAGAACGGCAGAGGGAAATAGAGATGCAGAAACAACAAGACCGTCAGCGACAGCAGGAGTTGCAGAGACAACAGGAGTTACAACGACAGCAAGAAGTGCAGAGACAGCAGGAACTGATCAGGCAGCAGGAACTACAGCGGCAACAGGAGATTGAGAGTCGGAGGGAGATGGAACGACAGCAGGAGCAGCACCGCAGACAGCAGGAGGAGGAACGCAGACAGGCAATGCAGAGACGGGAGGAAGAGAAAAGGAGACAGGAAATGCAGCGCCAACAAGAGGAGCAGAGAAGGCTGGATATGCAGAGGCAGCAGGAGGAACAGAGAAGGCAAGAGATGCAGCAACAAGAGGAACGTAGGAGGCAACAGGAAATGCAGAGGCGTCAAGAAGAAGAGCAACACAGACAAGAGATGCAAAGGCGTGCAGACGAACAAAGGCAGCTGGAGCAAGCCCGGCAGGAAGAAGTCAACGCCCACTTGGAGCTACAGAAGCTGAAGGAGGAGCGGGAGAAGTGGATCAAGGAGCAGGAGGACCTTCGGCGCCAGGCGGAGGAGGAGCGCAGGAAATACGAGGAGATGAAGAGACTGCGGGAGCAGGAAGAGGAGATGCAGAGGAGGCACCACCAGCAGAGAATGGAGTATGAGAAGCGTGAGGCTGACCTGGAGAGGGAGCGCAACCGGCTGGAGCAGAGCTTGACGTTTGGTGGTGCAGGAAGGCCAGGCTATATGAATGACATCGCTCAACAACAAGCACCCCGTTCTGCCCCATCCCCTATGCTGCATGCCACCGTCAGTGCCGGCTATGTTCCAGGACCGGACAGACCACAAATCGCGCAGGCAGCACCACCAGAGAGACCTCCTACTGATGGCTACAGCAATATGGACTCCGTTGCCCTCAACAAACCCAAACCGTTCAAGAAAGCGCCTCCTCCAGTCGCACCAAAACGAGTGACCTTCCGCCCGGGTCAGCGACTCAGCAGCACGACGGAGCCACTGAACAACCTCAACGACCGTGGGTCAGCTGGAGACCGCGGTTCCGTTAGCTCCCAACAGAGTGTGGGCTCTAACAATTCAGGCAGCGCACCACCAACCAACAATGCACAGCCGCCGCAGCAACCCAGCTATGGCAACGGGTTTTCCAATAACATCCATACTGCTCCTGTTGGTGACTACATGTACAACCACACCCCAACCAGCGCCCCCAGTACCAACTCCCAGGGGTATAACTCTACCCCACCGCAAAATGGACCGCCTCCCGTGTACCGCACCGGCAACACGCCGGGTGTGATCGGTGCCCAGGAGGTGTACAATGACCCCCGTGACCGCAGGCTGGCCCAGAAGCAGCTGCAACCAAAGATGCCCACACCGGATACCAACAAGATGTCGTTCCGTGACAAGATGAAGCTCTTCTCAGACTCCACGCCAGACGCCAAACCCAAGACCTCCAAGTGGGAGAGGGAGTTCCTGGCGCAGAATCCCAACCTGACCTCTCCTTGATGTGGCCAGGCTTGTGTGCACTCGCCTTGAGATGTGGTGCCACCTTCTGGGCAGGGTGGGGCGTCTTAAAGCCACTGCAGATGACACGATCCAATCAGTCATACCACTTTGTCAATAGATTTGTCCAAGAAAGTGACATCCAATTTCCAGTCGTAAGACCTTAACGACTGCAGAATCGTGGCAAAATGGTGTCGTTTGCAGTGGCCTTTAAATCGCTCTGGTTCATCTGCAATAACCTATGCAAAGAGCAACATTTTACCTGTTTTTAGACTGAGATTAATGATGTACTATGAATCTTGTAACATAGGATATTGTTTGAAGTGTTGACAGGAGTTGTTTTTTATATTTTCAAGTTGACTGCAATCTGTGACGGTTGTATGTTTGCAGACAGATAATTGAGATAATGTCAGTGATCAATTATATGGAATGATGTCACAACTGTTCAATTTTTACATGATTTTACATCTTATTTGTGAGATACAACCAATTTTTAACTAAAGCCCGGTGATCTGTAGATCATACAAATAACTGACTCTTTAGCATTTTAAAGTCATTTGATTGGAGTCGTCTAAGTGATTTGAAAGTATTAGAGAGAACGCATGAATTTTGGCTCTAATCTCAGCAATAAAATTATTTCTTGTGAATTGCAAAAATGTCTAATTATGAATTCATCATTGTCAATGTCATGATAGCGCAAACTTTCTTTGGGTTTGATACTTTGATTAATGCTTATTTATAGATAGTATACAGTATCAAAAAGAGAGAAGGAGTTAAGTTGGCTTGGTGGGCACCTGTTTTAGCTTTTGAGGGTTTTTTATGCATTAATTGTTTTTGTGGATCACTAGTCAAATGCTCTGGAGCCTGTTTCAGTAACTCTCTTCAGTTTGTAGAAGTATGGGACCGTTGGGACGTATGTTTGTTCTCATGGAGAGTCTGTAGTACTGTCGTAATTATTGTGGAATGTCGTGCAGCTTTGCTTTTGCCTAAATGACTCAGCTTTTTTTGTTTGTACCAAGCATAGATTTAAATATTTTTTCAGCATCCCATTTTGGGAGATCATTTCCTGTATTATTTTCCTTCACATTTTCCATAAATGTCTTGTGAATTATGTTACACTGAAACACCTTCACTAGTCAAAGTTGGAGTTGTGATTTCATGACTTCACGGTAATACCTGAGTTGTGTTGTATTCCTGTCGTCAAAGCAAGCTGCGTTTTTCTGTGATTGATGTACTGTTTATACCCTTGGGAAGCCATTATTTTTCTTTCTTTGAAATATTTGAGGGGAGTTTCTGATGAGGCGGGCATTGGGCACTTCATATACTGGAACCACCTCACAAAAGTACAATGTCATGTTGCTTATTGCTATTCCACTGTTAAATTCTATTTTGGGTGTTACCAAAAAGATGAAGAGAGCATGCTAATGAGCACTAGTCAATGATATAATACGGGGTGGAGGGTAAGGGTAGTCCTGTGTTGCTGTGTATCTAGAATGGGATTACAGCCTGTCTGAAAGTGGTTTTCCTTTTTTATTTGCATCTGTACTTGTTTTACTCACAGTAAATATTTGTGTTGCCTCAATACTGATGCTAGCCAGATTGTAGGAGCCGCTGAAAAGTGTGGGGAGATATGTGAATAGGAATGGTTGTGCTCCTTTAGTGACACTAATTCTCTGATAGCATAAAGAGCTCTTCTTTGCACGTATGCTTGTATTTAAGAATGCTTGTATCAATTGGTAGTGTTGAGTCATTCGTGGTGGTGATACCGTGCTAGATATGTAGCTTCTAATTGGTGCTTTTACTGGTTTCGTTTATAACTTTTGCATAAATGTTTTTGTGGAACAGAATTCACTTTTTTTTCTGTCCTGTCATCTCTCCCCTCCTTTTCTCTCTTTTCTCCCATTCTTTCTTTCTCTGTCCCTGTCTCTCCTTTGCGCTCTCTCTCGTTATCTCTCTTTCTTTTTTCTTTTTTTTTTATCTCTATTTCTCCCTCCTCTCTCCCTTTTCTGTGTTAATTGAATGCTTCCATTGATGTATCTGTACTTCAACGGTTACAACAAACTCTTATTGATTGTAATATTATTGAAAATATATACTGCTAAGCTTAGAATAATTTTTAAATATGTGTTGCAAAATAAAGTCAGCTACAAATGTTGACTGCAAAAGAGGTACAGCGTGTATATAGATCATGTACATTATGCCACTCCATGTGTAAATATATTAGTTCATTTCCCTGTGTAAAATATTAAAGTACATAGTTATATTTTTCATTCTTTGTATGTATAGATTCACTTTTTGTGTTGGGAAAATTTTAAGATAAATCATTTCCTTTTGGCATCAGATAAAATGCATAGATCCCACCCCAAGAAAACAAATTATTAACACCAAAAGAGTTGCAATTAGTATGCGTGTACATGCATGGACTTTGCTTTTTCTTCCTCTTGTAGAGTACATTATTTGTGCTTTGTCCAAAGTAATGAATATATATATATTGATTTATTTATCATTTCCAGTTGT
This sequence comes from Arbacia lixula, assembly GCA_963669155.1. Classification (NCBI taxonomy): domain Eukaryota; kingdom Metazoa; phylum Echinodermata; class Echinoidea; order Arbacioida; family Arbaciidae; genus Arbacia; species Arbacia lixula. Next base: position 1,805,598 of record OZ022585.1, read on the forward strand.
CCAAAGTGCACATAACCCCTGTCCCCCATTGTAATTTGTTCTTGCTTCTTGTATGACATTGTTTATAAGTCCTGTCACTGAAGAAGGATCTTCTTTCTATCTTTCTCTTCACAAACCAAGGTGGTAGATTACATTCTTCTGTTGGTTCAGATCATGCGCTTATAGCCCCATCAGTGCATATATCATTATGTAAATAAAAGTATTCAGTGTATATTCATGGGAGGAGAATGATAAGGATGTATTCATACCTATTCAAATTATCAGTCACACAGATCATTCTGCCAGTTTCAGTGCACAAACCATTCATGTTACTAAATTCTTACAAATTTTCAGGTGTTGAATGAAATAATTATTTTGTATTCAAATTAAATTACTGGTATTCAAATGAAATGACTTAAACCTTTTTTTACACCTTTGAACATAAATACAGTTGAATTCATGATTAACAAAGTTTTTTAAGAATGTAATTGGAGTTGCATATTTTTCCAGATATCCATATTTACATGAATTTTAGAAGCTTGCGAATGCAGCTTTTTTGTGAAAATAAGTGAGAATGCCTTGTATTTCACATCAGAGGAGAACTATGAGTCAAGTACGGTAGGAAGGGTATTATTTACTAGAACCTTGCACTGACATAGTAAATCATTTGCTTGCCCTGGTATTCAGAAGTTTGTAATGCTTCACGAGCTTTTATAGTTATTTGACAGTGAGATTTACGGTCACAGATTTCAGTCATATTTGTAGCATTTTCCATTGTAATTTTACTGAAGTACATTGTACAGATGATTAACTTAGAACATATGTTGCGTTTAATGATCTTGTTGTTGATATATCCCATTTCAGAATATTTCATACATAAGCAAGTAAATGCCATTATGGCACTACAAGAAATAAAAAGAGTGTGTCGCTGGTGTTTTTTTTTTCCTTTTGTGGTCTGATGTTTGGAAGCTGCAGGTCAATAGAGTACCAAAGTGTAACGTCATATGAGCATGTTGTCAAGACAACTGTTCTAAACTTTGTGGTTAGAGCAAGCAGTGGTGATCATAGTGAGGACTGTCAATAGGAGTTCCCGCTAGACAATGTCGGACCAGTGAATCTTCCTTTTGATTGACGTTGTTTATGATCAGAGGCCTACATAATAATTGATTTGACAACACTACTTTGGTACTCTATGGGTGAGGTGTGAGATTCTGGTGATAGTGCAAGGCACGTTCATTCAAACATGAGATACTGAGGTGTTATTCTGAAAGAAACTTTAGTCCAAAACTGTTGAGCTATCTGTCAGGTGACATTCTGAAAAACTGGCTCAAGTTAAACACTGTGCCAATAGGCCAATCACAATTATGAATTGGAGGAGACTTCTGTCAGAACTTGAGTTGGTTTTCAGGAGACGACCCCTGGCATGTTAAAGGGACAGTTAACAATGCACATCAAGTTACTGTGATAACAGTGAAACGGATCAGTGAGTGTTTGAGCAAAATTGGACAAGGAATACAGAAGTAACATGGATATTTCAAGTTTGAGCAATAGATTGGCAACACATGAGTGGATATAAATTTCTAGTAATAATGCCCTTTGTGTAATGATTACAGTACCTCTAATCATTTCTAACTCAAAAACATGTCAAGGACACATTTATTACTTGTTTCAGAAAGACAGCATTAGCTTGGAGGGGTACTTATCTGTTGTCAACGAAAGGCTTGAATTATAATGTTTTAGCAAGATATGTATGAATGACTTTTTGTATACCAAACTATCTGAGAGCCAAACTTGATGGCAGCATACAAAGCCTTGTACCATGCAGGTTTGGCTTTTTATTATTTTTTTCCTATTTATAACTTTTGTTTTTGCCGATTTTTCTCTCACTTATAGCTGATATGTTTCTCAGATTTTTCTGCTTTTTTTTTTGACAATAACTTGATATTGGAGTGAACTGTCCCTTGCGTGCCACAGTGTTTTGAAGAAGGCTGCTGTGTTCTTCGTGCTTGTGTTGTTGTTTTTCAGCCAAATGGCAGGCACCGGAAAATACGCTTATTTTATTTTCAGCGAGGTAGTCGTGACCGCAGAGATGCTATGTGTTTGTGCAAGGATACGTCCTTGGTCCGAGTCCATGATTTTTTTTTTTTTTTTTTTATACATGTACGAGTTTCATACACATCTAATAACCATGCCTCAAAACAGGAACACTTTGACATTATTTTTTAAAAATCAAATACAACATGATAAGATCCATTCAGTAGTGATCCATGCAAATAAAAGGGGAGCTATGGTTAGGAGAGGGACAACTCCGTGGTTCATTTCCCAAAACCATTTGTATGCATGATTGAAGATGGCAAATATGCACAAGTACATGTAATACGTTACAGTTGAGGCCAGAAGTTTACATACACCCAAGAAATTAAAAGAAAATACTTGCCAATCATAAAATTTACTGTATCTTATCAAATATTTGTGCTATCAAACAAGTGAGTCTGTCATACTCCTTCATCACATTGTTTGGTCATCAGGAGCTGTAAAATATTTAGGTGTCATATTCTCCCCAAAAATCCTTGTATATTAGACAAATTTAAAATAACTTGAAAAACATTAAATAGTTGTGCTATTTAATTCTCAACACAGCCATTACAGAGTACACTTTTTTGTTTAGTGGTGACATAATATACAATGTAATATGAATAATAGATTTGACATATTTCTATCAAATGGTGCTTGAAAATACAATATCAAACAATATAATACATTTGGTACACTTATTACTTTTTTTCTTCAAAGAAAATTCCACCTGAAATACAATGTATTCCCTTTTTCATTTGATACCAAAAACGTCATGGTAGAATTTATATTTCTGAAGATTTATGAAGTTTTATGATGTTTTGCAAGTGAAGAAATTTCACTGAATTCCATGGGTGCATGTAAATTGTTGGCCTCAACTGTACAGTATAACCAAATCAAGTATATAAGGCATGCATATACGGACATGTTAGGTTACAAGTCTTCTATCTATTTATCTCTCTAATGTATATCCTATATCTATCTATCTATCAATGTTTATATCCAATATCTATCTTCTAATCTACATGATTTTATCTCTGATTCAATTACTGGCCTTCTCCCTGAAAATATATGTTAGGTTACAAAATCTATCTATATTTCTATCTATATATATCCTAAATATATCTATCGTTCTATCTTTCTATCATTCTCTATCTATCTATCTATCTATCTATCTATCTAATCTATCTATCTATCTATCTATCTATCTATCTATCTATCTATCTATCTATCTATCTATCTATCTATCTATCTATATCTATCTATCTATATCTATCTATCTATCTTTTATATCTATCTATCTATCTATCTATCTATCTATCTATCTATCTATCTATCTATCTAATCTATCTATCTATCTATCTATCTATCTTTTCTATCTATCTATCTATCTATCTATCTATCTATCTATCTATCTATCTATCTATCTATCTATCTATCTATCTATCTATCTATCTATCTATCTATCTATCTATCTATCTATCTATCTATCTATCTATCTATCTATCTATCTATCTATCTATCTATCTATCTATCTATCTATCTATCTATCTATCTATCTATCTATCTATCTATCTATCTATCTATCTATCTATCTATCTATCTATCTATCTATCTATCTATCTATCTATCTATCTATCTATCTATTGTCTTTCTCCCTGAACTCGCATCTTGCCAGTCTCTTCTGCACCTAGAGTGTGTATACACAGGGCAGGGAGCGAGCCACTAGCGGACGCGGCCCGCGCGCCCCCGGCCGGCCCGGGCGTTCTAGAAGCTACCACTGGGCTTGGCCTTGGAGCTGGCACAGCAGCAGACACAGACGGATGTGCAAGCAATCACGTCAGGGAGAAGTAATTCGAAACATTTTGAATATGTTTGCCTGTTTGGTAGCAGGAAGATTGGTACGTTTGCTTTATATGTTTATGGACTTCATTATTTTAATAGGAGTTTTGTGCAGTAGTTCTTGCTTAATAAATATAACATTTGATAAATATCTATTAGTCTACTCTAAGTAACACACATCTCAGTGTGTGGGACTGTTATATAACGTAGTGCCTACGTCCTTCTGAATTATTAAACGAGACGTAACATTTTTTACCTTCCACCCGTCCTAGTATTCGGGATCCTATCATGACCATACAAAAGTGATACCAGTAGGGTATCCCTTTTGCATATTTATAGTCTTGAAACTCGGTATGAATCAGCAGAGAATGTGTATGAAATATAACAGCTAGTAGTAGCTTCACATTCCTTTTTATCAGATAACTGTGAGATGTGAATGGAGGAAAGCTTTTCACTCAAGTGTTTATTTGTTTGTTATTATTATTCCAGTCTTGCCTCTTGACTTGGCTTTATCGCAGAAATTATGCTACCATGGTTGATAGCTGTCTGGGTTGATTTCATGATTCATAATCATCTTCCTATAAGATCATTTTCCCACAAAAACAAGAACCACATTAAACTATAATTATAAATACAAAATATTCAAGACCGAACAAATATAAACACAAATTATTGAAAGAAGTGTAAGCGCAAGGCTGCTGCAGCACTCTCTTCTGGTAAAGTTCGTGTTTATTGTTTCACTGACAATTCCAAATATTTTTTTCAGCTCCAATGCCATGGCACACCTACATCTACTCTGTCAGACATTGCGCATTGCCATTGGATCTGCTGAGATTATTCAGGAGTATATCCAAAAATGCAATTTTGATCAAAGAATGCCCCAAATGAGATACAGTTATTCCTGCCTAATCTACTACTAGCTCTGCCAATACTGTCTCTTAAACTATAAGAGAGAATAAGATAGACAAGCAAATAGAATTCATTTTCACTGTGACACACGATGTCAAGCTGAATGCACAATGTTCCCATGTCTGATAGCTGATTGCAGTGTGAGAATTTGGTCAATCCTTTTCTGTAGGCAATGTGGTTCGATGCATTTCACACATGAGGGGTTTACCCTGTCAGTACCAAGCTCCATATGAATAACAACTCGTTTTTTTGCTTGTGGGACTGAATGGGTTAACCCTCTCGGTATGAAGCACTGACAGCTCCATATAAATAACAACTCGGTTTCTTGCCTATGGGACTGAATGGGTTAAAGTGTTGTTTGCTTCTCTCACTTAGGTGCAGGGTCAGCCCCAGCAGGTGGACCCCACACACTTCGTCTTCAGCGTCGACAACCCTGCTGACATCAATCACGTCATCGTCTTCCTGACGGGCGCGGCCCCGTTCCCCGAGGGCATGGGCGGGGCGGTGCACTTCGGTCAGCCGGGGCCCTCTGGGCTGGTCTGGCACCACTTAGGCCTCCTCTCCAACCACAAGCCCAGCGCCATCTTCAAGATCTCGGGACTTAAGGCCGGTGAGTATGGTAGGAGTCAGTAATTGATTTCAACCACTTAAAAATAAAGAACAGACCTGTGAATGACCATTATTATTTTATTTGGGGGGATAATGTAGGAGGTCCCTTCCATTTCACAGTCTGAGGACTGAATTCAGAGTGATGTTACAATTACGTACAGCCCTGTTTGCTGTATACAACAACGTATCATGCACACATGTGTGCACTATCTCCTCTCCCTAGGGAGTATTTGAAGCAGGCTGCAGAATCTTGGCACTGGGTCTAGATCGTTCACTTAATCATCCACCTTGACCTCCTACCAGACATCGATTTATGCTCTTGGTTGGAGAGCAGCGATGTGGATTAAAGGATCTTTCTAAAGGACATACATGGAATGGGTGGGCTTGAATCTGGTACCTCAAGCTCTTCAGTCACAGTTCACAACCGCTATTCCACAACATTTAGGTGCCAGATGGCGTCATATTTATTGTTGCTGATACGTTTGAAATCTCTGAAAACTGTTTAGGTCAGTCACTCATGTCGACAAGAATAGTAGTTAGATTTGTCATCCTTTTCCTTTAAAGTCACCCTTAAGACCTGTACATAAAGACCACCTGATTGTAAAGACCGCATGTCTTGCATCCCTTGGATGGCCTTTCTATAAGAGGCTTTGCTGCAGTGTCTTTTTAAATACTTAAATCTAATGAATTATAACTCTCATTCATTTGTTGATGATGACGTGATTCTGTATTTCCATTGTAGCTACGTCCGCATCCAATAACGCCTTCATGCAACCGCATCAGAACAACTCTCTAGCCAGCTCCTCAGCTCACATTGGTATCGCCATAGAGCCTCTCGATCAGCTAAAACAACAGACCCCTGCTGCAAATACTCAGGTGAGAAGAAGCAGTGGTTCGCACTGCCATTATTCTGTTCAGTTCTGCGTTATGAATATGTGTGTGTGTGTTCAGTTAAACGATGGCTCAGGGACTCGAGGTGATTGAGCCCTTGCGATTCCCTCATGAATAACAAAAGAGACCCTGTTATTTTGGAATGTTTTTGCATTGTTATTTGCATATGATGATACATTGTACTACAGTGTATATCATTTTATTGTTTATTGGTAGTATTCACAAGATACATTAAGAGCTAATCTACATTGCTGTGAAAGGGGGGCTTGGGCTGATTTAGCATCTGCAATTAAAAAAAAAATATGCAACTTTTTCAAGCCACCTATACAAAGAACATGCTCCTCAAATTTTAAGTGTTTAATTCTAATATGTTTGCATAATAATTCTTGCTTTCTTGTTGCACATAGTGAAAGCAGTAATGCTTTGTGTTTGTGTCCTGACATATTTTATTCCATATTTTTTCTTCTTCCTCTTTTTTTTTTCTAACCGTATTTTATGCATCTTGTTTCAACCCTTTCCTTACCTCTGGTCTCATCAGAGTTTGTTTTTAAAATCACCTTTGATTTGATATATCTAAATATGGTACTTGTATTCAACTAAGACTTGTGTCATATCTCCATTTTCTCATCTTCATGCTAAATGTCATGCGCGATAGGTCACGCATATTCAAAACAGTGCTTTGTATCCATCGCTGTCTCCGCCTCCATCACTTTTAGGGCACGCCTTTTGTTTCTGCTCTTCAACCGCCTCAACATCAAATTTTCATTATAGATAATTCCTTGATAATGCTTGTATATTGTCCATGCAGATGATCACAGTTCTATTTCAATTTTTGTTTTCTTTCTGCCAGGTGTCCAATGTGGAGTCCTTTGTGCAGTACACTCAGAAGATGCTGGAGAACTTCTACAACTTTGCCTCGTCGTTTGCCATCACACAGGATCAGATGACTCCACAGCCAGGGGTGCAGTACGTCCCCGCCACCGTCCTCAACCAGTGGTACGAGAACTTCCAGAGGAAACTCTCCCAGGATCCGCAATTCTGGAAAAAGTGAGAGGCAGCATGTGGGATTGTGGGATTTGTCGTACCCTCCTTAACCAGTGGTACAAGAGCTAACAGAGGAAACTCTACATCCACACCTCTGGAAAAAGTGAAAGGCAAAACACCTGGCAGTCATGTGTGATTTGTTATACCGTTCTCAACCAGTGGTACGCAAACTTCCAGAGGAAACTCTCCCAGGATCAACACTTCTGGAAAAAGTGAGAGGGAATTAAGCTGGCCTTCAGGAAGATTTTGTGATGTAAGAGAGCTATTGATGGGTTGTGTTGAATGCTTGATGGTGGATTTCAACACACAAATAACACGCCCGAATACAGGATATAGGTACTCTCTGATGTCTACAGTTATGTCTTCCCCTAGGATCCTCAATTCTGGAAAAAGTGTTCGCAAAAAACACCTGTTATGTGGCATTTTTGACATGACAGAATTAATGTTGGGAGGTCTTGTATGCTGTTTGGATTGTAATATGCCATTTGCTCTCTGAAAGACTCTTGAGACACTCTCTGGTGTCTGTAGTCAGTTCTTCCTCCAAAGAGAATTTGTGACGAGTAATTCTGGCAAATTCAAGTGGGTCTTGCAAATTTCAAAATTTGCAAGACAAGATAATTTTCCTCTGTGCGGATTATCTTACCTGCTTCCATTACGTACGGATCAACCACAATGTTACAGTATAAAATGGATCAGAAAAAGGTTTTGTTACTCAAAAATGTCTTGTCTGACAGGGGAAGACCCATGTATTCTAAAGCTTTGAGCAGGACTACTTTCTCTTGCAGAAAAGGCAGAAAAATTCTATTGTGACAAGGAAGTGGTATGTTTCAAGGTTTGATTTTCAAAAGCAATGGAAAATAAAAAAAATTTACCACCAACTTCCCTACAAATCATGAAAATAACCCCCTAAATGAATGTCTTATTAGGGGTGGATTAGAATGGTAGCTGAAATAAAATATGCAATAGACAACTTGACAAACATGATTTAATAAATTCATTATAACAAACATACATCATGCAAATTTGATTTGGGATATGATTTGTTTTAGATCTTAACCAAAGGCTGCTTTTATAATGATTTCATGTATCTGCAGATATGACCAACAGTACTGAAATGTTTCATAGATTATTGGTTGTTGTATCAAGAAGTGCTTAGTCTTTCTTTCTTTTTTTATTTACAAACATGTATATTCATTTACATCCTAAAATGTATATAACACGAAGTGTTGATTTATTCTGAATAAGTTATTGTAAGCTTCATCTCGATAATGCTGTTACCTGATTGCTTGACAGGCGTGATCTAGATTTAACCATCCAAGCAAAAGTACCCCATTAATATGTATAGCGGTCTATGGTACGTTATTTGCATAAATTTGCATAATGAGTTGTGGCCAGCTTGTGCTTGAGTCTCTATGGGAGTTTGTGTGTTAACTCATTTGTGCTACCCATGTTTAAAAAAAATACATAGACTTCAGTGCATTAATGTGCTGTCTCACAGATTTTGTTTGCAAACAGCAGTGTCAGGCAAGCTGTCCAACATTACATCACAATGCTTTTTGTTTGCACACCTCTTGCAACTCAAATGCAATGACTTAGCGCTGTGCGCGTGGTACAAATACGCAGTAAGCAATGCGCAATGCGTGATACAAGTACTCAGTGTAATCCAACATCAACATACGCTAACATGCGCTGTTGATTGATGAATATGAGGTAGAGTTCTGCACTGGAAAAATCTTGCTAAATGGTTGTGAGCTGAAAATATCTCAGTTTTCATCATTATTTCGTTTTGGTATATAAAACAAATAGATACTGCTCTGATATCCAGGACACTTATACAATAGGCGTGCATTGATCTCACAAAATAGTACAATCCCTCAGCTTGAGGCGTCATGATAATAGTATTGTTTTGAGACGAGCTAGAGCCTATACTTTAAACCATGTCCCAAAGTGCAGTCTCTATTTGTATAATATACAAATAGCTGCTGTACATTGACTGTAGTGGATTTATATAACTTTACTTGTGCAAACATGCAACCGTTTAAAAATGAGGTCCGTATTCTTAGTACGCACGCTACTTATCATCAAATATGCATCAAATGAAATAGCACACATTTCTGCACAGGATTCTGTAGTTTAATTGATGATTCACATTTCACAATGATTTTTTTATAGAGAAGTAATTGTGAAATAATCACTAAATCTCCAAATTGGCAATGCTTTGGAAAGGGCTAAATCAGGGCATTTGTCCTTAAAAATGGAACATGTATTACTTCAAAACAAAAAAAAAATCAGCTTTTGATGTTCTGTCAATTTACAATGGAATGTATGTTCCTATTGATGATTTAAAGAGCATTGTGTTGCCAATTTGAAAGCCAAAAGTAATCATTTTTACCTTAAGTTGACTGTGGTCATTTCATCCAAGTTGTATGTGATGGATACTTCTTCACATGCATCTATGTACATGTGCAGAGATGTAATATTGCATGTGTTCTAAATTAAGCCTGAGTCATATCGATTTTTTCAGAAACCGGTGTTCGATGGCTTTGCGCCGATCGAACATCGATGCATCGATACATGACGTCACCCAGCCACTGCCAAGAGCCAATTTATGAATGAAAATATAGTAAGCATACGCAGTGCAATCCTTCCATTTCCCCACATAAACAAGCATGCAATTCTCTATCACCTCGTACCAAAATTGACCTAGAATTTCACTTTCCTATATTTTATATGAATTATGATAGGTAACCTCGGAGAATCTATTTTCTCACCGATACTGCACATGTAAGCGAATTTCGATTACTTCTTGTTTTTCCGTCAAAATCTTACAAATTAGCGTCAATATGGCATCGTATACATGTATGTAGGTTGGAATCTGGAGAGTCTATCGCAACGGGCAGAAAGTCAATCAGCTTCCGGGTTGCGATTTTTTTTTTTCGTAACCCTAATGCGTCGAAAAATCGCTTCCGGGTTTCGGACAACGTGACTGGATAGTATCACTGTTTTGGCGACCACATGGTTATGACGTGATCTACGCGATGCACCAATCAGTGGTCTCCGAATCGCTGTACGGAGACGCTATTAGTCTGTACGTCGGCAGCGTGTATGCAAATGAGCCTTACGCACGATTGCCACTGTATTTCCGGGTTTTCACAACACACGATGCTATCCGTTGTACAAAGTCTATGGACAATTGTTTGTTGTGGCGTTGCGCTGTAGTAGTGAACGAATCAAATCCAAGTAGTATGTAGTAGCTGCTTGATCATCGAGCGACCTGTTCATTCTCTTGATGCGTTACCTGCAAAACTCACAAAAGAGAGTAGGAACCAAGTAAGCAAATTAAAATTGTGAAAATATGAAGATAAATTGTGTATAACAGGACTATCAAACAAAAGATTTTGTGTTTTCTAGTCAATTTGGTAATTTCGTCGATGCATCGAATTCATCAAAACGAAATCGGAGTTCGACTTTTTCGATCGAACACCGGCTTAATAATCGATTCGACTCAGGCCTATTCTAAATGCATATTTGCAAAATAAATTATTTATATTAAAGTTTTCTGTAGTTTGGATGTAATGGCCTGAGTGGTCCGAATATATTGGTGGAAAATGATAAATGAAAAGGGTGTCAGAAAGTGAAAGGGGATGAGGAAGGAGAGAAAAGGAGAGGCGGAGATGAGAGAGGACATTGTGTAAAGGAATAAGAGGGAAGAGAGATGTGGGAGAAGAGAGAAAGACATGAGAGAAAGTGAAGGGTGGTTAGGATGAAGAGAAAATAAAACGATGAGAGAAGAGGAAACATTTTGCAGAGGAATAATAGAGAAGAGAGAGAGGGGGGAGGTGGAGGAGAGCGGAGAGAGAATAGAGAGAGAGAGGGGGAGGTGGAGGAGAGAGAAGAGAGAATAGAGAGAGAGAGAAGATAAAATAGAGAGAAGAGAGAGAGGGGAGGTGGAGGAGAGAGAAGAGAGAATAGAGAGAGAAGAGAGGGGAGGTTGAGGAGAGAGGAACGTAATGAGAAGGAAAGAGTGGAAAGGGAAGGGTGGTTGTGAGTGGGAGAAATGGGGATGCGAGAGAGAAGGGTGAGCGGAGAAAGGAGATAGAGAAAAGAGGAAAATGATGATGGAGAAGAAAGAAAGAGATGGGCAGGGGAAAGAGTGAGGGGGGACTACAGAGAACATTGTGGGAGGAGAGCAACAGAAAAGGGGTATGGGATAAAGATGATACAAACGAGAGATTAAAGAGAATTAGGTGAGGGAGGCGAGATAAATAAGAGCGAGATAGAAAGTAAATGAGTACCTGTACTGTTTGCCTGGATCAGCAGACGCTGGAATAGCAATGTTCACAGTCTTCTGTGTAGAGAGCAGGACAGGTATGAATCAAGTGTTAATATCCTCTATCTCCCCCCTAGTCTTTGGCACGGTGGGAAGTAATGAAGCGTGTCGAAGATGAAAGTTGTGTCCAAAAAAATGTCAAATATCCAAAGAACGGGTAACTCGAGGAAAACGTCCAATATCCAAATAACAGGTAACTTTGTAAAACACTAAAACTCGTCGAACAGGAACTCCAAAACAAGAACACAAGGAAAATGTCGTCCGTAACTTAGGGCGACATGTCATAATCTGAGTGCCATGCAGGTCTGCCGGCCCGACGAAGAGAACGCCTAGGTGAAGGGGCTGGGTCGGCAGCAGGAGCGATGACGCTGTCCTCAGGAGGAGGAGGGAGGGGTGGAGGAGCAGCTGCTGAAGGTGCAGCGGCAGAGGGAACCACAGCAGGAGTAGCACGACCCACCGCGGTTGACGGGGTATCAACAAAAGGTGGCGATATGCGGGAGTCATCAGCGATATCAACCACTGGTGGTAGGAGGGCATGAGCAATGGGCACGGGCCGCTGTCTTGTAGGTTCAACGGGACGTGAAGGGGGTGATGGTGGGCCTCCAGACATGGTAGTTGGATGCTTGGGAGAGTAAGGGTACACTGGTCGACTTGAGGCACGAACATCATCCTCCATCGTCTTTGGCGGCAAGGGCCGATGGACAGGGGTGTATTGTCTCAGAAACTTCCTGTTCCGCAGCGTCACCCGGCCGGAGCCATCTACACGGACCATATATTGGTCATATTGCCGTACTTCAATGACAATGCCGGTCTTGTCCCATTTCAGAGGATGTGGCCCGGTTTGGTTCTGGATGCGGACATGATTGCCGACAACAAGAGGTGGAAGCCGTTTGGTGTGCTCCGACCAGCGTTCTGCCCCCTTCATGTGACGATTGCGAAGGGCCTCTTCTCTTGTCTGCAAGGTTTCACACCAGGTGTTGTGTGGCTTGTATTTGCCAGGGGCAATTGGGATGAAATCCTGGATCGGGTGGCCAAAGACGCACATGGCTGGAGAGAGCTTCGTGTCCCTGTCTGGGGTATTGCGATACTGAAGTATGGCCCGCTGAAAGTTGTCTGTATCCAGGGATCCAGTAGCGCTAGTGTTGTCCATAATGAGTCGTTTAATGGTCTTCACAGCAACCTCAGCTCGACAGTTGCTATGGGGAAAGGCAACAGAGCCGAGGCGATGATGGATACCCCAGTTGGCGAGGAAATGGCGTGTAGCTACTGCCGTGAATTCAGGGCCACCATCAGAGGTCAGCTCATCAGGAATGCCGAAAGTGGCAAAGATGCGACGTAGGCATGTGATTAGGCCATCCGCCCCATTCGCAGACCGTTCAACGATTGGCCAGTTCGAGTACCTGTCCACTATGACTAAATAGTTGCATCCTTTGTAATGAAAGTAGTCCGCGCAGATACACTGGAAGGGGTAGACTGGCGAGAGCAGTGGAACTGGTGGCGCACTGGGATTGGAGGGTGCTATACGGTTACACTGAGTGCATCCCGCACGTAGAGCAGCAATCGCCGGAGTGATGCCAGGCCAGAAGACAGATGCTTCAGCACGAGCGGTCATCGACGTAATCCCCTGGTGGGCAGCATGAAGGTGGCTCAAGACTTCATCCCTGAGTGAAGGAGGAATAAGCACGCGATCATTGTACAGGATAACTCCATCAACTGAAGAAAGTCCATCTCGAAACTGGGAATATTCACGAAGAGGTTGGGGAAATGCATGGCGATGGTCAGGCAGGCCAGACTCAATGAGGTCAAGGAGTGCCTGCGTGGTGTCATCACTTGCGGTGGCGGAGCGTACTCGGTCCCATGTAACTGACTTGAGGTGAATAGAGTCCAGAGCACACATGGCAGTTGAGAGTGTGCAGACTTCAACAGCATCCGTGTATGGATCTAAGGTTCGAAGGCCCCCCATGAGGGTTGGTGAGTGGAGGAACGATGGTGGTACCATATCGACCACCGCTACGTCATCCGGGAGGTGTAACTTCTCAGGCGCACCTGTCGGGTGACGAGAGAGGCAGTCTGTAGCACGGTGACGGATGCCTGGGACATGGACCATCTTGAACTTGTATCGCAATGTCTTCTCCTTAAGATTCCGCAGGCGGGGATTAGGGATTCCCTCCAAGGCCCTATCACCAAAGATCTTGAGTAGTGGCTTGTGGTCGACGGCAACGATGAGATCCTCGCACCCCAAGACGAAGTATCGTGCCTTGTCAAGGGCGTCTGCAACGGCAAGCGCCTCGCCTTCTACTGGGGCATAGCGAGATTCAGCAGCATGAGTAAATCGACTGCCTACAAGAGTTATTTTCCAACCAGAGACACAGCAGAAAGGGGTAGTGCCACTGCAATCGCAATGTTTCTGCAAAAGCCAAAAACCAATACCATCCTTGGACCAGTCCGTAGCCAGGCAGGTAGGCTTGGTGGGGTCAAAGATCCGTACGCCATCTTCAATCTCGCTGGCAATAAAGGCCTTGGACTCTTCAAAGGCAAGCTGGAGGGCGTTGGTCCACACGTATGGCGTACTAGGCTTCAGGAGCTGACGAAACGGTAGCATCTTCTCTGTCATGCTGAAGGCATATGACACCTGGTTGACGAGCCCGAACCATGATCGCACATCAGTGATGGTAGTGGGCGTCGGGAAGTCGAGAATCACCTGCAGGTATTTCCGGCATGGTCGGACACTGTCAGTAGTGATTTCGAAGCCTGCAAATTCAACGATGTCTGCACCGAATGTGAATTTGCTAGGGTTGAGGACGATCCCGTTCCGGCCGCAGACATCCAGCCACTGGATAGCTTGGAAGAAGCTGTCAGCTAACGTGTCAGCCCAGAGTAAGACGTCATCAACACATTTTGTCTTGCATGGGATGGCCGACACAATCTCATCATATCGCCTGGTGTAGCCGTCGCCAGAGGCAATGTACCCCTGTGGGGCGGTCTTGTAGCGGTATCTTCCCCAGGGCGTTATGAAAGTTGTGAGATGGCGGTCTTCCTGACAGATGGGTACACTGTGATAGCCGTTCCAAGCATCACAGACAGTCTTCTTCTTGCCATGTGGAACCGACCGAGCTTGAAGGAAAGGAGATTGGGTGTGGTGTGTCTCACGGGTGGCATGTGCATTTAGGGCCTGGAAGTCAACAGTCCTTCTTGGCTCGCCAGTTTTCTTAGCACACACGACCATCCTATGGCACCAGGTTACAGGCTCCCCAACTGGGACAGGTTCAAGCACGCCCAGCTGAACATCGTGATCCAACCCGGCCTTGACAGCATCCCGCCAGTGGAGTGGGACAGGCACAGGGGTGTGATGTGCGATAGGCTCTGCATCTGGATCCACCATCAGTTTCATAGGAGGGCCATCCATCAGGGGCAGGGGCTGGTGTTCACAAGTGTTGAATGTGCTGCTCTTGTAATAGTCCAGGAGGTATCGCTGGAGTTTGTCACGATTTTCCTCAGTAGCTGGGAAAGGGAGTGAGGTAGGGGGTGGCGGTGGCCTTTGGCGCTTGGGGCATTGGCAGGTTTTCCCAGTAGGGGTCCCCTCAAGGGCTGCAGTTGTATCCATCAGGGGCCGCTCCTGTGTTACACCCAGTTGTGGAAAACTGTCTGAGATGATTCCCAGGCCAACGCAGGCTTCCCGGCTGAGGAAGAGCTGATCAGAGCTGTTGGTGACGTAAGTCAGCTGTCTCGTCCTGACTGTATGACCTGAGGGAGCCCTGCCAGACAAACACAGTGGAATGGCCCCAAGAATCCTGACACCCCCCTTCGTGGCAGTGCGCATTTTCATGCTGACAGGGATGAGGTCCTGTTGACGTAATCCAAGAAGTCGAACTATCTTCATGCCGGCTAAGCAGCTCTGGCACCCAGTGTCAGCCATAGCAGGGGTAGAGTGAGGCATCGTGGGGGAGGAGAGGCGAAACCCAAGAGCTTCATAGTCATCAGGAACAACCTGAGCAGTGACATCTATGAAGGGTTGCGGGGAAGATTTCCTTCTGATCCATGCCTGGTTAAGGCTATCATATACATGATGATCAAGGGGAATGCCGTGGCCACCACATGAGCGATCGTAGCCATGGACAGAACAAAAGGAGTCAAAGGCGGCATTCTCAAGTCCCTCTGGTTTTGCTGGAGGGGGACGTCGTGGATTGTCCCTACTGCGACATACATTCTCCATGTGGTGGAGCCTGTCACAGTGCCTGCATTTGTGTCCATATGCGTCGCACTGTGTCTTACGGATGCGAGCAGGGGCACCACGACCATGTCCCTTTTTTCCACAGTAGTCACACAAGTCTTGGCTCTCCTTGAGGTGCGTTTGCTTGGTCCTCCGGTATGAGCTGCTGGCAGAGTTCACGGCATGAGAGTCAAGGAGAGAAGATGCGGAACGCTTCCCGGCTTCCTTTGCCTCGATGAACTGGAAGACATCTTCTAGATCCATGGTCTGGTTCTTGTCTCCCAATAGGTCGAGCTGGATCTCGGGGTCAGCGATTCCCCTGGTCAGGGCATCCCGCAGTATCTCGTCAGTGTAGTTGACATCGATGGAGCAGCCTGGGCACTTAATGACAAATTTACAGATGCCGGCTTGACCTCGTAAGCGGGCTCCGAAGCTGCGAATTGTCTCTTCCCGATCCTGACGCATGTTATGCAGTGTCACACGAGCAACCATGGTGTTTTCCTCACGTACAGCGAGTCTCTTGATGGCTGCGAGCACCTCCTTTTCAGACTTGACAGTGAGGCTGCCACCAGAGGATCTTGTAAGGTCCTTGCGAAGGGGCTCCTCGCAGCATTCAAGGAGTTGCATGACCCTGTCCTTGCCAGAGACCCTTGTGGCCTCCACATAATCTGACCATCGGGAGGTAAAGTAAGCCCAGTCTTCACTAGTACCAGCTGCAGCTATGGTAGGCCTCTTGACTTTCTCTATCTTGGCAGCTGGCCCTGTCCCAGAGGCGTGAATTGTGCAGAGGGTTGTGAGTAGGGCAGCGACAATAGAGGCATCAAGCTCTGGCGTAGTGTAGTCACAGCCTGGGATTGGGCAGGATACGACAGGCATGGTGGTAGCTAGGCCAGTACTCTAGACTGTGAACATAAATGAGTACCTGTACTGTTTGCCTGGATCAGCAGACGCTGGAATAGCAATGTTCACAGTCTTCTGTGTAGAGAGCAGGACAGGTATGAATCAAGTGTTAATATCCTCTAGAAAGAGGGAGTGTTGAGTGAGGGAATCAGGGAAAATATATGTGGAAAGAGAAAGAGAGAAAGAACATCGTGGTGAGTAGTTAGGAATATATATATTTTGTGCCTTCCTTTAATTTTGTATCTTTATGTATTTTTGTCTTGCATATATTGTTTTTGATATTCATTGTTTGAAAAATAAAGAATCACAATATATACAAATGATCTACATGACTAAAATACAAAACCACCAAACATAAAAAAGACTTGTGTTCGGGAAAGGCAGAACATCGAGTAACAAAAGTTGCTCAAGAGCAACACCCCCCCCCCCCCCCCCACACACACACACACTCTCTCTCTCTCTCTCTCTCTCTCTCTCTCTCTTACACACACACACATTCTCTCTCTCTCTCTCTCTCTCTCTCTCTCCTTTCTTCTCCTTTCCTTTCTCTCTCTCCTTTCTTCTCCTTTCCTTTCTCTGCCTTTCCCTATCTCCTTTGACTCATTCCTGCTCACTCTCGATTAAAAGTATTTCTTTCTCGCTTTCCCGTCTTTCTTTCATTCATTTTCTTTTCCCATCAATTTCTCCCTTCCAAGCTTTCCTTTTTTGCTCTTTTTTCTCTCCCTGGTCCCTCTATTTATCTCCCTCTCTCTCCCCTCTCTTCCCTCAAGCTGACGGCCATTAGACAGCTCTATGAGGAGGTCCTACCAACGCCAAAAATATTTGTAGCATAGTTCGTGTTTGCATAATATCATAATTTTATTTTATTTTCTCGATCTCTATTTATAAGATGTCTTGAAGATATGTGTCTGATTGGTTTGTATAGAAGTGATATTTGCTGTTTATGTTTGTCTTCTAACACACATGGTCCTAAATGGCGTGTCAGGCATGTGTATGGGTATGGAGGTCGAATATGCCCTATATTCCTTACCAGCGATTCACAGTCCGCGACCGCCGAATAGCCGGTTACATGAAGTCATTGTCGCGGACTATGATTGGCTGGTTAGGTTGTTCACAACTTCATCATGTCTTACGCATTTTTGGATTTGAACATGGTTGATATTTTGCTGGATCCTGACCCTTCTACAAGAAGAGGTTGAAAAATGGTATTTTCAAAAAGTACAATAAATTCCGCTTCAGATGATCTATAAATGTTGGGGGCGCAAAAGCGATGGACATTGAAATATGGAGGTCTTTTTTTTTCTTTTTGAAAAAAAATTAAAACCACATATTTATCTCGAATTTGCAATATTTTTCTGCCTGTTTTAATTGATTTAATGCTTAGGACAGTATTAAATATTAGTTGAAAAGAACACCCAACACTTCAAGAAATCTATCGAGACGCACCAAGAATCTCTCAAATACTTCAGAAGAGACGACTCAAATTTGCCGGGCACTGCTACAGAAGTGCTCGTGAACCAGTCTCAAAACTTGTACTGTGAGCACCAACACAAGGAAAACGGGGCCGTGGAAGACCGGTTACTAACTACATAAACCGGATCACCAGAGATACAAATAATGGTCGACAGGGATCAGTGGAGGACCATCGCCAACAATGATTTCGACCGTGGTCGACCATGATGATGATGATGATGATTAATTGAATGTTTTTTCACACTTGTTAAATTTCGACCTCCAAAATACAGTTGCAAGGAAAGCGTATGAAAATAAGGTTTATTCATGGAGATATCGCAGTTTGAAAAGGAGACCTTTTCCGCGGTTCGAGAGGTCAAGTGAAGATCACGACTACCGAGCTGAAAATAAAATAGCGTGTTTTCTGCTGCCTGAGAGCTTGTGCATTTGATTTATCAAATACATACGTCCATGGAAAGAAATATTCCATCAACAAAAACTATAAAAAGGAACATTTATGGAATTTTACAGCACATAACATACGGAAAACATTTTGCATCTTGTCACAAAACTTTTAAAAAATCATAACGTTCATTTCCTTTGACGAATTTTCGCATGACCTTCATATTACATGTTGCTTTGTCTTCTTTTATTAAAAACAATTTCACATCAGAGGGGATTGTTTGTTTGACAAGCTTTAAATTTCTCGTTCTTTTTTCGTGTATTTAATCAATTCTTATTGTATTCATCAGAAATGAATGTCATGCATGGGTTGATTGTTGCACCCATGGAAAGTTTCCCTATATATCTTTAATTTGTTGAATGAATAGGAGTAAGAACTTTTAAATTCAAGCATCAATTACATGAATTTAATTTACATCGGTATTAATAGTGGAATGTTAGAACGTGATAGAATGACTGAATAGTACAACATTTTTAATTTCTGCAATTACTGTTATTTGGTAATCCCATTAATTCAAATCCTATATATACTGAACAGATTATATCGATGTATTAGACGCATTTAATGCACATTAAGGCCAGCAGTCGTGGGAGACGTTAATCACTGGCTGCTTTCGCTGGCTTCTCTGCGTAAGGTCGCAGACTGTCGACCATGTATTCGATGACTGCATCCCCCGTTGTGTCTCGGTATCGCATGCTCGCCAACTTCTCGACCGCCTGCATTATGACACACGGATCGGGAGTCAAAGCAGAGCAGAATATGTTAGGAGCCATTCACAAAATAAAGTCTCACAAACTTAACCCGTGTGAGCACACATTCGTGGTTTTTTTTTATTGTTCCCCTTCTTCATTGATATTTTGATATTTGCTTGTCTTTCCCCCTCTTTTGCTATCGTCTTATATTATATCAGCTCTTTACTGAAAGTTAAGTTTCCCTTTGTGTTCCTATAAAACTGACTCTTTTCTTGTTCGTCTTTTTGTGTATTTAATCAAATATGGATGTATTTTCCATGTCATTTATAACCTGACAAAACATGAAAATAAACCTGACAAGCGTGATCATAGTGTTAAGTTCTTCTTTTAACATCTTTTGGGAATCGAGCATTTTACCATATAGTATTCTGCAGCACATCAGAACAATGGAAACGTTACTGTCATGAACACACACGGAAAATACGACAACCCAACTGCATCTTACCGGCGATGTCTGATATCGCATATGGGGCTTTTCATCCGTGGCTGCTCTCAGCACAACCCTCGCTACGTCCTCGGCCGACTGCTTCGGGCACGTGTGCCAGTCGGCCTCGTCGTACCAGCTGGATGCGAGGCGCTTGTCGAGCTCGTGAACGACTGGATCTGCGATGATGTCGTCTGGGCCGCCGAGCTTGAGCCTGATCATGTTGTCCATGATTGATGTGTCCACGGGCCCAGGCTCGATCAGACTCACCCTGAAAGAAAATAAATGAATTAATTGTGTTTGATAAATACGGATAAGTTTACGTGTGAGGTTGAACACCATAAAACAATAGCATAATATTATAGTGAATAGCATTTCAGGAATCTAAATTGTAAAGCAAACGCTAACCCCTTTATACAATTGGAATTTGTGAGCGAACTGCAGTTCTTCTTTAATGTTCTACAACACACTGAACTTATCAACTGAGAACCCATTTGTTAAGATATCAAAATCTTGTTTCGTGTCGTCGATGCTCGTTTTCTATATGACGTCTCAATCTTTAAGTTTTACTTTTAACAATGTATATTTAAGTAAAAGATTGATATGAAAGAAAATACACTGTATTTTCATTTTGCTCACCGGTCACTGTCAAAAATACAACATCATTCACAGTTCAAGTGTTTACACAAATTAGATCAACTGTCTTTCCATCAAAAATATCCGAAAGAGGACGTATCAGAATGGCAAGATGTAGAGTTCTCAAAAATATATTACCATATATTGAAGAATCGTCCAATTGCACCGATTTCCTCGCTAAAGCCTTCCATAGCGAACTTGGTCCCAGCGTACGCACCGAAGTATGGAAATGCTACATGTATGGTATGAGAGAACAATATTAATATTAAGATAGATGATGTTTTTAACAAGGCAGTAAAATTACTGTCTGGTCTCGACACTCCATTATCGTAGGACAAGCAAGTTCGATATATGGAAAATAAAATGAGCACATCTAGAGGTACCATGCCAAAATTACGCCTTTGCATTCATTTGCGAATTTGAGGGTTTTTTATTACACAGTGATTTTACCATACTGCGATATTATTTGGGGTAAAGCCACAAAAAATACTCTGAATAGATTTTGTAGTTTTACAGAAAAGGGTTATTCGCCTTTAGACAGGATCTCATTATCTCGCTCATACAGAACCCTCATTCAATCTATTTCAGACATGCCAGATGCTACCTCTCGCTAATCTTACCTGACCTTAAAGGTCCCCTGTCATCAAAATGCGTGTTGACTTCTATTGATGCTACATAATATGTACATAACAAAATCACTAACTGTTCAATAGAAATATGTGTCCTATATTTTAAAATAATTTTTCTTTATTTTTTCTCAGCACTGATAAGCCCCGCCTCCAAAATATCCTCCAACTCAAGATTCCCCCTGTGACATCATCAAAGGTAGAAATTAGCAGGATAATAAGCAGAGTTTATGCACAAACTAAACATTGCAATGACTACACCCACCTGCCCACAAGATCATCACATGTCTTCACACAATACCATCTAACAACCTTTCATGTGGGAATAATCGTTTCCTTATGTCAGAAATGTGCTTGCTATGTGATGCTATTATAAGCACTTGCAGGTAGTCATTGCAATGCTTAGTTTGTGCATAAATTATGTCTATTATCCTGCTAATTTCTACCTTTGATGATGTCACAGGGGGAATCTTGAGTTAGAGGATATTTTGGAGGCGGGGCTTATCAGTGCTGAGAAAAAATAAAGAAAAATTATTTTAAAATATAGGACACATATTTCCATTGAAGAGTTAGTGATTTTGTTATATACATATTAAGTTGCATCAACAGAAGTCAACATATATTTTGTTGACAGGGGCCCTTTAAAACTGGAACATTTATGTACATACCTAAAACAATTCATCGCCCGATATATTTTCACATTTCTTTGCGATGCAATAATAGATCCATTCACCAAACACAAGGGTTCATTTTCATTATCGGTTACCAATATCAACTGCTCTCGTTCAGAGACAATCTGTAAAATTTAATGCCGTTAAAATTTGGGATGATTTGCCTACACATCTGAAAACGCATTTGGTGTTCTTTAAAAAACAAACATTAAAAAGCAATCCTTTCTGTAATAAGTTAGCACATCATTTTCTTGCCAATCGTTGCCATTTCATTATTGATTCTCTCTGGCACATTTTTAGTCTTTTTATCAAAATCAATCAAACAAGTATTTCATGTTGTGTTTTATTTTCTATTGCCCTAAGTAGTAGGTATGTGCATTTTGTTTGGAATTCATCTGTTTTGTAAAACTGTTACCAAAGGGTTTTTGGTAGCTTCTCTCAAGCCTTTGGCTTTTTGATATAAAGCTACTTTCACTTTGTACATATTGTTTTTACCTCACATTTTATTGAATAAACATTGAATTGAATTGAATTTGAATTTAATTGAAGACAAAAAAATATGTGGTATTCAGGAGAGCGTGGGACAAAGATCAAGAGAGCCTGGAGAAGAGGTAATTTACAGTGATTTAAAGAAAAAACAAAAGAGAAAAAACACACATGGGACTAGCGAATTATGAAAGGGGAAGGAAGGGGGTAGGAAAGAAACTGAACTGTCCTCATCTTACAAAATTAACCTCAACAGACAGTTAAATGAAAGGAAATAAAAGGAGACTGAGGAGAATAAGAAGAAAAAAAAATGATTATGATATTACAGAAATACAAGAACATGAACATGATAATATAAGAAAAATGATATTAAAGAGATGACTGAGATGAAAACAGGAGCAAGCAAATGAGACGGTTGGAGAAAAAGAAGGAGCGGAACACAAAGAAACGGGGAAGAAGAAAAAACACAACCAAACGACATGAGGAAAGCACGAACAACGAAGCTGACGAAAAAAATCAAGACAGTGAGTGAGAGGGCGGGAGACTGCATGCCTCGATCGTTACGGTGGTCGATCAGGGACGCTCACCTAAGACACCATTGGCGCTGCTGATGTTGATGATCCTGCCTGCTCGTTGCCTCTTCATGATGGGCAGTACTTCCCTACACACCCTGAACATGCCGAACAGGTTCACCTCAAACAGTTGCTGTAGCATCTCATCGCTGATTGTCTCAGAGACTTTGAACACATTGATGCCAGCATTGTTAACTGTACGTGGTAAACAAACAAAACAATCCGCGTGAAGGGAAAATGAGAAGGAATTATAAAAAAAAAAACTGTCGTCATCGAAAAGAGTTTTTCAAGCAGTTATGTCATAAATTGAGTCATGAGGAAACGTGTACATTATCATGGAGCAGAATATAATCTCAGCTTTATTAACTTCTCCGCCAGACTCAACACTGCCCTTACTGCCTTAGGAATGATGTGTATTTCAAGTGCAAAACGCCTCAAATGCACATTAAGAGTTAAATAACTGGCTCACCTACGATGTCGATTCGACCATGCTTCTCCATTATATGCGCCACAGCTTTCGAGATCGTATCAACTTTCGTGACGTCGACGACAACGGGAAATAGCGTGTCGTTCAGCGCGTCACCCGCGGCCGCACGGAAATCGTGCTCCTCCCCGACGGGTTTCAGGACTGTCCCGTAGACTACGAAGCGCCTGGCATCGTCCTTGGCGAATAGGACAGCGCTGGCGAGCCCGATGCCTGATGAACAACCAGTGATAAGGACGACATGCTGCGACATCGTCGAAGCGGACTGTGGTTATAGTATTCTTCACACTCGCAATGACTAGGCCTATATAGCTGCTGTACGTGCGCTCCAGGCCGCCAGCTGCAATGTCAATGTCATGGTCGAACCAGAACGCCCCTTTATCTCCATGATGATGCATGTTACTTATAACACGGGCGGTAAAACATGTACTTATATTTACATTGATCACGTGAGACTTATCTGATTATTGTTAGAATTGCAGACATCAGTAGATTATAGATTTTAAAAATACGTTATACTGTCATCCGTCATGAGAACCTACTAAACAGTGTGTTTGTTTTTATCCGTGTCCTACACGCTCAAACGTTTCCTATAAAAAAATATGTTTTGCAACATGTGGCCATGATCCATGCCCGAAACAAAGTCCGAAGAAGCAGGTTGTATCTTCGAGTCACGTGCAGGCAGCTAGGTGCAATCTCGGTGTTGGGCCTGAATGGGTGCAATATCCATAGGACTGAACAGTCAATCCTGACCTCTATGTTCTATCGAACTGGTAGGTCTACAGTCTACATTGCTCTTAATGGGAATCCTTAATCGCTTTGTCTGGCACACCAAGGGTTAAGTAGGTTTTATGCAATACTACCCTACATTGACAAAAGGACGCAAGTGACACATCACTCAAATTTGAGTTATTGGTACTCATATATTCTACCCAGCATTCCCTGCATACAGGCAAAATCTGGAGAAGAAATAATGATCTTGCGGCGATATATTCAATCTAATATAATGTGGTGTTGCACTGATGCCACTAAGAGACAGATAAGTTTTGCTCATTTACAAGAAAAGTCTCTTTTGTTAGTTGCTTCCTTTTGTCAAAGTAGGGCAGAATAAGCCTATAGCCTACGTGTACGTAATAACTCGCTTGTATAAAGCTAGGATTAAATCCTCATTATCAGGCCTATTAACACATCCGATGTAAAAATGAATGTGTATAATAGGCGGCTACACCATTGACCATGATTACACGGCCGCTGGACATAAACATATACATGCAGTTGTTATACCATCTTTTAAACAATACACTCATTGAAATATACGGGAATGGCTGTACCCCCACCCATCCCCCCCCCCCCTTCCGTCTTTAAAGATGGCCCGTCCCTTTTACAAACATCTGCAAACTTCATGAAAGTTTGCTCATAATTATTTAGCACGTATCTTTGGGATACCGACTGTGACATTTTCAGGTCAGAGGTGCACCTCACCACTCTCAAACACAAACCTCCTTCCATAAACTCTCTCTCTCTCTCTCTCTCTCTCTCTCTCTCTCTCCCTCTCTCTCTCTCTCTCTCTCTCTCTCACACACACACACACACACACACACACACACTTTTTAAAAAAAAAATATTTGATTTCATTCATATAAATAGTGAAATAAACAATTTCACTTTATAACATAGAATTACAAGTACATAAACGTAATACACTGATGTATTTATATTGATTCGTAGTAAACACAATAAAGCATGATATACCACTTGTATATAAACAATATACATTTATATGTTCCATATTCTACCTGAATATGCAACTTATAAATTATATTCCTCTTAACTAAAATAATAATCATAATAATGCTCATAATGTCTAATAGTAATGATTTTAAATGAAGAAATTCCACACACACACACACACACACACACACACACACACACACACACACAAACACAAACGCAAACATGCCTCTGTCTTCAGTTTATCTGCCCGCAAATGAAAGAAAGCCAAAAACTTTAACTTCATTGGAGCAAAAACGCATCCACTGATTCCCACTTTTTCCCTTTTGGAAGGCTATAGTATCTTGTATTCATCATCTTTGTAATCTTTTAGCATGCTAAAGTCTGTGCGAATGTATTAGATTTCCATGTTTTCTAGAATGAAATGAACTACGTGTTTGATACAATGTATAGATACTCGAGCAGTCCTGCCACATACCCCCATAAAAATTGATTTCTAATTGTCATCCTGAACTTCAATTAAATGTAGCTCAACTGTCACTCTTCCAGTTTTTTTTAACTTGTGGACAATCTAGAAATAAATGTAAGTATGTCTCAACTTCTTGTTTAAAAAGGAAGCAAAGTTCGTCCTACTCAAAAACAAATTCAAACAGTTCCTTCTTTGCATATACAGCTCTATTTAATAATTTGTGAACTCTCTTAGTTTGTTGCATAGCAATGCACGTTTAACCTTGATAAATGTTTCTTTCAATTCCTTTATTCCAAAATTATATTGACGGGAACAATCCGTGACACACAGTATGTAATCTTTTTGAAACTCTTCTATGAAGTTATTTTACACCCATATGGACTTTATCGCATAGTTTCTTTCGATGTCCAAATGTTCTCGCTAGTGATATAATCGTTTGTCTCGCAATGTGTAAAAAAATGTTTTATTGCTTAGACATAACACTTTATTATTGAAAAATAGTTAGATTAATCTTATTTTCGCTAAAGTAGTTGATATTTTGTCTCACGACATTTCATTGGGGGTAAAATTAAACTGCTAAAATGTATGTATTTTTAAAAATTCTTCTTTAATAACAGTTCCACGGAATGTTTTTGAAGAAATAGAAAAGATTTCTTCCACTTTCAGTTGGGGAGGGAGGGATAGGATTAACAGGAAAATACTATATCGGGACTATTGCGTTGTGGCTGAGAGTAATTGTTAAATCTCTTTGTTTCCACCAACCAATTAATCATTTTATCTTACTTACAATTTCCTCGTAGTTCAGATCCTCATTTATTTTAGTACATGCATTTCCGTGCGAATTACCAATGCCCGAACTAAGGAGAACCAGTCCTTCACTTTCCTCTCCCAAGTCCCAACCACATAATGTTTATCTTATCCATATTTATCTCTAAACCACTCAGCCCGACCTTTTTTTTCCCCTTTTTTTCATTCCTTTTAATCTTTCCTTCTTCGCAGCGCTCTCAGAAGGTCTTATATTTGGTGTCATACGCGAGTTCCGAGCTCGAGCTCCAGCTTCGGCCAGCTCCATCAAACCGCCACTCATTCTCGACTTCTGATTGGCTATCGCAACAGCACCGCGCAGTGCAGTATAATACACACACTACATGTACGTGTACTTTGTACGTATTTCTCCATGAACAAACGACGTGTATCTGCCGGTAAATTTGAACGATCGTACATTTGCCTGTCGTCCGAGTCGTAAGTAATTGTTTTGTTTTCTTCCCCCTTATAATTCCGCTGCTTATATTTATCTTTATTGGTTAAAGTATAAGAATGTTGATATTTTGAGACTGAAGCTTAAGCAGTTTTCTCCAACGAATTTACTTCAGCTGAAGTGGCGGTGCATCACAAACTTGTAACCATCACTGTAGCGGTTACCGGTACGGTACCTCCGCCGCCACGGGCCCACTGCATGCAGTGCACTGCACTGGTCAGCTGCTACTGCAACCATATGCCAATGCCTGGCACTGTATTTCATTTTTGATACACAAAACAAGTTGCATGGCAAGTGGCAAAAGTATACTGACGATTGAGAAGACGAAGATATTGCACGTTATCAAAACTATGAGGCCTACTTGTAGTTTAAGCCGACTAAAATGTCTCCAGCTCTGCTTACTGCGGAGCACGGAGCTTTAGTTTGGAGCTGGAGCAAGGAAGCTTAGTCGAGATTAGCAGTGATTATATTAGTTGGTTTCAGCAATTCTGTAACTCAAAACTCAAATCTATTGCACACATTTATGTAAAATATATACCTGAATAGGTCAGGAGGTGATTTGAAGATGAATTTAATCCATGTTGCATTTTTTTTTTTTATTATTGTTTTCAATCTAAAGTTAAAATTGCTAGTCTGTAGACTGTGACTGTCTTGTGCGCATGCTTGACCATAATCTAGTCTCTAGACAGGAATATCCATCTCATTCTGGGTATTCTTTAATCAAAATTATTTTTTTTTTTTTAATCAAATAGGGCATTCAGACAAGCCAGTACTGCAGTAGACAGGAATAACTGTCTCATTCGGGCATTCTTTATTCAAAATTTCATTTTTGGACATACCACTGAGAGGAGCCAGATGCAAAATCTTGATCTGCAGATTCAACAATGAACATCCTGAGACTGATTTTTTCGGTCTAAGGAGCCAGATGCAAACTCAGCCATGTCAGCAGATTCAACGTCCTACAGAGACTGATTTTTTTGGTCTAGTTTGACCATGTTTATGGAATGAACCAATGGCGTTGCCAGTTGGCGACCAGGCGGCCAGGACCAGTCTCCATCCCAGTTAGACAGAAAAATTATTTCCTGATAATTTTTAAGATTGGATGGCTGAGTTTGCATCTGATGCCTCTGACAAAAAGACATAATTGTGATAATTGAATTCCCCAAATGAGCATATAATGAGATCATTATTCAGACTGTCTTATTATAACCAGGGGATATTCCTAAAACAATCTTGAGAACATGCAGATTTATTGTATCTCAGTAAGGAAAAACTTAATCCTTGGGTATTCCAAAAAGCCAAGTTATAGGATAAAATACTATTTGTTATTTAAATGAGCTAGTCGACTTGAGATATTTATGTGAATGATCCTCAGAGGAATTTGTTATGCAATTGAGGATTGAGCTAAATTGTATTCTGAAATTCACTTGAAAAAGAAAGTGAGGAAAAATGATGAAACTGCTCTTGAGCAATGTTATCTCCAGATGTATTAATGGCCTAGGACCATACCTTGCATGTACATGTATGGGCTACTAGAATGTGATCAACATGTTGATGGAATCTGCCTTTTTTTATTTCATGAACTAAAATTTCTGCAAATTAAAAGATGTTCAACATTTCAGTTTGAGCATAGAGCCATATCCCTGAAATTCCTCAAGAACTTGGGTATACGTGTACATCCTGTATTCATATTATCACAGACAATACTCCACAGACTGCACGATGCCCCGGAAACGAAGGACTCAGGTGGCTACTTGGGCTAAGCCTGTGTTACCAACAGGCGATGATGATGCTGATATAACGGAAGAGGCACGCAAGGAACAATTGGCAGCATATCTCAAAGACTTTGATATTCAAGGTATGGATGTATGCTACTTTTTTTTCTGTGTAGTATACATGTAAAAGGTGATAGATTGTATAAATTTATATTCACTCATTATATCCAATGTAAAAAATATATAGTGATTCTATGGAGAAAAAAGCTTACACGAACAAAGGCTGTATTTACGAAATATGCTCATCAATAACTTGGTTTGTTTTATCCCAACACAACTTTTGAAACCAATTTAACTTATGTTGAATGTTTTTTCTTTCTGTGTAGTGGAGCTGCGTATCAAAGAAATGAGAGACACTGCCAACACTATCTGCCGAAACATCAAGAGAAGTGTGAAGATGTACTCCATGACGCTGTCTAAGGAGACAAAGAACATGAAAGTCATTGACTACTTTGGTGAGTGTGTAGAGCTCTTAGGATTTGGTGAGGAATACTTCTCACCAGGGTCCTGTCTTATAAAAAGTTGTGATTTATCTGAATCATGATATAACGGAAGAGGCACGCAAGGAACAACTGGCAGCATATCTCAAAAACTTTGATATTCAAGGTATGGATGTATTTACATCAAGAGAAATGTTAAGATGTACTCCATGACGCTGTCTAAGGAGACAAAGAACATGAAAGTCATTGACTTCTTTGGTGAGTGTCTAGAGCTCTTAGGATTTGGTGAGGAATACTTCTCACCAGGGTCCTGTCTTTAAATATAAAAAGTTGTGATTTATCTGAATCGATCGCAAGTGAAATTCCATATCTCTTATTATGGAGTTACGATTGATATCAATTGCATAGCATGTTGCAATCGATTGCAATATTTTATCAGAAAGGATCTAGGTGTATAGAGATTAATAGGTTACCTACATGTAGGTGATTATAGTCAACAATTGCAAAAATGATTCTGTGACTGACGATAAGCTTGCTACATGAAGAACTAATTGTAATTGATTATCCTAAGTTTAATCAATATCAGGGACATGCCAACTCCAATTCCATGGATTCACAATACAGTGTGCAACCTATGGGTTACAGCAGACAGGCCAATCATCAACTTTGGGGTTGATATCACAGCCTCGCACTAGTATATAAATCAGTGCTCAACACCAATATGCACTGCTGAGATGAAGCCATATATTTGATGTTCCTTCACAGTTAGTTTACTTTGACTTGAGTCATCCAAGTCTTCTACATGATCAAAGATTCCTAGATGGATGTTGTTACAAAATTTAAAAAAGTATTTTCTGAAGAGCACAGGAAGGGTTAATGCAATTTCTGGTGTCATTCATCTAGCCGTCATGCTTTGCATCCTTCACTCAATCACATGAAAACTGCAGTTTAGCTGTGTTGCTGTGAAACTTGTCTATTCATGGATTTTTTCCTCCTGAACTTTTCATTGTACCTCATGGAATCTCCAAATTAATCCATCCAAAAAAGAGTACATGTGTAGCACTTTACCTGTGCTATGTTTATCATTTAATCTTATTATACTTTCTCTGAAAATGTTCATTTCTTCTTCTGTTAACACTTATTAGCAAATTAAAATTCTGATGAATGATGAATACTAAAAAAATAACTTGAATTGCATTGAAACAGCTCAAAACGCTATCACCGCACCTGAGAAATTGCTTGAGGAAATCTCAAAGACAGTGAGTGAGATAGTCACAGAGACTCTGCCTGCAGACACAGTGGCTGTCATCTCGTCGTCTGGAGCAGAAGACACGGCCTCGTCGAGTCAAGAGTCAGACACAGACTGCAGCGAGGCAGCATCAGCTGCAAGGCCC
The DNA here is from genome assembly GCA_963669155.1 of Arbacia lixula. NCBI lineage: Eukaryota > Metazoa > Echinodermata > Echinoidea > Arbacioida > Arbaciidae > Arbacia > Arbacia lixula. The sequence goes on from OZ022585.1 coordinate 1,836,018, forward strand.
ACACGGGGTAAACGGTCCACACGCAAGGTAATCAGCAGGAAAAATAAAACCAGAGATTATTGAGCCTTGTGAGCCTTTTGAGAAGGACTATGCTACTCATTTCATAATCTAGACTGAACTTGTCACACTATCAGATGTCCTAATTCAAAAAGCATCGATGAATGGGTCTAGACTCTTGTTACTTAACCAAGTTCCCTGGCTATCTTCTTGAGTCCTGTAAGAAAGCTGGGCCATCTTCATTCAATCTATTTACAATGCACACAAGTCTCACCGAGCAGCGTTTTGTCTGCCACCCAATGGGTTAAGTAAGTGACATTATGCAAGCCTGTGCAGTTGTCAATGTCTACTTCAATATGTTGTAGTAAGATTTTTGCATTAGTTCTGTTTATTATTTTGTTACATCATTTACTTTTACTCCCTGAAGAATATACTCCAGGATCATGATGACTTTAAAGATGGTTGTTATGATTTGCGAAGATGGCCTTGGATGTTTGTTTCTTTATCACCTCAACTGATGATTTATCTGTTCGTTGATTTCCATTAGGGAACCACGGCTCGAAAGAAGACCACTACAAGTACAGCAAAGCGGGCATCAGCACGGTAAGTGAAAACCCAAACTGAACATGAACTGTGAAGAATTTACATGTACGTATGTCAATCAGATTTGTGCATCTCACAATTGCTCAATAGGTGAGTTTGATATCGAAGGGGGTCAGAAGGACAAAGTACAATGCAGTGTACCAGGCAAATACAGTAGCTATCAACAGAGCTGATGGGCTAGTCTACTTACATCTTTGCACTTGTATGTGATGTTAAATTAAGTCCATTAAATGATGTGCCTTTTAAACTGATGTACTGTTTCAAATACTGTGTTTGTCAAATGTTCTCATCATCCTGATTCTCTCTATTTGCAGGACAAGAGCAAGGGCAGCACTGCAGGAGACTCCAGCTTCCTTTGGCAATGAAAAGTAAGACACTTGTTCCCCCCCCCCCCTTCTGTCTTTTCTCCCCTTACAAACTGAGCAGCGCGACTCCTGCATAATCTGCTGTATGGACAACAGACAAAAGTCTATGAATAAACTTCATATTCCTCTTTGGGTGTATTTGAGCCACACCCCTTTAGTTACCTACTGCAGTTCCATGGCAAATGTTGATATCCTAACTGAACTATACTGAGCCACAGCTTAAGTTTTATGCTAGGAAATATTAATAGAGCGCATAGGGACTTAAATTCATTTTTTGTGATATGCGCTATACAAGAATTGTTCATTATTATTATTATTATTATTATTATTATTGTTATTATTAGACATGTACAACAAACTCAAGTTAATCCAATCCAGGGCCATGTTCCATGTACATGTAGGTTATCAATTATTGTAAGTTACCATCAGTGGTAACTGCCATGGCAACAGCCAATGAGCTCTCATTTTGCACCTGTTGCCATGGTAGTTACCACTGATGGTAAGTTACAATAATAATAGAAGACCTGTATGTAACATGCCCACAGTACTAGAGGAGTGTTTTCATCATGAGCCTTGATTGCCTTGTTTTCTTTCTTTACCAATGCCTGCTAAATATATTTTTTTTTTAATATTTCTATTTTAAAAAATCTTAAAGAGCTGTATACACAAATGATTTACATGATTAAAAATACAGAATAACTAAACATAAATAAATTGTCAGAAAAAAAAAGTAAAGAACATAAGGCAGAACATCGAGTAATATATTGAGTATTGTTCAAGGTAAACGTAAGGATTGCCGTGCTAAATCTGATTTCTCTCTTATTATACCTGCAGGAATAAAGCTTTCCAGACTCCAGCCAACACAGTATCCATGTCTGCATTGAGTACTCCATTCATCACACCAAAGTTTGATCCGACGTTAGTTATAGCTGATTCATTTGAAAAGCTTGGAAATAGTTCATGTCAAAGTAGATTAACAACCACAATGAATCTCTCTTTATTGAGCTCTTCTTTTCAATCACATTTGTTGACATTGCAGTAACAGACTTGCATCCATCGTAGGAAATTATGAGTACAAAAAAGTTAAACAAATCAATGCATTCTGAAACTACACAATTTTATTTTCAGTTTTTATTGAATTGAATTCAATATGACTGTTTATAGTTTCCGATTGTTTGAAAATATATTATGTATTTCTTTTCAAATAATACTCATGGTTAGTTTCCAAAATGGATTTTTTAGCTTGTAAAGCCCCAAATCCAGCAAATTCCCTAAATTCTGAGCAGAATTTTAATGACATAATGATGTGTAATTTCAAAATGGTACATCCGGGATTAAGGATTTAGCTAACCTAACTTAACTCTGCCCCTGTCGGCTCTCCCGCAGCTCTAAGATGACTCCAGCCACGATGCGTCGAGCCAAGAAGGGTGAGCTGCTGGTGTCTCTGTCAGGGAGCCCTGTGGAGGCCAGGAACTCCCCTCGTGAACCCATCCAGTCTGTGGAGAAACTCAAGGAGAATGTGGTAAGTTCCACCTATCTGCTACTGACACACAACCGCTAAACATAGCAACACGCCTTTTCAAGACTTTTTTGTTGAAGTGTCTCGCAACTTTTGACACCAAATTTGAAAAAATCGGACACTCCCTTCAGAGGTAACACAGCATTATGTCATCGCATGTCAGACCAAAATCTGATTAAAAAATTAGATTTTGCATAGGTTTGTGTACAAAATATTGCTTTTCCTAAACTGCTCTATATCAGTGTCAGTTGTGCCTTCTAGGTCTTTTGCTTCATCACATTGCTCGTGAAATTTATCAAATTACTTATCTGAAGCAAAAAAAAATCATAAATATCAAGACAATTAAGAAATTGAAAAAAAAAACAATAAAATACATAAGAATTGATTAGTGACTTCAAAGTTTTTTAACATAAAATTGTTGATTATGTTACTCGGCATATAAAGAGAAAATTTGACCTTCATGCCATCTGTTTTCAATGAAATATAAAGAAATTTGTAAAATATGCACCAAATTTGCATAAATCATAATTTACACAAAATGTAATCCGTTTTTCCTGAAACAAAATATGCAGCCGCGCTCTTAACATGTTCCTTTATCACCATGCAAAATTGTGCTTCGATTCAGCGTTCCGTGGCCGAAATATTGTGGGGGAAATATAAAGAAATTTGTAAAATATGCACCTAATTTGCATAAATCATAATTTACACAAAATATAATATGTTTTTCCTAAAACAAAATATGCAGCCGCGCTCCTAACATGTTCCTTTATCACCATGCAAAATTGTGCGTCGATCCAGCGTTCTGTGGCCGAAATATTGGGGGGTTCAAAATGACCCCTCCCCCCCCCCCCCCAGCTAAAACCTGCTCTCAAAAAGCCCAGTCAGAATAGTGTTAAAAGAGCAATTCAAGTTTAATCTTGATTTCAACTAATCATATGTCACAGACATATGATCAAGGTGTTAAATGACCATTTATTATCATTTAAAGGCGTAGGATAAATAAATGTTGTATGAAGGATTCCAGTATCCCTGTGTTCGTGCAACAAGGGGGAATGGAGAGGTATCAGTCGCCTGTGTGCAGTCGAATATCTCTAGTTTAGAACACATTTTAATTGATATTTACAACAGAAGTTTGATTGCTTGTTGCAGAGAATGCTACATGCATGCAAATCGGTTTCAGACAAATGGAACATTGTCACAAGAGGGATGAATGTAATCAAATACAAAAGATCTGAAGGCCTGTAGAACAAATACATATTAGATATAAGCCTGACGCAAGAATCTTCTTTTTTTTCTTCCTACAGGAAAACTTCTTTGCTCAAGACGCCGTCCTGGATGATGTTCAAAGGAAAAATATCTTGATGCTGCAAGAGACACTCAACAGATACCTCAAGGAATCGAGCTAAGCATGCAGATGATTGCCCTACCAAGAAAGGGAGCCAGCGTGCAGATCAAAATGATATACTGTGATTGCCCAAGCTAACAGCTGATTGCTAGGAGGACATTCTGGAGTACCAATTTTCCATCTTAACATTGATAAAATCCACTGAAAATGGAAGAAAATACTGTTTCAGTATTAGAGTTGGAAATTGATCTTTAGATTTTGAGTAGGTTTTGGACAGATCATCCCAAAACCATCCTTTGCGGTTCCTGTAACCTAGAGACCGAGACCACACATCATGGTACTTCGCTCCAAACGGTCGGCACAGAGGTCAGTTATTATCCATGGCAAAGGGGGGCAGTGTGTGCGAGAACCACGCCACAGCTGCTCAATGCGGTACAGTGTATGAATGTTGACTATGGACACTGCATTTCAAACATAAGAATAGTTTTTCACTCTTTCTGAAAACATTTGTTAAGCTATGACTGATATTTCATACATGTTATCATTAGGGCATACTGCTGATCCATGCTTGGTTTCATGACTTTTGTAAAAAGGGCTCCCCTGTGTTTAAACCTCCATTCATGGAGTTGTTATCTTTAGGCTAGATTCCACTTTTTTCACAAAGAATATTAGCATCAATACGCCCCTGTTTTGTATAATATATGTAAATAATGTAAATAAGTGATATACATATTCAGACCGTAGGTTACTGCAAGAAAGATTTGTACATGTAGATATACATGTATTACATATGTCAGCCAACTGTCATTATACAACACCTACTAAGAATCTTGTAATCCTATTAGTCAGCAGCGCATCACATGATATTCGTTAAACGTTCAATCCAACGGTTTTGCTCTCTGTTAGAGCATTTTGTTTGGAGCACTCTGACATCGTAAAACAGTGGGTCTTTAATATGTGCATTGTTGGTGATGTGTAGAGTGAAAAGGAGCAAAACTGCTCTAACAGCACTGCTAGGCCAGGCTTTTATCGATAGTTTGATCGAAAACTTCTTAAAAAGTCTTGTAACAAGTTGTACAAATCAGACAACTTTCCACGAATAATTCACAAATTCAACTTGATAATTATAGATAAGGGTTAGGATCTGAGCTAGTATATGGGTAGGGTGATGGTAGGGAAGGGTTTAGCAAGACAAATCGTGTGATTTTATTGTGATTTTTTTTTTGGCCCGGTCTTCACACACTAAACCAACTTAGACCCACAGCTCTCAGCTACAACACGGGTTTCAGTGGCTTGTCAATGTGTGTGTAGCTCAATCTACACATGATATACGGTACGTACATGTACACACTTGAAGCGTGTCCGACGAAGTATAAATTCCCTGATCTTCTTCTGCTTTTCGTGTCCTTTCCTCCGTTCTCCCGGAGGTCGGCAGTGTCGCTGCTTGGTTAAAAAGGACTATTGTGCAGAGGGGTTGTCGTTGTTGGGTGCAGGTCTAAGAACTTGGTCTAAGAACTGTTATACTTCGGTCATACTTGGTTATACTTTGTTATACTTTGTTATACCTTGTTATAATTTGGTCTAAGAACTTGTTATACTCCAGCCTAGGATCCGTTAAAGTCCAACGTGTTGAATAAAGCAAATGTTCCTTATTCATGCTATGGAACAAGATTTCGCATTCGATGAAAGATGAGACACTCTATTTAACTCAGCTCCACTTTGTTGAATAGAGTGTCTAATCTTCAACCTGATGTGAAATCTTGTTCCATTGCACTCATGACGATTCACTATTAGAAATACCATTTACTGCTGCACTGTACTGGTGTATTTACTGTGATATGTTATATCGTCTATCTTTATTGATCTATGATATGCTTCGTAGTAGATGTACATTTGCACATGTACAGTATATGAGATTAGTATACTGACGGCATGATTCCAATATTAAAAGTTTTGACCAGCGCTGATGCAACGTTGTTCCAAACTCTTTTTCTAATGAGTTTCCACTCCAAAAAGTGTTCTTCTTTTAACGTTGGCCCATCGTTGGACAGACATATATTGCCAACAGTTGGATGATGTCAGACCGCCAAGGTGTTTTCAGCAATTACACACATTTTACTGAGAGGTACTGTACTTGATGAGTTAGCAAGAGAGAGGAAGGAAAAGTGTGTTTGTGGAAGAGCAATTGAGAGGAAGAGACTGTAGGGAGAGAGAGAGAGAGAGAGAGAGAGAGAGAAAATGGGGGTTGTGGGGAAGAAGAAAAAGATGAAGAAGAGTGAGTGATGAAGAAAGAGAGATATGTAGTATACAGGTGTATTGTTCATAGTTGTTTTCTCAAAATTACCAAAGATTTCATGTCCTTACATACTTTCTTTGCAGAGTTATGACTTGTAAAGTTGGAGATGCTGTCGCACATTACCTATGCAAGACTGCTAGCCATTCTTATAATAGATCTTGGAATATTTAACAAGATTTTCATTTTTTGATAAATTTTTACTTAACAACTTGTCTGTGTCCGATAATTAACATAATCAGACACATCATTCACCATTATGTATCACACCTGTCAATCCACTAACAACTGCCATTAGAGTGTCATAATGCATGATGCTTCTGGCAGAAACGACTATGTGGGTTGACATGTGTGATGCACAATGTCCATAGTGGTGTTCAGAATTAATTATGTGATACACACACATTTTTAGATCACAATTTGTCCTAAGGTGATCTTAATAAATATTTACAATATTATAAATAGTAAATGAAAAATAATTCATGAAATGTCACAAAATCTACTTTAAAAAAAATGACATCCAACTTTATGATATGTCAATTGCTGCTTGATTCAAGTTGTAACTTATTTTCAATTAAATCAAAAGTGTCCAAGTTTTTGTTACACCTTGTACAGTACACATGAATTTGTGAGCGCTCTTGGTTATGATTGCAGATGACTTAGGTCGACACTTTTTGTTTTCAGCCACCACATAAATACTTCTAGGCAATTTTCAAAAAATGAATACATGTAGACTGTGCAAAATTGTAAGTCGCTCGATTATCAAAGTTTTGTTTCTCGTCTCAATTAGGACGCCCTCTATGTGACATCGCGCCGCGAATGCAAAGATGTGCTTGGGCGCGCGCCGTGCTGTGGATATGGTGAGCACTTGTGTGACTTGGCTGAAAAACGGTCTACTAATTATACCTGCCGCTTGATTATCCGGGCCCAGTCGATCTTCAATGTTTGCTTCCCCGGGAGTGCCCCGCCGGAATTGCCTACGTGTCCGCTGCGCTGCACTGCACTAGCTCTGGCTGCAATACATCACACTTGTCAATGATTCGCGTTCTTCCGGAAAGCGTAGACGGCGACATCATGGCAGCGTTACATTGGCTAGATCTCCTCGAAAAGGAATTCGACAAGGCTTTTGTGGACCTTGATCTGGTCTTAGGGGAGATAGATCCAGAGCAGTGCGACTTGACTTACGAGGGAAGAGCCAAAATGACAGCGTTAAGCTCCGCTTTTGCCCAACTTTGCCACAAATCACAGACGATATTTCAGAACAACGCCAAGTTAGAGGTAAATACTCAATTTAACGTTCTAACTTCTTGTATTAAAAAAAAAAATAGATTCTGAGGATAGAAATATAGACAAATATAGGTAAATGTAATGTTATATCTAAGTTAATTATTAGGCCTATTAATTATGAATGTGTTTGGATTTTAAAATGGAACTCTGTCTCTGAGTCTGATCTGAGACATTGACAGACTAGTCACTCAGAAAGTTCCCTGACCCTGGCTGTGCTGAGTGATGATGTATACTTTATCATGGTTATGTGAATATTAATTTGAACATGTTTGAGTTGATTTGTAAATGTTTATAACAGAGTCATATTTTCTTAAAATAATAGCAAGGTTTGAATCCATACGTATGATTTCGCACCATGACCAAGTTACTCCAAATTTGGTCATCATTCAAAATCATGGACTTGGTCATGTCGCTACAATTCTCCAAAAATGTCTGCTTTAGTACGACAATCCCAAGACATACCAATTCCCCCGTAAATACTAGTAAGTGTGAGATTCCTGCAATAGGAGTTTCTCTCGTACATTTACAGCTTGCCAGACACGGAAAAAAAAATAGACTCCCTGTTCCAGACTGGCAGACTCTACATCAGTGTTACGTAAAGTTGCTTTTTAACTCACGATCACGTAGTGTATACACTACAGCTCAAAGGAATTGGCATAGGGAAAGGGAAGGAGCCGCACTTTATTTTGTCCAGATCAGCATGAAACGTGATGCTTTATAGGCTAAAGCATTGTGTTTCATGCTGAACTGGACAAAATATACCGCGGTTTAAAAACTGCAGCTCCTTCCCTTTCTTCCCTTTCCCCTTCCCTATGGGCCTATGCTAATTCCTTTGAGCTGTAGTGTAAGTATGTATGTATGCATGCTCACATAATGACATTAATGGTTAAGCTTTGCCTTTCTTTATTTCACAAATCCCTTCAACCTACTTAGTATTTTTTTCACAACATATCAATTGCACGGATAAACAATGCAAATTTTGTATTGAATCAATACAGTTTTATGACAGTGCATGGGAATGGAGCTGTTTCAATTTACGTGTGGTAAATTGTTTGCAACTATCATAAGGCAATGCATTATTCATGTGTAAAGGGATAGTTCAAAGTTCAAACAAAACGCACATTTCCAAATGTTGTTCCCTATTGCGCATCAGCTCAGCACCCGCGCATAATCAATATAAGTTTGATAGATTGGATTAGAGGTTTCAACAACAAAAACCATTCGCAAGTCATAAGGGAAGAAACACTATTTGAACCCTCCTTGAACTGGCAACACAAACACAAATGCATTGTTTGGGTGAAACACCTCTAAATACATGTCAAGGACATTAAGTTCTTACTTGAATATGGTGGAACAGTGAAACCTGTCAAAGGAAGACCACTTGTTAAAGGGCATACTGTACTGGGAAGGCAAAAAAGCCTTCAAAATGTAATTGTTAGCAATCTTCTTGCCAATGAATAAATTCATGTATTGTCCATTTTAGAAGCTTGCTGAAAGTTATTTGCTCTCAAATGATCCACATATAGAGTAATTAATGATTAATGATTAAATCCTCAAAATGTTCAGGCCGAACATTTTGAGGATTTGTGATTTAATCACTCATTACTCCACATCTAGATCATTTGAGGGCAAATAACTTTCAGCAAGCTTCTAAAAAAGACAATACATGAATTTAAGACCATTGGCAAGAAGATTGCTAACAATTACATTTTGAAGGCTTTTTTGCCTTCCCAGTACAGGGAGGAAAATGCATTCTTTAATGCAGATGGTCTGTATGTTACTCAATGCCTGTCTTCATGTCTCTCCAATGCCAGGCCCATATTCTGAACATGCGGACAGACCTGTGTGACACCAAGGCAACCAAGACCATTCTGGAGAAGGAACTTCATAACCAGCTTCTACAGCTGCATGCAGTTCAGCTGCAGCTGCACTCCAACCTGGGACAGAACGTCGACTCAGACGCCATAAAAAAGAAACTGGTAAGCCCTTCCTTTGGTCTCCTTCCCTTGGTCCCCTTCCTTTGGTCTCCTTAGCCTGCATAATGATACACCTGTAGTAATAGTTGATATGAAACAGCATCATCTCTAGAGTCTAGGTGCTTTACAATATAATAACCCCCGTTAGTGAATGCTTGTAAATCTTTGTGACAGCTGTCCAATCTTGTTGTTGTTGTTGTTCTTCGGTAATGGGTCTCTTTCACACCCATATAAACACTTAGTAGTTGTATGGTCTCTTGGTAAGGCTCTAAGGAAACGTGAATCTCCAAGCAGGGTGTTGACGTCAATATTCCGATAATAGCACGGGGTGTTGTTCGCGTAGAAGCCTGCTTCTACGCGATGAAGGGGGCAGTGAAGCAGGTAATGGTCGATGGTACCAATGTCCTGGCCACAGTCACAGATGGGAGAAGTGACGATATCTGGCAGAATCTTGATGTTGGCTTGTAGTTTTGTGGGTCCGAGAACAAGACGATTCATTTTCACCTCTGTCTTTCTGTTCTTGTAGGAGTTCTTGCCTTTTGTCAGCACAGATGGGTAGAGACTGTGAGTCCATTTGCCGGTGTTTGTTAAGTCCCATCTTCTCTGCCACAGTTGAGAGCATGCGCTGCGGATTAATCTGGATGAAGTCGACGTGGAAATGGACTGTTGCAGGCGTTCTTCTGCCTCAACCTTAGCAGCCTGTGCAGCAGCTTTTGCTAGTTTGTCAGCCTCTTCGTTTCCCCTGATGTTTGCGTGTCCAGCAATCCACTTCACGTGGACTGTGTTCCTGTTGCAGATGAGGGTCGACACATTCTTGTTGATGTTGGCTTGTACTGAGCCTAGGTTGGAACTTGACATTGGAGATGTCACGGTGTGAACCACACTCTGACAATCTGTGAGGATGTGTACACATGTGTAGACCTGTGCTGGTCTGCGGTCTACAACAGTCTGAAGTGCCATGTTAATGGCCTCCAGTTCACCATGGTAGCTGCTTGACATTCTAGAGACAGGCTTGGAGATGAGTGTAGGCTGTGAGCTCAGTCCCGACCAGTGGATAACTGCTCCACAACCACAAGGTCCAGGGTTTGAGAGAGCCGAGCCATCTGTGAAGATGACAACCTCTTTTCCCGTCTTCATCAAGTATTCAGCTGCAGCCTTGTGAGCCTTGGTCCTCTGCTCTTCAGTGCGGGTCTTGCTGTTTCCGATACTCTCCATTGGTTCAGGGCATACCATTCTCTTATTGGTGATGTCAGTCATGTTTTCCATGAATTGCTCAGCAACCCTAGATTCTGTTGGATATCCTATCCTTCTCTTGAAAGAAGTTACCATGTGAAGTGGGGTTAGCACACGGTAGTCTTGGAAGTCTGGGTCAGCTTCCAGCTGCACTATCAAGCTAGATATGGCACTTGAAGGGTCTCTCATCATGTGTATGTAGCTCCTCAAGGCCATTTCGTTGAGTCGAATGTCAATGGGGACAATGGAGGCAACCACTTCTGTGGCTGCAGAGGATGTGTGATCCATTGCTCCAGTGATGATCCGCAGTCCACGATTATGGACAGCCTCCAGTTTGGAAATGGACTTGGCTGTGCTCCACACGATGTGAGCAAATTCCATATGTGAGCGGACACATGATTTGAATAGCATTGCCATGATCTCCATCTTGGCTCCTTTGGTGTTGCAGGAGAAGGCACATATCTTGTTAAGGGCAGGAGATGCTCTTGTGGCAGTGATCTCAACATGGCTGGAAAAGGTGAGTCTCTCATCCAGAGTCACTCCCAGGATACGCTTCTCCTGTACTTGCACAAGCTTTGTGTTGTGCATCTCTACCTGCACATCTTTGTGTCCATTCCGAGAGAAACAGATGACCTCTGTCCAATCCCAAGGTATTATTTTAGCATCATAGCAGCCACTAAGGCGCACTCATTCTATTCCCAGCGACATTCAGTTAAACACCTGGCTGGAGAAGAATATGAACCCAAGAGTTTGGTTATTAGGCTTGCCATCCATTGTACACTCTAAGTACATGTTATGTATGAACCATTTTGCATCAAATAGTAAACAGTACTGTAAAACCGGTCATTTTCTTTGTTGTGACAAGTGACAGTATTTCTTGTCCATGAAAATAACATCCTGCGAGTATGGGCCACAAAATGTACTTGTGTGAAAATTACAGCTTACTCTCGATATAACGAGGTCGTTGGGACCAGGGCTTTTTCCTCGTTATAACGAAACCTCGTTTTATCCAAACAGGATAAAAAACAATAAAATACATTGAAACATGTGTGCTTGTGTGTTCATTGTGTTTTACTATGTTTTCATATCCATAGCCGTCTTGGAAACGTGTTATCAAACTGAAAAAAGGAATTGGAAACATGCGTTTTCAAACTGAAAAGGGGATTCATTTTTGCTCAACACATCATCCTACCTTGATATATTTTGATGTTTTGATAAGTAATTGCATTCAATGAATTATAGACCATTCCTGATACGATGGGTGTTATTTTGCAGTAAATTAACAGGTCAATTTTTATCGTAATCTTCTGGGCAAGAAAACATGCGGTTTCGTTGTTTGGACAAACGAGAATAGGCGGCGCAACGGATCGAACGGCCGGGATATGAGGGGAAGATGGAGTTAGATAAGAGCGTCTCGCTCGTCTGATAGGTTTTGCACAACGACGTAGCAACACCGTCATGATCGGCACTTTCTTTGTGGGTCATTCCAAAATTATTACGAGGGGGGTTCCATGTAGAAGATTAACGCTGCCCTGCATGCTTATACATGTATTTCATTTCTTATCGTGATGATTTCCAGCGTTATTCTTATTTCAGGAAGAATATTTTATTATCTCTTCAAATCTTTCATTGTCATATTTTAGTGTGTGAAATATACTTCACCCGTCCGAGATCACATTTGTTTTTGTCAAGAAACCCAATCAATCGCTGATCATCAGACACACCCCCAATTTAGCACGCATCGTGTCAATGATTGCCGCGATGGGATCGGACTTGCAAACCATGTGCCCCGCCATGTGCTTTCAATGTACGTATGCTATGCGAAGGAGTGATGTATGAGAAACTGTGCATCCCCAATTCAGCACGCGTTATATCATTGATTGCCGTGATGGGATCGGACTTGGAAACCATGTGCTTTCAATGTACGTAAGCTGTGCGATCGCGAAGGAGTGATGTATTAGAAACTGTGCACATGCTCCCGTTGTGTGGACGTGTATTACGAGATGTGTGTGTGGCTCCTTGCGGCGCCGATGTTTTCATGTCTGGATTTTTCCTTCCTCGTTGTAACGGGACGCAATTGTTATGTTTTTCTTTGTCTTGGGGTCAACAGAATAAGCTCGTTATAACGAAATCTCGTTGTAACCGTGCTCGTTGTAAGCGACGTGTTGCACCATAGGTTTGCATGTAGCAACTTTTGGGACCGAGAGATTTCTCTCGTTATAACGGAACCTCGTTATATCCGTGCTCGTTGTATCGAGAGTAAGCTGTACTGTTTTTTCAGTTTCGCAATTTTGAGCATTAAAAATCAAGCAATATGAAGATCATGTTTGTTGTTGAGAAAGAGAAGCATTCAGTTTACACATACTGTACATGCACACATTTTTTTATTGGTGCACTATTCACACTCAAATTGGCAAGGAAACTTGTTACAATTTGGGAGCTACTGTCAAAATAACATCCATTTTTAGTTTGTACTTGTGAGTCGTGTAGATTGAACAAGGTCGTTTTCTTCTGCATCCAAAATGTTTTGAAATATTGAGTTTCGAAATATATTCGACAGCAAACAGATGAGTGCACATGCCTGGAGTCTGACACTCTTTTTTTGCTAAGGATATTGTGTGTTCATGCTAGCATGCTTGAAATGTTACTAGGAGAGTACATTGCACAGTCTACATAGGTGCGTCTTCATTAGCCCGATCAGACGAAATAGCTAGCTTACTGATACGGGGAACTAGCCAAAAATGTAAAGTTGCAATCGCGTTTCATTAGCTCGAAACTCGAGATACACGTAAGCATGAGCTCAGGATGCATAGATTATCCCGATGTTCGCACATGCGCAGTGTGAGGCGGAAGAAGGCCACGACTGCCTGGATTCGGTTTTGAGCTCACATTCACGCACATATAAAAATCTAACATAAACAATGCCTCAGTGTGCGCTGATGCTTGCTGGGATCAAAAAAATTTCAGGCTAATGAAGATGCTCCATAGCTCCATCTAGCCCAAGATTTCTTGGAAATTTTTCTCGACCAAATAGCGAGCTATTTCGCCACATCAGGCTAATGAAGACACACATCATGTGAATAGTAAGCTGCTCAAGTGAAATGTGAATATTAAACTGTTCAAGTGAAATGTGAATAGTAAACTGCTCAAGTGAAATGTGAATAGTAAACTGCTCAAGTGAAATGTAAATAGTAAACTGTTCAAGTGAAATATGAATAGTAAATTGCTCAAGTGAATGCAAGTGTTATGAGATGGAGGCAAGAGATTTAAGAAGATCGTTATGATCCCTTGTCTCAAGGAGTTAATTCTGGATGATGTGTTGATGTAAGAGTGAGGTCCAATGGATTATAAGGAAACAAATACAAATAGAATAAAATGGATTGATATTTAGTTATTTGTCATGATTTATATATCAAGCACAGCAGTGTGATTGTTCAGTTTGCATAATGAGTGCAATGGGGAATAAATGTATGCCCCACTTCACAAACACCCACACTCTTCATTTGAATGAATATTCAGATGTAAGATGCATCTGCTTGGAGTTCAAAGGGCAGTCTTCAAAATTTCTAGCTGCATGCATTTGTTTGGGATATCTTCTTTAAAAAAAAAAACATTGGGTTGCACAGCAAATTAGTGAGCTAAATTTGCAAAATAGCGAGATCTATTTTCTTCATTAACTCAAAATCTAGGATGAGTATTCAAGCTCACTATGCAGCCTGTGCAGAGTTACATAGGAACAACAGCTCATACAGCCCATGCATGAGCAAGAAAAATGGTGTACTATTTGCTTTTTTGGGACTGATGAAGACATCATTTCAAATTTGGGCTGAAATCCCTGATAAGAAAGTACCTTTAGCTGCCAGTAGCTATTTTGTCAGCCGTGAGCTGGAGCAGCATAGCAGGACGCAGCTACTTATGTATTGTATGCAAATATTTAACGATCATCTAGGAATCATCTGGTGGAATCTATGATGCCCGCAGTGAATGAGAGGGCGCAGGGGTACTATTTGCTAAAGCGCAGAAAGCAACTGGAAAATGATTGTGTAGATTGGGCCTGTCATGAATGCTTACAAAAGGGATGAACTGATAGGAACTTCATGTACATGGTATTAACATGTGTATTGAGACCAGAGTAAGAAGGAAATATCCTTTTGCTCTTTCGTTTGTTTTGTTTCTTGAAAAATAAATTAACTCAATCTATGTGGTCATATGACACACTTTTAACCAATCAATGAACAGGAATATATCAATGAAGGATGAATTAGCACTGAGTGATGTTTGACCATAGATGCCTATTACCTAGATCTTTCTTTTGCTCTGTTACTCAGAAAGTTTTGAACTTTTTGGTAGTCACATGACATGATGCTTTTGACCAATCAACAAACAAATCTATTAATGAAGGATAAAATAGCACTGATTGATGTGTAACCCTAGGCGCCTATTTCCCTCTGATCTTTCTTTTGCTCTTTCTCGCAATAATGTTAACTTTTTTTTAGTCACACGACAAACTTTTAACCAATCAATGAACAGGAATAATGAGGGATAAAATAGCATCTATTTATGGTGTGACCCTTGACCCCCCCTTCCCTCACAGGAGGAGGAGATGGAGTCTTTCCGGGCAGACTCCTTCCAGCAGGTGCGGCAGGAGACGGAGCTGGAGGTGATCCGGAGGGAGAATGCGGAGCTGAGGCAACACATCCTGGGGCTCCAGGGGGAGGTGTACGGAGCCAGGCTGGCCGCAAAGTACCTGGACAAGGAGCTCGCTGGCAGGTGGGTGACTTTTCAATCGTTGTTTTACTTCTGGCTGTCAGTCATTAGTGTAAAGAAATAATAGATTTTTATAGTGAAACTATGAACTGTGTTTATTTTGACAGGAAAACCCTATGTTGAATATAGAAATTTAAATTGAATTTTGACCGAAGTTCTCACAACGGTGACAAAAGTGGTCACCCCCTTAGGAAGGGATAGGGTAGCCTGGCTTCCACACTGTGGGACATTTTTTTTCCAAAGTGAAAAATAGCATCTAGTACTCCTTGTCTAGTCACTGTATCATTCACCCCTTTTGTGAGGCAAGTCCTTCAAGAGAATGTTGTTTTTGTTCTGTGGTATGATCACAATAAGGCCTGCAAAATGTACACAACGCCTGTGAGGTGACCTTATATGGAGAAATAACCTTACTTCACATGAACAGAGCAAATATATGTACTGTAAGTCATACAGAGTGATACTGATAAAGTCAAGCTGTGAAAAAGAGTTCATTTTGAAATTGGCTGTGATGCCTGTTTCATAATTGAATGAGATTTTAGCAAATATACTGCAGGCGTTTTATATTTTAGCTCGCGGGAAGGGCACGCTCAGATTCAGTGTTCGTGTGATTAGGATTGATTAATGAATAAACGGTCGGGTGACGCTTCATGAGGAGACTATTTCATTAGGCAGGATGATGCAAATGGCCATGCTCGTATTAATATGCCGCCACTGGGCAAAAAAACATGCATGTTGTGTGGTGTCCTGTATACACAGTGTCTGCACGGTATGTACAATGTTTAAATGTAGGTACATTTGATATAGCTAGCCAATTTTAGAAATGTACTGTTTTTGTAATGATCCTCATTTAATAAAATTAATTATTAGCTGATAAACTTGATTACTTGAACCTATAGCTCACGGTTGGATTTTCGCACTCTGTAAACCCTTGACCAGATAGGATGTCAAAATTTGCCAGGAGCTGCAATAACCAAATGGTGTGGCTTGATTACGCCATGTATTAATAAAGGCATTTTAAGTTTGTCCATAGCCTGTTATCTCTTGTACTTACAGCAGATTTCATTGCTGAGTTTCCGAGTGACGTAAAGCCAGCGCACATGTATACGCAGGCTCAGTAAAGAACGGGTTAATGTCATTAATTTATTGTATTAATCACCAAAGCCAGATTTGTATGCACTCACACAATTATCTATGTTCCTGCCTTCTCATTGGTCAACCAGGTGTGTGCTGTTGCTAGCTCGTATTACTAAAGTGTATTTATATTGTGATTAACATGATGATGTGAAAATTTGAGTATGGAGAATATTCATTCATGCAGTTTATATTTGTACAGAAGCTTACAGATATTGGTAGTTAGTTTGCGTAGTTTCTTTCTTTAAGCTCTTCCGGGCCGTTCTAAAGTGTGCCAGTTTGAATGATGCTATATGGGAATTGGGTGTATTAGTTGTGAATAACATCACATGTGGTACACATAGGGTTAAGTACACATTCTGCAAACAGGCATCTACGCTGTACTTTACAATAACATGTCTAGGAATTGTGTTTTTTTTTCAGTCATAGTCAATACCTTCTTCAGGACTAATATTAAACATCTTAAACAGACTTTCCATGATATTTGTTTTTATTACTTTCCAAAATGCCTTACAATATTTATACTACATATAGCACAATGAACAGTATACTTCTTGATTTGAAATCATGATGAGCAAAACAGTTTCAAAATTCAAATGTACTTTGACTTGAACCCAAGATAACTTGATTCATATTTTTTCCAATCCATACTGCACGAGAGAGAATTTTGCAATCTGAAACTGTCACAAGGCCTTCCTTTACGATCAGAGCTTTAATCAGTTCTCCTGAAATTGAGCATAGACAGGAATACAGTGCCGATCAATATTTGTGCAGCTCAAATTGGGTTGCACGCTCTCATCATGTCCCCTCCTGCAGCAAATGTAAACATGTCATTGATTAAACTAAGCGACCGATATTGACCCAGGCCTTGGAAGGTGAAAGACTGTGAGGGGCACACAACTGGTTCAATTTAGTAGCTTTATTCAGACGGTCTGACCCACGCTTGACACTATGGGTCATCTATTGCATCAAATCAGGGATGTGTTAGGAAAGGATATGAAACAACATTCTTTCTTTGAGCCCATGCGTGGCACCGCCGAAAAATTGCGTGGTCTCAGCATGTGCTTTTCACGTGTTTTAACAATAACGAACACGATTGCCTAGCAACGGTTTCTCAGAGAGAACAAAAGAAATGTAGAGTCTTATTTCGCTTGTCCACTTCTGTTGGATTGCATCAATACTTTTGTGAGGAAAAGAGATATCAGCGAACAAAAATAAACAGTTTTTTAAAGTAAAATATCTCATTTGCACGCAAATTCACGCAAACTCTGTTAATGAAAGTAAGCAGCTTAATATATGATTTTGATAATGATTGAATCCGACATTTCCGGAAATCTCCGGAAAGTGAAGAAATTTGTTAATTATGTAAGTAAGAATATTATCTTATATCTCCGTTTGTGCATCATTCAACAATTATTTAGAAGAAAAACGAATACAGGATCTTCAGAGGTGTTGCCCCTTAACTTTCTTGAAAATTATAAAAAAATGTGATAAGAAACACAGCTTCGAGAAACAAAACAGGCAATTAAAGATACTGCTTTCCAAGTTGACGATAGCAAAATGACGGTGCCGCGCATGGGACTTCAAAGCATTGCAGTGATTGTGGAATGCTTTTGACATTCATTAGCACACTTTAGTATCCATACAGATGTTTGAATATATTATGGTTGAGTTGTCCCTCCTTCCTAACACATCCCTGATCAAATGTAGCATCGCTCTTGCAACATTTTGTACATTGTTACTTGTACATGTTAACATTTGTTGAATTCTCTTAGTAAAGTAAGTGGTCCTTTATGTATTAGTAAACAAAATCCACGATTTTCGGAAGTAAAATTAGACAAAATGCGTACTTCGAAAATATCTGTTTTTCAACTTGCGTTCGTACTTTCCATGATTTTCTCATCGGTCACCGAAACTTTCCCGTCAATTTTTCACTGTACTGGAACAAGCATGATTGAGATGCAGTAGTGGTGAAATGTCGGCACTGTACTCGACAGATTGACAGAGATATACATTATCGGTAGGGGCAGGTTCAAGGTTCAATGATGTGAATGTGCGACGTTTTATCGAGCGATATTCGAAGCGCAATATCTCCGAAAGTTTATCGGTAATCTTCAATACAAAAAAAAAAATTAAGAGTATTATTTTACTGATTTGTGAGTGAAATTTCAGTATTTTACCTTGTTTATCTTGGTATGAAAATATTCAAAAGAAAACAAGGAGGCTGGTTTGAGGCACCCGCATCATACCATAGAGTGTAGATTCCGCAAGTGCCTACCTAGTCCACTGCTTGGACTGTTTTAATTAAAGCGCGCCGTATACGCATACGCATTGCGGACACGCACAGCTAGCTGTATTTGTCTGCCCTCTACTTTCTCAGCTACTATTTTTTCGGGCGGACAGATTCGTGGAGTCGCGCAATCAGTGGTCTGGCGCGGTGTGCGTACTATGTGAATCAGTGTCGTATTTGTGTGTGGGAGAATAAGCGTTCGATAACGGCCAGTATCTGGACTAGTGCCTACCACATGATGGGTTTGTCTTTGTGTCTTTGAATTACTGTTTTGAATGAGGTTAAACTCGCAATACTCTTGGACCATTAGATATTTAACATAGTATTTCACTCTGTCTTCCTGTCATCATTCTACACATATCAGAGCAAATGTTGGGTTGGGTTGAGTTGCAAAAGTCAATTCTCCTACTGGTACTTGAGATGTATTCCCAAGCAGTAGATGTCCGTCTTCACACTGGAATGCTTTTGTTGCTCGTCAATGCAGCTCTGTTTGTTTTGGTCTGCAGGCTCAGATCAAACACTTGCAAGTTTGATTCCACCCTTGAAGGACCAGTAAACTGGAGAAAAAGAAGGAGGTGAAGACCATGGTGGCACAAACAGTGCAAGGACCCATGTGATTGATTGCAACTTACATGTAACTTCCAAATTATATCAAATGTAACTTTGTATATTAGAGGATTGGATGTGTGATTGATTCGGATCAATCGCAACTCTTTATACAACAGGACCCAGCACTCCTTCATGTTGTCAGTATGCAGGCATCCATTATGGGACCTGTAAAGTAGATCCTGGCTAGTGAGATAAATATAGAGGGGTGCAGGAGAAATTCACAACACCCCCCCCCCCCCCCTACAAAAGAAAAACTACATGTACTTAGTTATAACAAAATAATAATAGTAAATAACAAAATAGCCCCTGGGAACTCTAGATTATTTTTTTAAAAAGAAGGATTAAGGATGATTACGAAGTTCAGGTTCAGAGCAACATAAATAAATCAGGAAAATATGCTTGTTTCCTATTGTCGGCTTGGAAAAGTACATGAAGCCCCTGCAACCCCCCCCCCCCCCCCCCTCCCACCTCCACCTCTGCCCTGGTACTGACTTGGCCTTGACTCCAATGTTTGCCTTCCTGGGATGAGCTTTTCATTTACCCACTTACCCAGTCGCTATGTGCCCCACTGGATATGAGATTTTTCCTTGTGCTCAGGACAATCTGCAGGCCTTCAAAGTTGATTGAAAACCCAATATAATGAAAATGAGAATTGATTCTGCTTCACGCATTATAATT
The DNA here is from genome assembly GCA_963669155.1 of Arbacia lixula. NCBI lineage: Eukaryota > Metazoa > Echinodermata > Echinoidea > Arbacioida > Arbaciidae > Arbacia > Arbacia lixula. The sequence continues at coordinate 1,856,111 of OZ022585.1, forward strand.
TTAGTGTGGTCATTCTGTTCATAATGTAGACATGTAGACGGGGAGTTTGCAGTGAAGGTCATGTTTGGACAGGAATGTGGCATTACTGCAACACATTGCAGTCTGGCTGCACAATGTACTGTACATACATGTACATGTAGATTTATGTCTGTTCGATGTTAACATGGGTGAACTAACATTAAACAGAAAGTCCACCGTGAAATTAAGTAGTTATTTAATAAAAGCAGAAACATGACAGAAATCAATAATGACAGCATTTTTACCTACTCCAAAACTACAGGGTACTCATTACTGCTTGAAGTATTAAAGTAATCATATTTTTGTAGTGTTGTAATAGCACATATGATCCTCAAATTACAAAAACAAAAACTATGCAAACACTTTGCTGATTGTTTATTGATTTATCTTTCCTGCATTTCACGCATCCACTCCATCTCTGACTGTGAGCAACATAATAATGCGCTATGAATGGATGTCCTCTACTAATGATTGATGTGCTGTAATTTTTTAAGCACCACAAACATCACTCGCTGTGAATTTTCTGACACGGGTTTAATAATTTTTTAGGCCTGTATGTTGGGCCTCGGGTGGGCGGTGAAATTCACAAGAATATCCGTCTATGAAATGTACATGTACCACATTTACAATAATTTTGTTGCAGGCAAAATGGACAAGAATGTCAAGATATTACATTAAACAAACACACTGAGCTATGCTGTTCAGTATGTGTGAGAGAAAACAAATTTTGGCAGGCCGTATGTAGATAAGAAAGCTTCTTAATCATTCTGCTATGATGTCTGTGTGTGAATACTTTTTTCACTCAAAAGCTCCAGCGCACAACTGTCTTATTTGATATCATGAACAATGTGGACACCAGAAGAAAAGAGAAAAAAATGACATGACACAAGCACACTTACATTATATGTAGCCATGATGTACAGTATAACCTAAATTACATGTACAGTGAAACCTTTCTATAGTGGTCACCCAAGGGAAACACAAATTGTGGCTGCTATAAACAGGTTCTTTAACACATGATCTCTCTCCGGGGGAATCATTTTAGTGGCCACTATAGACAGGTTGGTTGCTATAGAGAGGTGGCCGCTAAGACAGGTTTGACTGTACATGTATGTGAGAGAAATCAAGATCTGACAGGACATTTTAAGTTATTTAGTGGGGTTCTTGTTTACGTATCAGGGGCTTAAACGACATGAATCGTCATGGGTTAACCCTTTGTGTGCCAGGTGTGCATTTGTCACCAATAATGCACACAAATCCCATAGAGCAGCCTTTTTTTTATCTGGCACTGGAACGGCGAATGATTTGTTCATATCAAGAGTAGATCACGCCCCTACATATATCATGCACATTGTACATATTGTACATGTTGCATGCGTTATAAATACTTAATGGAGCAGCTACTTATTCAATTGCATAACTCACTCATACCAAAGTTGTCACTTTCTCACATTTCAAAGCTGGATTAAGTCCTTATCTCTGGTCAGATTGTTTCACATTTGCTATGACTACCGCTTGTTCGGCTTTTGAAAGTCATTTGTATGCGGTGTAAGTATCCCTCTAGAGGTTAGGGGTTGTTGTGGTCAAGACTGTGAGACCTGTAATTAATGCAGTCTTGTTTAGTCACGACCATGGGGTCACATTCTTGTGTGATTTCAGGATACCAAGAAGGAATCATCTCAAAATTATAAAGTCATTAAAAGCCCCATTTACACTTGCTAAGATCGCGATTGTTAAAATCACAATTTTATGTCTTACCATTTACACTTGCCCCCCAAAAAACGCGATCCGAAACATCACAATTTTTTGATAGGTACTGTGCATGTCCACCAGTCATCCAAATACGCTCACCATTTACACTGGCAAACTTTGCGATTTTTCAGGGGAAGTTTTAAAAAATCACAGTACAGAAAGTGATTTTTCTTGCGCGATGTTTTGGTTGTTTGGGTGAAAGTTGCCTAGCAACCTACAGCAAAAGATCTCGATCTCAGAAAAATTGTGATTTTTGCTGGCCAGAGTAAATGGGCCTTATATTGAACAAAATACAGACCTGTAATCATTACCACTTCTATGCCTTCTCTTCATGTAGTTTGAATTTGATTTGAAACAAATTGATCAATGTTTGGATTTAACTATTTTGATTTTTTTTTTTTTTTTTTTTTTTTTTGGGGGGGGGGTAATAATCAATGATTTAAATCAAACAATTTGATTATACTGTTATATTAATTGATCAATAAAAGGAACAAGTTAAAATGCGCTTTAATAGTCGTTATACATTTTGAGAAAAATATTTTTAGGTACCCCAATAAATACTCTGAAGTGAACTGTATATTTTAATGATCCCTGTATGTATGTTATTACATGTAATTATGTTTTTTTTTTCCAAAAGGGGGGGGGGGGTACCCTGAACCCATCTGTTATTGTTTGACCAAAGTGTGTACCTTTGACTTTATTATTACTAGACTAGCTACATGTACATTGCACATGACATCATGTATCAGAGGATGCTGCTCAGTCAGTATGTAAATATTTATAAATGCTAGGGCTGTAATCTGTGTCCAAGGCAGTCAGTCAGTCTGGGTATGACGTGTGCAACCAATCAGACCAGATGGGAATGTTTATCTTCGCAGCTATTTTTCTCTCATTGAATCAAACATGTATGTTTACACAACCTCTTTGCAACATCCTGGAAAGGTTTAAATCGTGCTTTTGCTCTTTAAAGTTGGCTCAATTATTACTCTAAAATGTATTTTGTTTTATGACATTATGTTCATAATTTACAATGGAATGTACAATCTAATGTAATCTGATTTCTGATTTAGATTGTTGCCAATTTGAAAGCCAAGTAGTGATCAGTTATGCTCTCAGAAGGCTTTAGTTGTGAAAGAGCTAAATACATTTGTTTACATGATACTGGGGAATGGAAAGCTTGTGAGAGTAATTGCACCTTGGAAGAAACACAAACAAATCAAGCGGATGGATCAGATATATCTGGACAAAGGTCATAGACATCATCCTCTGGTGATTGTAATTGTTGGTCAGAGGATCTACGTGAAGTTAACATCTTAGCTTCTTTAAATTCTGTGGTGTTGGTTTATATTTAATGTTATTAATACTAACAGTAACAAGTGCTGACCACTCAATGTCATTTTGCTTTATTTTGCAAATACATGTACATATTTACATGTAGGCTTGAATTCTCATAATCTGCTACCAATTCTATGAGACTGAGAGTATACATGTATGTATTTATAGATTTAAAAGAACCTCATCATTCATAATGAGCCATTAGTTCAATGTCCAGTGTTATGAATAAGCCCTTTTCTGTATGTGATGTTTTCATAATTTTCCCCTGAATGTGTAAAAATGCATTCTTTAGTTGACCTCTCTTTATTATTTAGTTTAAATGGGTAGAATGTACTCTGAATCTTTAAGTTGTTGCTAGTCTGACAAACCTCGAACAAGCTTTGGGGTTACCATTAGTGACATATTATTTGAATGGCTGACATAAGATTTGCATACATGTACATGTACATGTAACAAAAAATGGTCTCTTGAATACTGCATCATACTGTAAATATAGCTGCACCCGCATGCCTGAGTGGTGCATGAACATACATGTACATGTACCTCTAGCATGTTCGTTCAGTGCCTCATGCAGAATTTGATAGACTGTTTTTATCATGCAAATTTTGTGCATTGTTTCAAACCAGGTTCATGAACATACTGTGTAGCATATTCTAGTGCATTGTACATGGCATCCCACCAAATATAAGCAAGAAATGGTGTATGTTCATGTACTTTGCGAGTACATTGTATTGGTGACATATATGGAGCAGAGCTGGTGTACAATGTACATGCACAGTGTAGCATCCAGCCAGTAGACTTTTGTTTCAAATTGATGCCCTGATCTGGGACAGCCAGCCGCCCGCCTGATCAGAGAGTGATAGATGCCCCACATACATAGAAACACCCCATGGAACCAACAGAATTATCTTGGGAGGAGGGGAAGAGAGGGGGTGTCATGATAGAGAGATTGGTGAGAGAGGAGAGAGCTGAGGAGGGAGGGAAGGAGGGAGGGAGGGAGGGAAGGAGGGAGGGAGGGAGGGGGGAGGGAGGGGGGAGGGAGGGAGGGAGAGAGGGAGGGAGGGAGGGAGGGAAAGGTAGTTAGAGGGGGGGGGAAATGGGAGAGGGCTGGAGGACATGGGTGGGAAAGGAGAGAGAGGTGAGGTGAGGAAGGGAGGGAAGGGAGGGAGGGAGGGAGGGGGAGGGAGGGAGGGAGGGGGAGGGAGGGAGGGAGGGGGAGGGAGGGAGGGGGGAGGGAGGGAGGGAGGGAGGGAGGGATGGAGGGAGGGAAAGGTAGTTAGAGGGGGAAAGATGGTAGAGGAGTGAGAGGGGAGGAAGAAATGAAGACAGAGGTGATCAGTAAAATAGGGCAAGGTGACAGCATCATTAGAGAGCGGGATTGATCAGAGAAATGATGAAAGAGGGAGGAAGGATGGGGGTCTGCGGAAGGAATCTAGATATTTTGAAGATAAAGATGGGAGGACAGAAATATGGAGAAAAAGATGCAATCGTTATTAAAGGGGAAAAACTACTTGATGTAACAAGCAGTGGGACATATTGGCAGCATAGAAGACAAAGTTGGAGATTAAAAAAAAATACAAAAATGAAATTCAATTAAAAGACTGGGTGAAAAGACAATGCAGGGAAGATAAGATGTACAGGTAGGGGTGGGGGGGGGGAGGGGTTACAGAATGCATAGATGAATACAAAACTGGTGAAAACTATGCAAAGGGGGTATAAGAGAAAAGGGTTAATGGATCAGAGAGATAGAGGGGAGGGGAACAGCATCACCCGGACAATGGAGATGGATTTGAAGAGAAGGGGTGAAGGAGAGGAAGAGAGAAATAGGGAGAAAGGGAGAGAGAGGGGGGGGGGGGAGAGAAGAGAAGGTAAAAATGTAAGTTGACAACATCTCCAGGAGAATGAAGATGAATTGAAAGAGAATGAGAGAAGGGGAGAAGGAGGGAGAGGAAGAAAGAGGGCGGTGGGAATGTAAGTTGACAATATCACCAGGAGATTAGAGACGGATAGGAACAGGCGTAGCTACCGGTATTCATAATGAATAGGGAATAGGGTATTAATAGGGGAAGAAGAGAAGATTAATTTGATAGAAGCGAAGAAAGGGGGGAAGGGCTTGTGTGAGAGACCAAAGGTAAAAAGCTGTGCATGAATGTAGGACATGCTAACAACGTAATCAACAAAGTGAAATGAATCGGGAGAAACGTGATATACAACACCACCACCACTCCCAATTGGCACACATTTTCCGTTTGAGTAACATAGCATCTTACATGTACGGCCCGACATATGAACTTTATCCGCTCTCATTTGTATGGAGTTAAAGTGTATTGCTCTCCTGCAGTCTATTGAAGTGTAAGGGGAAGGATATTCATGATTTTCTCTGAAAATTCTGGACGTGGAAGGAAGTTGATCACCAGTGAGGGTAGAAATCACTATCTGATCAATGATAATTGCATTTTTTTCTTTTCATTCGACCAGTTGGTGACATGCTTCATTCTGAGATGGGGGGAGGAGCTTACTCGCAGAGAATCATAAAATGAGGTTTTTTATTTGTTGGTTGCAAAAAACAAAAAATATATTCACCCTCTTTCCAAAATATAGCATTGCCTTCTGAGATTAGAAGACAAGAGGACACATTGTGATGTTCTCAGGCAGATGAACTCTCGTTGCCTAGATACCATTTGATAAATGGTCATAAGAGTCAAAACTTAATACTGCAATAGAATGTTAATCATTGAATGTAGACTACAATCACAACAAAATGGGGCATAATTCAAAGGAAAGCAAGTTTAGTTTTTTAGTTTTCTTGAAAAGGTTAGTGGTCCTACGCTGTATAATGGTCCAATCTGTACACATTATTGTTAGGGTGCACTGCCAATTTAAACCCCAAGAACTACATGTATTTCAAGATATGGCATAGATAGTAAGTACATGTAGTACCAGTATTTGGATTCCAGTACCATTGAAAGTCTCTTAAGCTGTGTACCTGCCAGGTACTAACAATACATTTACTTTCAGCTCAACAGCATTAATCTGTCTGCTTTGCAGCCTCCTTGTTCATAGTAAACATGTGGGTATTTTGTTGAAGTCTGAGCAGAGGTGAACAAGACTGAGATGGAGCATAAGGGATCTTGAAGATATTGACTCTTAGTCTTGGCTTGCATGCATTATTCAAGCCTTCTCGGTTCTATTTGCCTATTTTGTTGAAGTCTGAGTAGAGGTGAGCACATAACCATAACAGTGAAAAAATTAATTTTTTAATTTCGGGGGCTCCATTTTCATTTTTTGGGAAATTTTCGGGGGCTACTTTTTCAACTTTCGGGGGCTACTTTTTCCTATTCGGGGGCTACTCTTTTGGGGGGCTACTTTTTCATTAATTCACAAAAGGATACTATTTGTCCAGTTTATTTAGAAGGCTTACTGGCTAATATATCTTTGTTTGAGGTTTGGGGCTTCCTGCTTCATATGTATCCATTAACTTATTAAAAAGTAGTCATTTATTTTGTTATTCATAAAGTCGTTGAAAACTTTCGATGCATTGATTTGATGCAAGGACCGTTTTTGAAAACGCACTTCACCATTGACTCAGTCAATTTGACAATGTACATGTGAGTGAACACATGTCAGCATATTACATCAAATTCAAAATGAAACGACACAACAGCAACATACTCAGTCAGTCACAGGCGAGAGTCACAGGTCACACCATCACATGCTCATAATCATAGGCTCATAGTACAATTCACATTACATGTACTAATGACACAGACACTCAGGCCGTCAGGCGTTAGGCCATGTAAAATTGATTCCATGTTGATCATCCCCGCCCGCTTCCTTCTTTCCGCCCGCCTCCTTTTTTTTTGATATTTGATATATTTTCTTTTTATTCAGAAAACAACACAAAGTTCTAAAATATGCATCTTTTCCACCGTTTCTTCAAATGCGCTGTTCAAATATTATTGAACAAACAATCTAAGACTCTAGATAAAATTGTAGGGACAGTGATTTTCCGCGTCAAAAATATGGTCTTTTCCTGTTTCAGCAGGTGAAAATGGACATTCCGTTTCCCCATAGACTTTGTGTAGCGGTACATGAAAAAGTGACAATTCCGTTTACACAGAAAGTCAATACGAATTGAGTAGCGATGTCAAAATTTGTATCAGCCACTGTACCAACAACTCATTAGAATCCATTCTAATCGGATCAATCGGCGCACAAAAAAGATTTTGACAAACATATTTAACATCAATACATCCTCACCTTTCATATTAATAGCATTTTGTCGCGATTAAGTAGAATGTTATCGGTAATTTAGGGGGTTTTTTGACATCGTTTTGATCAGTCAACGATTGTTGCCCATCCGCCATTTTGGATATCGCGATATCTTTGAACGTAGAGGGCAGCAACACAAGTCCGTGTTCAGAGCCGGAATACATACGGTGTGTGCATGTTTTCCATGCGGCCGACCACGGCCAGGGTGAGGGTGAGGGTGAGGGGTACAATCATAGAGTTCAATACGTACGCCGAGAATTGCCAGTTTTTTCTCCGGGCTGGCAATTCTCTACGATCACTCGATATCGTTGCGCTGGGTTTCATCGCGCGCTAGCGCTGTGTATGAATGCGGGCTGATAAAATACGTCTAGAACCTAGACTACTGGCGGCCCGGCCCTGGGAGCGAACGGGGAAAAAGATCACGCCCTGGGAGCCTGCACAGTACACACGCACCGCATGAGATGTATGCGCGCTGCATTCATTATTCATGCTCACGCGTACCGGTTATCATACATGGACTATGCATTCGTATCGGGCGCGCGCATCGAAGAAACGCTAGCTATCTATGCGTGCGTACACACACGTTCGTTGCATGCCTCGTTGGACACGACATCATCGACTAACTAGCCATTTGCGCCAATACAGTGAATGCTGCATGCAGCAGTGGGTCGGTGAAACCGATCAGTGTTTGCTCGCGGGCTCTCGCCGCCGCGCCGCGCCCAGGCCCAGCTAGTGGCGCGAGAAGAGAGCGGCTGCTTGTAGTCGTGCAGCAAATGTTACGGGGGCGATTTCCTATTTTTGTGTCGCCCCCTAAATTGCATTTTTGGCCTGTTTCGGGGGCTGTTATAGGTGTTTCCGGGGCGAATTCGCCCGCCGCCCCCGTGTATTTTTTTCGCTGAACCATAAACAGTGGCCCTGTTTACATCATGGATGTTCACTGCACATATCTTTCCTACATGTTTGGTTAATTGGTGATCTTTGCAAGCAAAAGCGAGGTTTAGCATTGAAGGAGTATAGCAGAGTGTGTATGTTTCTAAGCACAAATGATAATTTCATCTTGAAAGTTGAGTTCTCAGTACAATCACACTCTTGAACTTAGAAGACAATAATAAGTTGATAGTAATGACTAGAATGATGATGTTGATAATACTGTTTCCAATGAACTATTGCCTTAGTGACCTCATCGGTCAGCGGATAAAGTGGAACACAGCTTTAATTGAGAGAGATCTTTGAAAAAAAATTTCCATGCACAACCTGAATATCTAGTAAAGTCCTTTTTGGATGGATGGGTCAGATTTTTCACTGACAGTCTTCATGTTTCTCCATATTTTACAAAATCATTACCCTTAACCTCCATTTGTGTCAAAAATCTGTAAAGACAAGTTTTGGATGCTGGTGGGCCATGCAGTGTAGGTTTGCTTGTGTTTTTAGTTGGGACTGGGAGAATTACCTCACTATGGTAACAAAAAGTAGCTGCATATGACTATCCCTGCTTGTTATGGATTTGCTTACAGGTACTACATAAGTGGCAATATGCACAATCCTTCATTCGTGTGAAGGCCATAGTAATATATGCTTGGTGTGAGAATGATTTACTATAATGTGTCGCTATTAAAACAATTTGTATCCATGTTTGTTGTATGGAGTTCAGGTGCCACAGTCATAAAATCTTCATTAGTATGAATGTGTCACAATTAAGAAACATAGTTACATGTATATCCGTGCTTGTTATAAAGAGTTGACTGTAGTTCAGGCGCCACATTCATGAAACCTTTATTAGTGTGAAACCTGGTCTTTCTAGGGACGTTGTAATATACGCTTGGTGTGAGAATAATTTGTTATAATGTGTCACTTTGAAAAAACATAAATTGTTATATGGAGTGGACTGTAGTTCATTGAAATCTTTATTTGTGTGAGAATAATTTGCTATAATGCGTCACTTTAAAGAAACATACATGTATTACTTGTTGTATGGAGTTTACTGTAGTTCAAGGGCCATATGCACCTTCATTAGTGTGATGTGAATGCAAGTTTTCCTGAGGACATTGCAGTATACGCTTGGTGTGAGAATAATTTGCTATAATGCATCACTTTAAAGAAACATACACATATTACTTGTTGTATGGAGTTTACTGTAGTTCAAGGACCATATACACCTTCATTAGTGTGATGTGAATGCAAGTTTTCCTGAGGACATTGCAGTATACGCTTGGTGTGAGAATAATTTGTTTTAATAGGTCGCTTTGAAAAACATGCATGTAGTTGTATCCCTACTTGTTATATTGAGTGGACTTTAGTTCAGGGGCCACGTTCTTGAAACCTTTATTAGTGTGATGTGAATACAGGTCTTCCTGAGGACATTATGCTTGGTGTAAGAATGATTCGCTGCAGCGTCGCCATCTCATTTCCTGCCGATATTTACACTCGATAAATACACATGTAGCACTCACTCATACATGGTGATCACAGCATGTGCATGAGCAGGGAATAGTTCATCATAAGTGTGGCATTCACTAGGTGCGTCTTCATTAGCCCGATCAGACGAAATAGCGAGCTATTTTCCTGATCCGGGGAACTAGCCTGAAGTTGTAATCGCGTCTTCATTAGCTCGAAACTCGGGAAACGTAAGCTCGAGCTCAGGATGCATAAATTATCCCAAGTTTCGCACATACCAGCAGTGTGCAACGGGAATAGGCCACGGCCGCATGGCTTCGGTTGTGAGCTTACATTCACGCACATGTAAAAACCTATTACACAAACAATGCCTTGTGGGCGCTGACGCATGCCGGGATCGAGAAATTTTCAGGCTAATGAAGACGCTCCGAGCTAGCTCGAGCTAGTTCGCGAAGTAGCTCGAGCTAGCTCCATCTAGCCCAAGATTTCTTGGGAAATTTTCTTGACCAAATAGCTAGCTATTTCGTCTGATCTGGCTAATGAAGACGCAAATAGCTAGCTATTTTGTGATCTGGCTAGCTAGCCCGATCAGAACAAGCTCGCTATTTTGCCCAGCTCGAGCTAATGAAGACGCCCCTATTGTCACCTGCGCAAGGCTTGAAATGTATGCACAATTGCACTTACATGTACATATGTAGATGACTAAGGATGCTGATTGCTGATAAATTACTTTGAATATTGCTATTTAAACATGATGAAAACAGATTTTAAAAAAGCCCGTCTTTTTTATTCAGTGAAAAGCTGTTCTTTTCCATGATCTTTCTAATTTTGAAGGATACATTTGAGTGAATGCTCCTCTTGTAATATTATATTTGAATGCTTTTTAAAAGAATCAACTAAATCTAAAAGGTGAAATAATATATGGCAGATATATATATGATGTAGGTTCAGAGGTAAGACACTGTAGAGTATTAATAAGTAAAACAATTTTGAGTCAATTCTTACTCATTTCCTTTTGCGAAAGGTCAATAGGACACCATGCTTTGTGCATACACACCTCTACATTGTCTTGTTGTTGTTTGCAGCTCACTTCATACCATCTTCTGAGCATCCTATAGTTTCCCTCCTACATGTAGTGAATGGCCCATATTCTAGAAAGCAAGCAGTTAAAGGGCATATACTGTACTGGGAAGGCAAAAAAGCCTTCAAAATGTAATTGTTAGCAATCTTCTTGCCAATGGTCTTAAATTCATGTACTGTCTATTTTAGAAGCTTGCTGAAAGTTATTTGCCCTCAAATGAACTACATTTGGAGTAATGAGTGATTAAATCACAAATCCTCAAAACAAATCCTCAAAATGTTCGGCCCAACATTTTGAGGATTTAATCATTAATCATTAATTACTCCATATGTGGATCATTTGAGGGCAAATAACTTTCAGCAAGCTTCTAAAATAGACAATACATGAATTTAAGACCATTGGCAAGAAGATTGCTAACAATTACATTTTGAAGGCATTTTTGCCTTCCCAGTACAGTACATGCCCTTTAAATCCTGGGACTTGATGTTAGTGAAAGGGCTTTCTTGGTTAATTTCAATTTGTACAGAAGCTGCCTGCATACACCCAGAAGTTAGCATAGCCTGCTCCATCCTGTAAATAAATGAAAAACAAGTCAGGACAAATCTTTGAACCAGAGGGACAGCTTACTGGGTAAGCCAATGAGTAAACAACATTAATTTCTGTTTAAAGATTATCCGTCCCTTTTGCAAGCTTAAAATTTGAAATCATCTATCACGATCGTATATTGAAAAAAATGTGATTCAAGACCATTTCTAAGAATATAGCATGTTGAAGCTTTCTGTATATGTAAAAATGACAGCCGTTTAATTTCAAACCGACTTTTTTTGTTATACGAAAAAAGTATTAGTCTTTGTTACAGTATCTATGTGGTTATTATGCATGTGTGAAATCCTAATTTTATGAGTAATTACCAAACTTTGGAGATGATTCCTTCTACAGAACAATTTTTTTCATAATGCGTTTTATAATTTGATAAACAGATTAATCAATAAAGCAGATATTTCAACACAAACTGCTAAGAGCTTGAGGTAAAGACTATTAATTAGACGTTGTTTACATGCATTATTTGAATTTTACACTACGTATCTATTTCAAATTATGAATATACAGCTTGCTAACACTTCTCTATATGTTTTGCCAATGTTTCGATGGTTTTGTGGTGATCTGAAAAAGGGACGGGCTGTCTTTAAGATTGAAAAAAAGGTATTTGAGGATGGACAATATGGTACCTTATACCTATAAGGTGAGGGACATGTAGAAATAATTAAGATTTTGGACCCCATTACGATTCATTTCATTTGATTGTTTGCAGTTTCCAACACCCTGTACCTCTGCCCTTTGATTACACACACACACTTTCCTTTTGCTTTTCATTATATAAAAAAAAAAGAATGATTGTACAGTCCGCCTTCCATACTGGAGTACTGCAGGACAAAAATATATGTGTTCTTTTTGAGAGTGAGAGACAATCTGTCCATTGCTCAATAGGCCAGTTTCATATATGCTTTTCACACTGGCAAAAATTTCCTTAGCCCCATACTTTAGGTGGGGCTAAGGGGGGGGGGCCTTAGCCCCACCTATAGTACGGGGCTAAGCTTAGACCACTTTCTGTTCACATTGGTTTTTACCAAAGTAGGCTAGCCCCACCAATAATCCGGGATTATTTGGCCCTGCAAAAAAGCAGGGCTAACACCGCAATTGCAGGGCCAAGCCGAATAGTCCGGGGCTGAGAGCGCCAGTGTGCAAAGAAACGAAAAATAGTACGGGGCTAAGGAAATGCGGTGTCAGTTCTCAAGGTTGAAACGCCGAGACCACTCAGATAAGGCCCGACAGGTGAGTGACCTTGATGCGGAGTGGTAAAGAGCCGATGTGCAAGACGTACACTCATAAATATTTATAAGCTGTCGAGAAAGTCCGGGGCTAACGATTTCGAGTGAGAACAGTGTGAAAAGCTACTCGGGTTTAAGAAATAGTACGGGGCTAAGAAATGCCAGTGTGAAAAGCTTCAAAAAATAGTATGGGGCTAGGGATAGTACGGGGCTAAGGATAGTACGGGGCTAATTTTTGCCAGTGTGAAAAGCATAATAGTGTATTCACAACTTGCTAACTGTGGAAGGAGGTGTTTACACGTGAGCAACTTTGTACATTTATTCTTGCACAGAATGTACTGTAGCAGGATGTATTGGTGTGAACAGGGTCACTCTCACCCTAGGCCCCATTAGGCCCATTGTGATGTATGGCTCGTATCTGAAGGTGTGAAATACCAGAGTTGAGATGTAAAATCCTAGCCTATTCAAATACTGTGCAACGTGTGTGTGTGTGTGTGTGTGTGTGGGAAGGGGGGGGGGGGGGAGGGGGGGTAGGAAGTTTCCCTAGACCTGATACTTTCCCCTGGGAATGCTTTATTGTTCATTTGTTACTGTGATACATCAATAGCTTTTCATCGGTATCCAAACTACCCTACACACTTTTTTCACACCTGTCTTCCGGTAAGTAGGGGAATGAAAAGTCGCTTTTTGTCCAGAAATGGATTTGAACCCTCTCAATTTGAGTATATGGAGCATAGAATGTGTAATAACTCAATGTGCTTTCCAAGGCTTTGTGCCGAGATAGTTAATTGATGAGCCTTTATCTCCTTGCTCCTGTAGGATCCAGCAAGGCTTTGCGCTGAGATAGTTAATTGATGAGCCTTTATCTCCTTGCTCCTGTAGGATCCAGCAAGGCTTTGTGCCGAGATAGTTAATTGATGAGCCTTGATCTCCTTGCTCCTGTAGGATCCAGCTAGGCTTTGTGCTGAGATAGTTAATTGATAGCCTCCATCTCCTTGCTCCTGTAGGATCCAGCAAGGCTTTGTGCTGAGATAGTTAATTGATAGCCTTTATCTCCTTGCTCCTGTAGGATCCAGCAAGGCTTTGCGCTGAGATAGTTAATTGATGAGCCTTTATCTCCTTGCTCCTGTAGGATCCAGCAAGGCTTTGTGCCGAGATAGTTAATTGATGAGCCTTTATCTCCTTGCTCCTGTAGGATCCAGCAAGGCTTTGTGCTGAGATAGTTAATTGATGAGCCTTTATCTCCTTGCTCCTGTAGGATCCAGCAAGGCTTTGTGCTGAGATAGTTAATTGATGAGCCTTGATCTCCTTGCTCCTGTAGGATCCAGCAAGGCTTTGTGCTGAGATAGTTAATTGATGAGCCTTTATCTCCTTGCTCCCTGTAGGATCCAGCAAGGCTTTGTGCTGAGATAGTTAATTGATGAGCCTTTATCTCCTTGCTCCTGTAGGATCCAGCAAGGCTTTGTGCTGAGATAGTTAATTGATGAGCCTTTATCTCCTTGCTCCCTGTAGGATCCAGCAAGGCTTTGTGCTGAGATAGTTAATTGATGAGCCTTTATCTCCTTGCTCCCTGTAGGATCCAGGAAGGCTTTGCGCTGAGATAGTTAATTGATGAGCCTTTATCTCCTTGCTCCCTGTAGGATCCAGCAAGGCTTTGTGCTGAGATAGTTAATTGATGAGCCTTGATCTCCTTGCTCCTGTAGGATCCAGCAAGGCTTTGTGCTGAGATAGTTAATTGATGAGCCTTTATCTCCTTGCTCCTGTAGGATCCAGTAAGGCTTTGTGCCGAGATAGTTAATTGATGAGCCTTTATCTCCTTGCTCCTGTAGGATCCAGCAAGGCTTTGTGCTGAGATAGTTAATTGATGAGCCTTTATCTCCTTGCTCCTGTAGGATCCAGCAAGGCTTTGTGCTGAGATAGTTAATTGATGAGCCTTTATCTCCTTGCTCCCTGTAGGATCCAGCAGATCCAGCTCCTGGGGCGTGACCTGCGTGGGCCGGAGCACGACAAGCTATGGAACCAGCTGGAGGCGGAGATTCACCTGCATAGACACAAGACTGTCATCAGGGCCTGCAGAGGGCGCCGTGCCACCAGGAGACACGTACCTCAGCCAGAGGGCCATGTGAGTAGTACACACCCCCTTCACTTAATACCCATGAGACTGCTCCCATGCCCACTGTGAGCAGTAAGGGACATAGGAACCATGCCTCTCCCACTTTTCCTTCAACTCCCATTCCCCCTGCCGTTTTCCTCTCCCTTTCCTCTCCCTTTCCCTGCCTTTTTCCTTCCCACTTCCCTTGCCACCTTTCTTCCCCTTTCCCTCCAACTTTCGCTCCCCCTCCCCCCCTTTTCCCTCCCATTTTCCCTGCCCTTTTCCTTCCCCTTTCCCTCCACCTTTCCCTTCCCCCTTTCCCTGCCCCTTCAGCTCCCCTTCCCCTCCCCTTTTCCTCCCCTCCCCCCTCCCTTTTCCTCCCCTCCCACCCACCCCTTTTCCTCCTCTTTCCCTGCCCCTTTTCCCTCTTTTCCCCTCACCCTTTCCCTCCCTCTTCCCCTTCTCCTTTTCCTTCCCCTTGCCCTTCATCTGCCCCTTCCCCCTTCCTTTGTCTTCCCCCTTCCCCTACCCCTTTTCTTCCTCCTCTTCCCTCTTTCCCTCACCCTTTCCCATCTCATTGATTTATGATTCATATACATTCAGTGGCATAACATGTACACAATTTTGATTTTGGAAGAAGATATAGCTGCACATAACACTCGGCTGGGTGAACATAAAAGCGCATTACTACACAGTTATGGGAGAGTTGTGGATGCATTATGAAAATGGCTTATTAAAGATGAGATACCTGATTTATGAGCCTAATCAATGTGTTGTCACTTGTGATATACTTACAGGAGACAGCGATTAATAACCGCGGAGTAGGTGACATACGGACGGTGACGCTCGTAAAGGAGCCAGAGGAAGGACTGGGCATGTCTATCACGGTGAGCTCATGATGAGAGGTTTAACCCTCTCTCTTTCAGGTTAACTCTCTCACTACCATTGGCATGAAGATATGAAGTAAGGGGTTTTCAAGGACCTGGTAATGTAAGGGATATCTATCTTACTACCATTTGCTTGAAGATGTGTAGATAACCAAGTCCCTTTGATCTTTGAAGACAATCCTCATCTTAAGATGCTCTTGATCTATTATTGTCTGATTATAGGGAGGCAAGGAGCACGGAGTACCAATCCTGATCTCTGAGATCCACCCCAACCTGCCTGCCGACCGGTGTCAGGACCTCTATGTGGGTGACGCCATCCTATCAGTCAACGGCATCAACCTACTTGATATGAAGCACGCTGACGCTGTGGAGATTCTCTCACAACAGGTAACAAGCAGGGATATTTTATCGTTGTTGATATTTTCGGGACTTCTATTTGAGCTTGATTTAATGAAAATAATCATGAGCTGCTTTGCAATATACCCAATGAGGGAAATGACTTTTTCACAGTAGCTCTTTAGTCATTTGCGGAAGGTCCTTGGGAAGAAAGCGAGGCTACCAATGATAATCCGACACATTTGCAAGTATTGTTTGTAAGTTTTTATGAATCATAATCTTCCTTGTGGAGGTTCCTGCTATCATTTCAATTCTTGTGCTAATTGGTGGTAATATATCCATCATTTCCTTTTGGGTTAAGAATGTACAAAATACAAACAGACATACTGACAGATGTACACATGGTTAATTTTATGAAACTAAAAGTGAGCTAGGACTTGCACTATGTGGTGATAATAGGATGAACACCCAAGACCAAATATGGCAATGCTATCACCTTATATGGCAAGTAGTACCTAATATGGTAATCATTTGACCATATATGGTGATTCTCTCTCTGTGTCCTCAGGATGGGGAGATCAAGCTGAAAGTGCAATTTGTGGCGCCCGACTCTGACAGTGACGATGATGAGGACGACGATGACGAAGAAGAAGAGGAATACGAGGAGGAAGACGAGTCTTTCATGGAGAACGGCTACAGGTATTGCTTGGCTCTCTTTGTGGCAATCCACCCTTTCTGTGTCAGTCAAAATGATTGTCTATGTGATTTGTGTGTAGTAACCAAAAGAAAGTGTTTGTTTGATTATTTGGTGCAATAAGCTGTTTTTGTGAGATATGCGAAACTTCCCCCTGAACTGTGTGATGCATTGTTACATTCACCTGTATCTGGTGATTCAATTTCGAATAGTTGCTAATCAAAGGTGACAGGTCAAGGTCACATTGTGAAATGTTGCTGTTTACGTGACAAATATTTTACCAAATTTCACCAAACTTATTGCAATAGTGATAGATCAGTCTGAATTTAGGTTGCATGTCATACCCAAATGGCAAGTTTTTCCAGGCATTTGATGACGAGATTATGGCAAAAATTCCTCTGAAATCTCCTGAAAAGTCTCTGTTACAAGAATTGTCCAGATTTGATCCTACAAAACTCTGGTTCTGCATTCCTGACTCTCAGCAGATACAGATCCGGGTCTGAGGAGACGATACCCAATGGGCAGGAGGAAAAGCGCCCTCTAAGGCAAGGTGCTGCCAATAAGACGCCCTCAAGGGCAGCGCCTGTGACATCCGGTCCTAGGCAGGATGCCAGTACCAACACAGCAGCAGCAGCTGATGCTAGAAGCAACCCCACAACTCCACAGAAACACCAGCGAGAGGAGAACGATCATCAGCCTCAGGTGGGCGTGTCTCCTGCCAAACAAAGTGAGTCAGTATCCGCCACAGCATCACCATCACCCCACGAGCAAGCAAAAGACACTGGTACGGCATCACCAACCAAACAGGCTGCGTCCACGCCCACGTCACCATCATCAACGGAAGTGGAGTCGACAGGCGGAGAGACGCAGCAGGGTGTGAGTAGCACGATGGACACGCCCCCTGCCACGCCCACCAAGCCAGCAGCGGCTGAGGGCAGTCCTTCCCCCAGCTCTGCCCACACCACGCCCTCCAACACTGGCTCCACCGCATCAGCAGAGGGCGTCGGCCCCAACTCACCCATGATGAACGTGGGTACCATGGCAACCCTAGCAATCCAGGCGTATGGTGGAGGAGGCGGGGACGGGAGTGATCACGTCTTCTCGGGATAGTTTCCCAGAGAACCACTAGCGAACTAACAATGGTGTAACCCTCAGAACTACATTTTCCTTGCTGCTAATAGAATAATTGATTATGCATGCCACATCTCATTTTACTCACTGGAGTGTAGGAAGAGGCCATGTGTCCAGGAATATTATGGCGCCCTCCCATGCACCAATAAAGCTACTGTCGCACTTGGACCTCCAGTTAGTTCAGGTGTGCAACTATGGCCAGTCTTGGGAAGTCATAGCATCATAGATAGTTCCTTCAATCAATTTTGGCTTGCCAAAACACTTACCTTGTAAAACCACTCTTGGGAAAGAATTGTTACCGGCTGATCCCCACTAATTCTCCATACCGCACTTGAGAAAAAGTCGTCCCATGATGCACTGCGCAGCCACATTCAGATATCATTTGCAGTCATGTCCGATTTCAGTCTAGTGTACGAATGTATGAGATTTGAAGCGGACAGGAAGGCAAACAAATTAAGATGTTGCTGCAAGATACACTATTGGATTACTTTTCCCTACATGCAGTATGGACCATCACACGACTCTCCAAGACTTTGTGTGAGTGGAAATATCCTGTACATTAAAATTATTGAGCTGCCTAACTTTAGATAAGTATAATCTTGAACATATATAACATATTTGTAGCTATTGTATTTCCAGTAAGAAGCATATTTATCCAGTCTGAAATAGAGGACAAGATATATTCTCTTATACCACTAATTTAGACCAATTCATTGATGTATTCGAGATTGTACAACAAAATGTTTGTAGGCTCATATTGTGCTATGTTCACAGAGTTGTAATGTGTAAGCCTTTTGCATTTGCGTTAGTTGTAATTGATATTGGGGCGCTGCCAAAGACTCCCTAGTAACAGCATCCAATACAGTCATACCGGTATATTTCACAGCGTTTTACAAACAATGGAAGATGGAACACATTTGAAATCTTGCATCAAAATGAGGTAGCTCGTTTCATAACTGCTCTGCCCAAAGCAAATCTTTCTTGTATTTAGATGAACTGCTAATCCATACGAATCGCAGCAGAACGAGGGCGCTATATGTAAGGGTTCATCACCCTTTGATTTGCTGCCATCCTGTCTACGAGCGCAAACTAATATTTAGGGGTGAGGGTTAGTGTTAAGATTTCAGATTAAGGTTAGGGCCTAAGCAAAGGGATTTGACCAAGTTAAACCAAAATGGCAGTGTGAAGATTGTGGTTTTAGATGAAATGGGGTTAAGCCAAATGACTGCATAGATAGGTAGGGGATAGTATTGGACTATTACAAAGATCTAGAGAAAGGAATGTGTGGGGTACTAGAAAGGACACATAGTGTGCCCAGTAGTGACAACTCGCACGAGTCAGTAATGTGCAATTTGACGGAATTGTTGATTAACAAATTGCATGATGTATGTTTTTTTGACTGCCTTTTTGTTTTCCCTGCAATATATACATACAGTATGCATACATATTGGCATTAATTGGCTATGACCTTGGCTTTGTATGTTTATTTTCCTTTATTGTCTCTAAATGTCTAAGAAAGTGATTTTAAAAAAAAAATAAATAAATAAGCTTGTGGATGGGGTGGGATGGGGTGGGGTGAGGGTGGGGTGGGAGGGAGTTAATGGGTTGAAAGGATGGTAGTTTCTGATTGATATTACCATTTAGTCAGATTAAAACAGGCCTCTTTACTGCTTGTTTAGTGCAGATATTCCTAGGCTTTCAATGATTAAGGTCCAAATCTGCTTTTGAAACTGCAAGTCTGAAAGCTGACAGTAGCCCCAAAAAGTGGTGGAGCACTAGAAGAAAAAATAGCAGGTGTGAAAAAGCACAAGTTATTTTGAGTCTCATGAGTATTTAATCAAATCTACTGTAAATATTTAGCTGTGATTTATCTCAGTTCGGCCAAAAATTCCACTGGCAGGGAAACATTGCTGAAGAAAGTTATGTGATTTATGATCGACCTTCAGTCTCCTGTCTGTTTACTTTCATTTTTTAATTGATATTGATTGGTTGTTGACCTCAGCTACATGTATAATTTGGTTACAAATTTAGTTATGTGCCTTAAAATGTAAAATATTTCTTATCATTTTGAAGCTTGGATTCAACTTTTGTGCTTGCATGTTTCTTAAAGGAAGGTTCTTGTGATTTCACTTATGCTTTCAATTAGACCATGATATTAATTATGCCAATACTTCATAATGCTTTTTGATAATTTAAGTAATTCACAGTGGAAACCTGATTTTTACGTAAATGTGAAATTCCCTTTTGTTCCCTCCATTTTTGTAACAAGGATTCAACATTTCATAGTACAAAGAGGCTGATTAAGTACAAAGTTATTATTGGAAACTACATTTTAAATTCAGGTAATTCATATACAATGTGGATACCAACTGAACACTCTGCCATAGCCACTATTTACTTATTTTGTGCCAGATGTGCATGTTGTCACCAACAACACACATTTATCCTATTGTAGTGCATTTTATCTGGCACAGGGAAGATTAAACTGATAGTGTTGAAAAGCAGCATAAAAAAACGTCTAAAATGGCTCCTGAAAATGTTCTTGTACATTGTATTTCAGGGGGGCAAAACTCGACAGGTATCTAATTGATAATCCATCGTTAGATTTTGAGGTTTGCTTCTGTGTGTGGTGTAAGTCTTGAATGATGTGTGTGTGTGTGTGTGTGTGTGTAGGGGGGGGGTGTGGGTATGTCTGTGTGTACTAGAGTTTGGTCAATGTCAGCAAAACATAATAACACCAAATGCTATGAACCTATACTATTTGATATTTTGGTATTTGCATATATTTTTTAATGAAAAGGCAATGTGTATGGGCTTTCTTTACCGTGAGGATAGCCTAAAGATAATTACAAATCGTTTTTTGCAAGAATATGTTAATGATTTGTTATACATATATGTAATGGCAGACTTTCAATTCATGTGATAAATTTCTGTTTGAGATTTTGCAATGCGTGAAAAGGAATCACAGCACCTCTTTTTGTTCTCTGTCTAGTTTCATTATCGAGCCAAATAATGTACATAGATGTGAATGAAGAATGTATAATTTGTACAGAGACCCACTGTGCTTGTTCTGTGCAATACATGAATGTGACCATACATGGCTCTTGAGTAAGTGGTATTTTTGTTGTGATATGCTTTGTACATTGATGCGTTGACAGTCATGTCATGTTTGGTGGAAAGATTATCAAAGAATGTCTGATTTTATTTTTATAGGGACCCCAGTATAGCATGGTGGTCAGGTATGAGTAATTAAATGTTGTATCAGATTTTTGTAACAAAAGAATGTGTGAAATGCAAACAAAAGTGCTCATGAAACTTTATTCCTCACATTTAAGTTGTTAGGTGTATTTTTGTCTCGCCCACTGGAGGTGAAGGCGAGACTAAGGGATCCAAATGGCGTCCGTCCGTCGTCCGTCCGTCGTCCGTCGTCCGTCACAAATGTTAAAGTTTACCTGCAAGACTCTCTTATGATCCATAACTTGGCAACTGTTACAGCAATGGCAGCCACACTTGGTTGATAGAAGCACTAGGGGTATCTTCATGTTATGGTGTTGTCAGAGGTCATGTGATGATGTCAAAGGTCATTTGAGGTCATATATTAAAGAGTATGTGCAAGACTCTCTTTTTCTATGTTAAAGTTTACCTGCAAGACTCTCTTTTGACAAATAACTTCACATAGGTTGCTTGGATTACAACCTAACTTGGGTCATAGATGCACTGGGGGTACCTTCATGTTATGGTACCATTGGAGGTCACAGGATAAGGTCAAAGGTCATTTGAGGTCATACGTTAAAGTTTACCTGCAAGACTCTCTTTTGACAAATAACTTCACATGGGTTGCTTGGATTACAACCTAACTTGGGTCATAGATGCACTGGGGGTACCTTCATGTTATGGTGCCGTTGGAGGTCACAGGATAAGGTCAAAGGTCATTTGAGGTCATACGTTATAGTTTACCTGCAAGATTCTCTTTTGACAAATAACTTCACATAGGTTGCTTGGATTATAACCTAACTTGGGTCATAGATGCACTGGGGGTACCTTCATGTTATGGTGCTGTTGGAGGTCACAGGATAAGGTCAAAGGTCATTTGAGGTCATACGTTAAAGTTTACCTGCAAGACTCTCTTTTGACAAATAACTTCACATAGGTTGCTTGGATTACATCCTAACTTGGGTCATAGATGCACTGGGGGTACCTTCATGTTATGGTGCTGTTGGAGGTTACAGGATAAGGTCAAAGGTCATTTGAGGTCATACGTTAAAGTTTACTTGCAAGACTCTCTTATCACACATAACTCATCACATGTTGCTACAATGGCAATCAAACTTGGATGATGGATGCACTGCGGGCAACTGCATGTTATTGTGCTGTAAGAGGTCACATGATAAGGTCAAAGGTCATTTGAGGTCATACATTAAAGTTTACTTGCAAGACTCTTGGTGCAGGCTTTCTAACTTGTGCACAGAAGACAAAGTTTACTTCGCCTCTATTGTGCAACTGATTATCATCCTGTTTCGTCTTTGTCTAATCTAATAGAACTTGGTGGAGGCTTTTTATTCCATCTCAAAGAAGGGGGAAGGTGGGGAGGGGGAGTAGATAGAGAAAGTAGCATTGCGTTAAATAGCCCTTCTCATTTATGGAATGTTACATTCTATGGCAGATATTTTACAATCAGCCAGGGATACAATTCTTTTGCGTAGCAACGGAGAATGCGATATTTCTGGTTATTTTCGCAAGTGGGCGAGACACAATATTGCTAATGCCTTGTTTTTATTGGGAGGGCATGTGAGATAGGCAATCTTTAACATTTAAACATAGAGAACATATCCGTAGACATTGATTTCAGTTGTCGAATACTATCTATTCACTCTGACACCTCATACTTCTAACAGTAAGTTTGGATTCATGATTGCAGCTGCTGCAATCAGGGTTTTGAAGCGATATATTTTTTTTTACCGGTCGTGAAACCATGCAGACATGTATGATGTATGTTTTTGCATGTGTCCCAGACATTGTTTTTTTTTTTAGTCTCGCTTTCAGAATTTCCCAAAGTTTTGATTGAATTTCCTGAATTTGAATGTGAAACATTTTGAGGACATCAATCTTCTTCATTCCTCCCGAATTGTTTTTAAAGTTTATAAACAACAAAGTTCTATTTCATGGAAATTGACTTCATCTTTATTTTATTTTCGTACACATTTCAGTGAAAGTTTGATCATGCGATTAATATTTCTGGTAATTATTTCTGAATATGTATGTTGTTTATGTCCTCTTAGCACCTTGAAGAAGTAAGGCGTATATTGTTTATATCTTATCTCATTTTTAATTCGCATACATGTAAATCACACTTGAAGACTTCAATATTGATTGATGGACATGTACAATTATGGTACAGTGCATTTATTTGGCCGTCATCTTTGATGCGATACTTGAAAGCCTAGCTCACATCAACTTGAGCGACACAGCTTCTTTCATTGTTAATTATATCCCTTCTATGAATATTCTAGGAACGTGATTGGTCAATTGATGCTCGCAGAATGCAAAATAATTTCAATATCTTTGCCTCAGTTCCGGATAGTTTTTACTATTTTTTCCTGGGCAGCACTGCGCATGCTATAGTTACTTTTTTTCTTCCTTGGCACTACTGCGCATGCTCTCTACCTTTTAACAAAAAAAATTTTGACTGCGAGCAGTACGCGATACATTTCTTTCCAGCTGCTTTTTTGCGTTTTAGCGGAAAATGATTGAGCGCACTAGGGGAACTCCTGCGGTGTTGCAGCCGAGGCGCAACTTGAACTTCTGTTGACTTGCCCAAGCCGCAGGAAATTAGCGGGCGTAAATTAGTGCACAGTACGTGTCACGCATTTACCCGGATGAACCGACATCGAGGCAGAGGGGAAAGGGCGACTATTTTTGTTCTGTTTTTGTTTATATCCCATTTTACAAAAGTGATATAAAACAAATATACCAAGCGTTGGTTTCAAAAGTATAGTGGAGATTATCCATCTTCGGAGGGACTGGCATCAGTTACTATTTTTTCCTTGGGGGCTTCACCCCTCGGAAAAAATAGTTCTATGCCAGTCCCTCCTCAGATAGATAATTTCCACTACCGGTATACAATCTGACAGCTTGGTATATTTGTATACTAATACAGATAAAGGATGCTACTCCTATCTGTGTTCCAAGTTCCTGGCTATGTGCAGGGTGTTCCCCGGTGTAAAAAAACATGAGCTGCTTAGACACACATCAAGAAAGTGATTGCGATTGCATTCATTTACTGCACTACCCGTTTAAACAGCATTAGTCTGATTTTGTTTGTTTGTTTTTGCCTTCTTTGATGAACATGCTACATAGTTGTGCACCACATATCCAGCACAGATATCTGACAAACAGTGACATTCTGCCCTTTTGAGCCATACATAAAAGACTTTCTGTTTAGAAGGTATATCTAGGTTATATCTGTGCTCGCCACCAAGTTTCCCACTGCTCAATATCAACAGTTGCTACTCATTCGTGAGGGTTAACATTTCACTTTCCACAAATCCACCTAAGTCGGATGCAAACGTTCGCAGCAACAATTTGTGCAATATATACCCCATCTTTCTAGCCTTCAACTGGATATTCATCAAAAGCCTAAAGAAAGACCCAGGGCCCCATTCATAAAGGTTTGCGATCGATCTGAATTGATTGCAAGTCCAATCCCCACTCTGTAATGTACAGAGTTGTGATTTATATCACTCACAAATTAAGTTGCAATCGATCACAATTTTGTACAACACAGGGTGCAGGTTTGATAATGATATCTATCGTAAAGACTACGCATCATCTTTTGTGAAAACCATAGATTTAAAGAAGCTGTTTTTATGAGTGAGGAAGTACATTTTACTTTCAATCCGCTCAGCAGCGAACATACTTCTGTGTTATTGATGTGCGTTTCTATATATGCACATGTGCTGTATACAAGAACTCATTGTTATAAGCTGCAGTGGTGCAGAAAATCAGATTTGGTATGCATATGTACAAAATTTTATTTAACTAATTAATGGTCTGAAGTGAAATTATGATAAATTTCAGTTGAATATCCTGTAGTAGATTTCAAACAATTTGAATAATTACTAAAAATTTCCCTGCCTAATTTGTGGGCTTGAAATTAAAGGAACTGGGGTAATGTTGTGATTTTTTGTTTCAGAAATAGATTAAATATTTTCTATAAAGCATCTAAAGAAAAAAAAATGAACCAAAAAATGATCATGCTTCCAACTGTTTGTCTGTTAACATAGGTTTTTTGACATTTAAATGTAAATGTGATTCATTAGTAGAAAAATATGACATTCACCATAAAGTTTGTAATTGGATTAACTGATTATTTGATGGAGAAAAAAGTCTTAAAAACTACTTCATTTCCATCCCAAGGAGAACAATTGGGAAGATATATATTGATGAAAGTTTGAGGGAGTTTGACATTTGAACAGAAAACTGTGAGAGGTCTAAAGACTCTGACGCTGACTCTGAAAGCTTCTTGATATGATATGCTGTAACCTTGGTGATTTATGTCAAGCAGTCGAAAATGCTCTGTATCTCTTAGGGAATTTTGTTTATTCTGAATTCATGTGACAATAGATGTTTAGTCCATGTTGTTTGAAGACATTGATGTATGAGAAGTTTTGAAATGAATGTTGAAATGTCATGTTAATATAATCAGTATGCGTAATAAATCAACAAAAATATCTAATATGGAATCATGTGTTTCGTATTGCATTCAATTCCCGTGTGGCGTAAGTATTTGGATTGCAATTTATAAAGTGACGTCATCACATCCATTGTTAAAGGTATGCTTGGTGTATGGCGACCCCAATTTCCATAATAGCGACTTTGGCCCATATGACATGCTGGTTCCAAACTTTTTCTCATTGGTCAATTTCTCAAGTAGTCCAAATCCTAACTCCAATCCTGCTCCCAATACTGTACCTAGTCAGCAAACTGAAATCCCAATCTGGTCAATCTAATTACACTGTAGCTCCAACTCTAAATCTAACCTATCTTTGATGAAATAAAGCTAAGAATAAATGGTATACTCTACTAGCATCACTGTCTACAAGGCTAGTCAACATTGTGTGTCTTGAAACATAATCACCTATTATAAATAGGCCTACCATTATGGATTGCTCCGTCCAGACGGTCGTCAACTATTGATTGCCTTGACAACATACCGCCGTGTTCTTGGCCATGGCGAGGGTGAAAGGGGTGAAAAGAAAAAAATAATAAGCACTGTTAGTAATATGATGCACACACACACACACTCGCATACAGACACAATCACAGCCACCACACACACACAC
The DNA here is from genome assembly GCA_963669155.1 of Arbacia lixula. NCBI lineage: Eukaryota > Metazoa > Echinodermata > Echinoidea > Arbacioida > Arbaciidae > Arbacia > Arbacia lixula. The sequence continues at coordinate 1,882,274 of OZ022585.1, forward strand.
ACACAAACACACCCACACACACACACACACTCGCATACAGACACAATCACAGCCACACACACACACACAAACACACTCGTCTTCACTACCCAATACACCCCACATACACATCACAAATCGTCTGGAAATATATGTGGTTGATTTGAATCAAGAATGTTTTTTTTTTTTAAAGAAGTGGATATACATCCAGGCCTTTTAACGAGGTTTGGTTCCAACATTCATGACTGGTAGCTGCTCTTAACAATATGACACATATATACGTGATGCATCATATCCATCTGGATATTACGATAGGTCATACATATTTCTAAACATGCATAGAATTGAGCTTTCGCTGATGAACTAGTAGTTTTGTCACTATGTGCTTGTCATATAATTAACGAGGATATTCGAATACAAAACCCAGTATCAGTGAGATAAGGCGTATAAGTTTCATTGCGCTGTGATTGGACAAAAGGTTTGAAGAGGGGGCACAATGGCACATGCCATTTCTCCTTAGTAACCTGACAACATTCACAGCTTAGTTACATTAAAAAGTGCTAGTAATCTACTTTAAACAGCCTTCACATGGAGCTGCTCTGTGAAAGTCTCAAAGACGCTTTCCACCACTAACATAGCGACTCATGCCAGTCTCCGAAAGTATTCCAAATCTAGAAATCGCGGAGTTCTGCTGATAATATACATGTATTCTTATTTGTGTGTGTGTTTTTTTTAATGGGAACTCCGAAGTCTTTACAATGTATATAACCATTAAACTCTATATTTCTCAGGGATGTTTCCTTCTCATAGTGTTAACATTGAGAAAGAATAAACACCATGATTCGTCAAAATTGAAGTTCGAGTAGAAATCGAGGAAAACGTCGTTTAGACGATAAGACATCCCGACCCACTCATCCATAAACAATTTGTTTTTATTTTCGTTTCGTTTTCAATTGAATTGTGCACAACGCATTGCAAATGTTTCGATTCCCTTTCGGATCACATAATTATAACAGAGCACGTACAATACAGTCATGCAGCATGTCCAAATTTACTTGTGTTTTCTGAAAGGAAAATATGCACGTATAAATGCCAACGATGTTTCTTTCCGTCACGATCATTACCAAAACAATATTGTTCAACGGGATACAAATTAACAATAATGGAACAAGCTATCCTCGCCATGTTCTGGATGTATACTTCAATTTCTTTTGAAAATAGTTATGACAAGAACAATATGTAGAGAAGTCATACAAATTTATATCATATCTGCGTGACATGACATCATCCGGTTTGTATGGAATTATAATGTATATATACAGAGAGAGAGGGAGAGAGAGAGAGGTCCATGTAGTCTTGAAATATTGTTGTGTTGAGTCAGTTAATTTTCGGGATTAACTGTGTCGTATAGTGTTGGTGGATTTTGAGGCGAAGAAGGACTCTTACTAGACTCGAAGTATTTTACACGTTGCAGTACAATTTATTTCTTACTGAGATCTTACACTCGATGATTACTTCATCTTACTGTCTCTGCTGTACTGGTAGGCCTACAGCTCGATCTCTCTATCAGATGAAAATCTGTCCGAAGTATGTCTGATGACCAATCTATAATCTGAAGTTTTTTATCTCTTTCTCCGTGCAATCTATGTCTGATTCAAACTTTCTGATATTTGAATCACACTGCTTCTATCATGAGATACAAATTATGGGATAGTCACCCTGAAATAAAGTTGACTTTAATAAACAGAAACATGACAGATTAGTGAAGGTTTCGTCAAAGGATGAAGCAATCACGATCGTTTGAAATTTTGATTTCATGACGTCACCTGAGAGTTGCTCTCTCATGATATGTTATTGTACCTGTGCATTTGATGCATTATTAGAAGCACGTTTTGAAAAAAAGTGTTCCATTATCAAAAACAGAAAAAGAGCAGTTTATGGAATCATACAACACACAACGTTTGGGAGAGCACCTCGCATGTGACTTCACAAAATTGAGATTTTAAAAGATCATTGCTTTCTTATCCTTCGATGGATTTTCGTTGAACTTTCTTTTATGTTTCTGCTTTTATTGAAACCGGACTATATCCTTTGATAATCACACTAAAATTTTTTGAGATATTATTCTCTTATTCCATATAAACTGGACCTTTCTATGTCATAGTTCCTAAATAACTAAAGACCATTAAGCTTTAGAATAATTGGGCTTCTAGAAAGTGGTCATTATAAAACAGATGATAATGATTTGGAGCGGGGAAGTGGTAAATGGATATAGATCACATAGCAATATGTAAGCAATAATTTGAAATTAGTACGTTAAAATCATCCTATAAGATATGTTAAGATATCTCATAACACATATATATTCATATCGTATAGTCATACCAAGTACAATGGCATCAGGAAGTTGGGGATAGGATTATGTTTCCATGGTTTGGGCATAAATGAAGCTGTGAGAATCGGTCTGTCCTGTCAGCTCCAAATGTTGACGTTAATTTTTGTTTACGCCCCCTATAGGCCATGACCAAGCTACCACCATGATGCGATATGTGTGCATTGCTGGATGCACTAAGCCGTACGACTACGAGGACTGTACGTACGTACACGTTCTATGCATAATATATATACGCACAAGCTGTGCAGTTCCATGGCGGCACGCTCGTGTGAAGTTGGTCAGGTAAGCTAGGAACGTGGGTATTTGTGGCATTTTGTCCCCTTTCCAAACTATTTAGTCTCTTCAGTTTGATTTATAGGTTGCTCCTGACATTTGTGTGTAAGATTTTTGCAGTAAGTAATCGTATGCAAGGTGAAAATTCGGGTTAAAAAGAGAACAAGAAGCAGACACCGACGACGTCTACACAAGTCACTGGCATGGCAGTACCATTGACTACACTACACTGTGTTCGTCTCCCATGTCTCCCATACTCGAGGCATCGGAAGATGATTTCCACCCCCTCATTCGGCCCAGGTGCTTGCCCCTGCCTCTGCCTGGCTGCTCCAATCCATGTCTCGTTTCAACTAATATAATCACTGCTAAATCTCAACTTCCTTGCTTCAAAACTCCGTGCTCCACAGCCCTGCTCACTGCGTGAAGCTAGACCGAAAAATCTGTCTCTATAGGACATTGGATCCGCTGAGATTGCATCTGGCTCCTCTGAACGCCCTATTTAGAGACTGAACATTGCACCTGTACACTGTATGGCGATCGATGCGAGTCGCCATTTTGAATATGAAAACGCTAATGATAATGCATATATGAATAAGTAATTTCACGCATGCGCACATTTTTTTCCCGCTCGTTTGCCGTGTACTGTTTTTTTTTCGTCGAACCGATTGACGATTTAAATATTCATAGCCAACAACCCGTCGAACAATCTGATTGGTCAAATTTATGTCAGACTCGAGCAGATTGAAAATGTCTGCGATAAACGTGTGATCGGCAGAAAGTAAGTCTTTAATTTTCACCTTTCTATACATTTGGTGGAATCTTAGTCCTAGAATTTATAAATATATAATATAGATCTAATTTTGATGTAAGTAAATTTGTTGCATCATAGCTTGAAAGATGTTAGATTTTGAAACGAAGTCTCTATGTCTAGTTCCAAAATCCGTTTTCCCATAGACTTTGCACTAATTCCTCTAACTTTAGCAGAAACCTTGTATTTGCTTGTACACATAAGAACCCCGCCACTGTGCGTTCGGTGTGGATGTACCGTCTCTATTCGGGGGGTATGTCCAAAAATGTCATTTTGATTAAAGAATGCCCCCGAATGAGACGGTTATTCCTGTCTAGCGTGAAGCGTGAGCGCGAGCGGGCTGGTCGCAGTAACATATTACACTAAAATATTGATGGTAAACTAGATAGACTTTATCATAATTTGTGTTTCTGGAGGTAGCCTAACATGTCTAACTTGTTCATTCCTGTCTGATAAGACAGGATTAAGATTGATCAGCTGGCTGTTTCCATGTTCGATGCTAACATTATTATAAAGGAATGACCGTCTCATTTGGGGCATTTATGTAATGAAATGACAATTTTTTTATTTCGACATGTTAGAGATTCCCCCCCCCCCCCATTCCAACTAGGGCAATATGGAATTGGAGCATTCTGAGGCGAGGAGCCAGATGCTATGTCAGTGGATCCAATCCAACATCATTTAACATTAAAACTAACATTAACAGAGACTTACTTGTTTTCTAGCCTCTAACATTAGGTACTTCTTGTTTCCTTTCCCGGAGATGAGCAGTGCTTGCGCTACTGTGTGGTTGATAAAATACAGCACTGTACAAAGTGGTTGTTGACGTCTGGTGCAGGATTAAGATCCAGACGTGATAGGTGAATTTTGAGCAGGCATTGAAGGGAGATTCAAGTGATTCTACCTGCCAGCCCAATGAGGAATCCTTAACTTTTGTCATGGTTGCATTATATGCCAAAATCTGGACATGGGACATGGGTTGGATATATGTTCGCATGGTAAGTTCTGCCATGTTTCAAAACATTGCAAATGCTGTTGCACTTTGCACACAAAAAAATCAAAGCTAAGCAGTTGCAATGTTTTGAAACTGGTGGGGTACTTCGTACGGCAAGGTACACATACTTGGTTGTATAGCTTATTTGTGGGGGAAGGGGAGGTGGAGCATATTGGCTCAATTGTTCTCCTTAGTCTTACATGTACCTTGAAAATTTAATTGAGTTAGTGTGACCGGGTTAAGACAGACTTAAACAAAAATGTGTAATTTGTGTATGGATTTATTTTCTATGAACACAGTTGAGGAGCTGCATATCCATGAAGCCATATGCGACTGAAAGAAGACACGTCTGAATATAACACATGGTCATTGGCCAGGAGACTGGTGTGTTGTGAGCCCGAGAGCCTAGAGGAGTGATCGTCACCACCCAGCCAGCCAGCCAGCCAGCCAGCCATGTGGCCCATGAAACAATGGCAGGGTCAAGCCCAGTGGGGTATACAGGCACAGGAACAGTACCAAGCAAGTGCCAGTAAGTCTGATCGAGGATGTAAACTGTTAACATATATTTCGCTGTAGTTTAAATTTTGCGAATGAGGAATGAGGATATAGGCCCGCAAAATTAAGCGCTCATGAAATGGTTGGCATTGTCAGAAATCATGAAAATATTTAGATGCAAAATATATCATGTTTCATCAGCTGTCTGAATAATACACTTTCATCCCCAGAGTTACGAAAGAATTCTTTGCCTGGATTTCTCTTTGATCTCATTTTCGTTGCTACTTAACACTTCCATGATTTTGTGAGGATAGATGCTCAGAAGTTTCTAGGGAAAGATACACCAACTAGATGCCTGTAAGTTGCTAAAAGTAAAACTTCCAGTGCGTTTATAAAGAAAAATGTTGGTAGTAGAAAAGTAAAAAATTCTGTATCATTCCAAATGTTTACATAAAGATGTTTTTACTTTAGTTGTACAGGTAACATGTAAAAAGTGTGTTTGTCTCAAAAGTAAATAATACATTTTGTTATTGTTTTGCCTCATGAGTGTTAATTACAAGCAGTACTTGATGAACTGCTCCCCCTCCCCAACATGGTGAGCACTTACTATTTATGTGACTACTCGCAGGTACGGACTGGGCAGCGTTGGCCCAGGAGTGGATCAGGCAGAAGGAGGCGTCAGACGCCCCTGCCCAGCACCAGACTGCCCCTCTCCCACCCTCAGAGCCTGCTGTTGAACAGCCCCCACTCCCCCCACAGGTTTGTATCACAAACATAGAAATGGGCACATCATAACCAGGAAAAGGTGTAGCAATATTCCAATGTAGTTCAACAAGTATATCTGCTAGTACTGATAAATGCATGTAAACACACAAACAGACATGAGTGTTTGTGACTCGACAAGTGACTCAGATGTGAGACTGAATAACTCCTAAGCCAGGCTACCAATTGGCTCATCATAATGACACAAAACCTAGGAATCGATACTTGTGGCGTACATTTTCGTGCTTGTTTGTATTCATCCCCTGTAGAACTGGGGCCATATTCATGAAACCTTACTAGCCTAATTAGTTACTAAAAGTGCATGAAGCTGAATGCACTGTAGCAACAAACTAGGCTTTGTTAGGTTTCATGAATATGGCCCCTGGTGTTTATTCAAAGCAGTGATTTTTTTGCGGAGAAATAATTGATGATGTAATCTTTGTTTCTCTGTTTTTCTTGCTTGTTTGTATTTATAAGTACCCTGTAGGACCGGTGTTTATTCAAAGCAATGAATGTTTTGAGGAGAAACAATAGATGCTGTAATCTTTGTTTTGCTGTTACTCTTCGTATCAATGATGATTGTTTTTGATCTGCTGTCCGTGTAGGCCCCCCCTCCAGCATCCCTGCCTGCACCCCCACTTCCTGAAGAATCCAACAGCAAGCCGTCCCATGGAGGTAAGCTCTTACTGCTTCTTACCTGGGTCATGTTGCATATAGGTTTTTATTTACTGTAACTTACCATCAGTGGTAAATACCTTGTCAACAGCCAATGATCTCTCATTATTGCACCTGTTGAAATGGTAGTTACCATTGATGGTAAGTTACTATAATTGAAAACTGATATGCAACATGGAATTGGGTTATTCCAAAAACAACCTCATGAAAAATTAGATTGTATCTGGGGGAGTCTTTTAATATTCCAAAAAGCCAAGTTGGGATGAAATGTTCAAATAAGATAGAGATAAGATTTTCATGTAAATGAGCCTTAGAGATGAATTTATTATGCAAATAAGCTACATTGGTATTCTGAAACGTTCTTAGGAAAAGTCAAGATAAGAAATAGAACTCCTCCCGATTTCATCTCCATTGTAACATACCTGTCAATTCAACTGGGGATTGTGGTATGGGACAGATCCTCTATGTACAGCATTTTTTTTTTTTAAACTCATTCAAGTATTGTCAAGTTTTAAAGGTCAAAGCAAATAAGGTGCCATATCTTTGAGAAAATCATAAAGGCTCACAATGTGATGATTTCATATTTTTGATGCTTCTCCTTCCTAGTGTCCTGAAAGAAAAAAAGAAAGAAATAATAGGTCTTGTGATAATTGAAGATGGTACACCATTGGTTATGATTAACATACTCTTTACTCATTGTACCCCATACCTTTACAGTTTTTACAAGCTTGAGTCAATACTTGATATACTTTCCAATCATTTACGCCATTGTTTATTGCATGGCAGACCACATGGCACACCTGTTAGCCCCGCCCCCTCCCCCTCAAGGCATACCTACCAGTCTGCACCCCCCTACCAGCCAGCCCATGCAGCCCATGGCGTGGGACTGGAACCACCAACCTGCAAGTACTGGCATGCACTGGCCCCACCATCACCAGCAACAGCAGCACCACCAGGTCTACCCCGCAGCCCCTCCTCCCGGTCCCATGGATGCCCCGGCCATGGGCATGGTGGGTCCCCACGCGGGCATGGTGCCCGCCCCGCAGAGATTCGACTACGCGCACGGGGCCAACCACAGCACCAACCACACTGCGCCCATGAAAAGGTTTGAGCACCATCACGGCATGGAGGGGGGTGATGGGGGTGCTGCCCCGCCCTCCTCCTTTCCCCCACAGCAGCCCCCGCCAGAGAGGTTTGACTACAATCATGGTGGGCATAGCAATGAGTTCCACCAAGAGGTATGTGCAGTTTCCTCTCAAGCTTTGAGATACTGAAATTATCTCTAAATATGGAATGCTATTCATATGTTTATGACTGGTATTTATTACAATAAAAAAGGAAAACAGATTAACACATCATGATCTTGCATAGGAGATTGTCAACCGGATGGACGGAGTTAATTTTTATTGACCCCCCCCCCCCCAAAAAAAAAAAAAAAAAAAAAAAAAAATGTAGCGGATCTGATGAGTTGGACAAACAATCAGAAATATATTGATTATTGATAATGTTAATCACTAGACCTATTAGGCGTTATACTCAACTGCATTGTCACAGAGTCTAGTCTATATGAATTACCCATTCTGTGCTATGTTTATGTATCCATTTGTTTGGATTTGCTTCAAAATAGGTACTTACTGGGAATTCATGGAACCTATGACCTGTAGGAAATAAGGTTCAAATCTGACAACTTTGCGGTTTCATATTTTACAAAGTGGACCTGTTGTTCTTGTGGTACATCCAATATTTTCCAATTACAATTTTGTCTGCAAAAGAAATGCACCACCCACCACAACAATCTGGGCCCAGTATTATAAACAGTTATGATTTCCTGCAAGTTGACTTGCGATCGATATCAACTGTAGCCCTGAATATCAGAGAGGATTGGTTTGGTTCTGCAGGGGGGCATTTCATCAAAGGACTTGTCAGACGTTTTATCCGACAAACTGTTATAAGCTACTGAAATGCTTGCATCTTATTGGCCGAGAGCAAACTTGTCGGATCGTCCCTCTGTATGATACTATGTTTGAGTGCAAGCAGTGAATGTTGTGGTCTGGTATCCTACAGCAGGGATACCACCAAGGGTACCCCCCAAACCACCGCTGGCAGCCCCCTCAGCACGACTTCTACCAGGGTGGAGACATGGGGGCACCGCAGGGGCGCGACAGCAGACCCCCTCAGCAGTCCCGGTCCCAGCCATACCGGGAGGAGAGGGGCCGGGAGGGGGGCAAGGCATACCATGAGTACCAGCGCATGGACTACCATCGGGAGCCATATTCCCACTACCAGCAGGATTACGAGGAGGAGGAACCACAGCTTAGTCTAGGTGAGAAACTTTTTATTGCTCCGCGGATGGCATCATTTTTAGCGGGTTGTCTGTCTGTCCCTCCGCCCGTCCGCCCGTAATCAACCAAATTCCATCAAATTTGGTACAATGATGATATATGACAGAGTAATTAAGTTATCAGATTTTTGGCCATGTAGGTCAAAGCTTAAAGGTCACAGTTCAAGGTAAAATCTTAAAATTTCACTTTTATTACCATTAAAACTGCATGTCTCTTCACTTTCCTTCCTTTGTTCCTTCCACAGATGAGCAGAAGATCAAGCTCCTGCCAGCCTGGATCCGAGACGGGCTGGAGAAGATGGACAAGGAGAAGCAGAAGAAGTTGGAGAAGGAGCAGAAGGAGAAGGAGCGGCGGGAGCGGCTAGAGGCCAACAAGCAGGCAGAGCAGGACCTGGTCAACGAAGCCCGCATCGCTGCTGGCCTGCCACCCAAGTCCAAATATGTGAGTCCCCCTGCCACGTTGCACATAGCAATTAGCCAACCTGAGAATTACAATGGTGTTATTGAAGTACATGTGAAAACTGCACCTTTTGTTACTTTGTCATTGTATTTATGCAGACAAAGAATATTATGATGCTATGCAAATGACGATAGTGCCATCTCTTCATAGGGACTTATTGCACCAGGTGCTCGCCACTAATTTATGCAAATTGATGCAAGAAAACGTACTTCTAATATTGACCAGTCAATAGTATTTTTCAGGTAGTATTGCCTACCCAAAACGGGATGGCAAAGTCTAAAGCGTACCTAATTGTGATGTCATATACATATCAGCATGTTGTGAAGACAACAGGCTCTTAACTAGCCGTGCATGCATTGTTTAGTGCAAACACTGGATATTATGTCATTCTGGGAAACAGCAACCCGCGAAAATGTCTGCAACCCGTTCATTTGCGAAAGTATCTTTACGCAATCGTATAGGGATAGACAATGACTTGAATAGGCATCCTCTGATGACTTGAATTCACGTTTTCTGTAACCTCTCTGTGTGTGTGTTACACCACAGGACAGCGATGAAGAGGGAGAGAGTGAGGGGATTGAGAGTGCTGACTTGGTAAAAAAGAAGAAGAAGGAAGAGAAGGAGGAGGAGGAGCCAGAGGGGGAGTCTCCAGGCAGGGAGGGGTCTCCTGCTGAGTCTGTGGAGGAGCCGGAGCCTTACATGACAGAGGAGGAGAAACAGCAGCAGATGGTAAGACACAAGGGCAAATTATTACTAGCTTTTTTTATTTATTACTGGGTTTTCATTTTTGACAGACCGCTATTATTCAATTGTATCACAACAAGTTCATGGAGAGGAATGAAGCAAGTAGTTTTCAAATTGGTAGGAGGGTGTGAGAGGTGGATATCACACATTATATTCCTGTCCTCAAAAAGTGATGTAAACAGAATGCTAATTTTTAAAATGCTGATAGGGAGCAAGATGTTATGCTGGTGAAAGAAAGGGTGGTGAAGTGGCTGTCTTGTGTCAGTAATCATGATTATTACAGCAAATGGCCACTTACTCTGCTATTTCATTCGGTCAAAGGCCTAATGGATGGCCTTTGAGATGAATTGTATTATGAATGATAATTTAATTGCTGAAGATGTATTAATTCTTGTCATGTGCAGACTTTAAAAATTAGAAAAAAATGTTTGATATTGCAGATGATGAAGATACGAAAGTGGATGACTGAAATTCTGCTGGAAGTTACGGGGCACGAGATTCGAAGTGTCGCTGTAGAGGTGCACCGGCGGGCCAAGCTGAGGGCAGCAAAAGGTATGGATGGGACTGAGCCGCTCAGGGTACGCCCTCGGCAATGTGTCAGCGAGTGCCTGTGTGGAGACATCACTCGTATTTGCTGCTGTTTTGCGCAGTGGGTGTGTTCAAGTATAAAGAGTGTTGTGGGATGATCTTAACCGTGCTGATGCGTCAATTGTTTAGTCCAGATAATAGTGTTGATATACTTTTAGTACACATCAATGAATTGTCTTGTTTCCATGATCCTGCTGTTTGTGTGAAATGCAATGTTTATTCTTGTTAAGTATTATAAGATGATCAAAGGAATAAAACATTTTCTGGGCATATTTTTGCAATGTCTGGAGAAATGAACTTAAAAAACCTCGCTTCCACTACCCTTAACATTTATATATTCATGTTTCCTATCAAAGTTTCAGGTAAGTTTTGAGTCACAATAAGTCCAATGGACATTTCCCTCCATCTTGCCAGTACCGTAATCCAGTTTTACATGGTGTACATAGTTTCAATAGTGGTGTATTGATATTCTCAAATGTGCTTATGATTACTACTGTCTTGTAAAGGTCTGCTGATGTTTGACACGATTTCAGTGATTGTACCATTATGATTCTTTTTGAACCGCCAATTATCTGTTCCGGCTTTCTTCCCATTTCTTTTAAAAGTGTTATCGGATTATATGGAGCATTACTGCAGGAAAGATATGTTTTTCATGTTCTGATTTCAGTCAGAATATGTGAATACTCATGCAGAAGTTTTTAATTAGAACTTGATGATCAAATAATCATTCCTTCTTCCAAAGATAGAGTGAAAGTCCTAAAGGGAATGACCATGTTGCCACGTGGATTGGTCCCTGTCTCGTTTGATAACATGCATTTCTCCCCTTCATTTCTAGTTCTCTAACGATTTCACGTTCCCCGTATGGCGTGTATTATTTTATAGCACCAGCTCGTCAGCTTTCAAATTCCACTGCTTTGGCTTCCATTACGGGCCTTTCTGGTAAGTGTTCTTGTCAAATCTTAAGACATTGATGGTCACCATGCCATGCCATGCCATGTCATGTCAGTGGCTAGTGAGAAGAAAGTGTACAGAAATTGGTATCCTGGGTCTGTTGCAATCATGTGCTTATTACCAATTGATGGAATGGAATGACCACTGTGTACAGATTCATATAATTTTCAACTCATCTCTCCAAAGTTATTTAAAAATGGTTATCAAGAATAAAAGTTTCAGAACACATGATTTAGTCTAATCATACAGATCTCTCATTTTCTTATGGAGTAATGATAAACTGTACCTCATATAAATCAATCACATCAAACACATGTTTTGATTTTGCTGGACCACTAGATCTTTCAATTGCACGCAAAACTGGAAAGAAACAATCGTGGGTTTAGTAATTTTTTTTATGCCTCCGCCACGAAGTGGCCGGAGGCATTATTACCAATGTTACATGGCCATCACACATATTTTTGATCCAACCCCATGGAGTAGGAAGCCAAAGTGTGAAGCATCCTTGACTAATGCCACTTGGTCTGCTCCCCTCTTCCCCAACCCTCCCTAAAGGTCTGACATCCTACGCCTCGGATAGTGATGAGAACAGCGATGAGGAAGGAGGCAAGGACAAGGAGGAGGAGGAGGATGAGGAGAGTGAGGACAGCGACGAGGAGCTGAGAAGGAGCATCCGGGCTAAGAAGGAGGCGTGGCGCTACAAGAAGCATGAGAACAGTAAGCCAGTCTCCAGTGGAGCCTTAGATCAACTTTCCAATGTTTTTGCCAATATCTGTCAGCTGAATTGATTGACCTGTATTTTTTTTTTTAATTCATGTTTTATTGATCCTTTTCATCAAAATATACATAACAAAACATTCATGGTGTAATGGTTCACATTTTGAAGTTCAGATGACATTGGCATATAAAATAACATGTCTAACATACAAAATAGTATAAAATAAGAAAAAATATATATTTGTTTACAACAACAACAAGAATTCAGGCACTTGGCCTATAAAAATAAACATAACAAAAATAGCCTTCTGCTTTATCGCCTCTTTAAAGTATTCAGAATGATAGCCCACTTGCCATCATGTTTTCCTAATTTGCATTTCCTTTGTGCTATGGTGTGTTCAACAGTTTCAAATGATAAAAGATAAAAGATTGACCTGTATACTTCTGGTCGTTTAGAAAGTTCTCAGGTCTAATACAGTCATCTTCTGAAACACCTTGTACTCCCCATCTTACAGTATAGTAGCAAATATAGGACAAATAGGCTTCTTTAGAAATTGGTACATGCTCCAAACCACCTAATTATGGTACCACACATTTGACTACTTCGCACGTAGCTGGAACTAATCATTATCCCAATTCCTGTCCATCTCAGTGTTTGCAGGATCTGATGAAGAGAGCGGCACCGAAGACAAGGTCAACGAATCCAACGCCGATCAGGCCAAGAAGAGCCTTCGCGATAGCGCTGCTGATGTGAAGAAGGAGAGTGAAGAGGGTGTAGAGTCTGCAACTGGTGCTCATAATGGGGGGGCTGGTAGGAAGGAGGAGGGGGGCAAGAGGAAACGATCTGGGAGGTGGGACCAGAAAGCAAAAGTGGAGGTTAAGACAGAATCTGAGAGTTCTAGTTCAGACGACAGCGATAGTAGCAGCAGTAGCAGTGGGGAGGATGAGGACGGGGAGGGGAGTGGCACCAGTAGCGATGAGGAATCATCCTCTGATCAGAAGGAGAAGGCAAGAAGTAAGAAAAGGGACAGGAGTAGGAGTAAAGAGAGGACTAAGAAGAAGGAGAAGAGGAGGGGAAGCGAGGAGGAGAGTAGAGACAGTTATAAGGATAGAAAGAAGTATCGGGAAGGGAAGAGGAAGAGGGAAAGGGACGCAGACAGGGAACAAGAAAAGGATAGAGAGAAGGAAAGGGGAAGGGATAAGAAAGATGAGAAAAGTGATGACAGGAAGGCAAAAAAGAAAAGTAAACGGGATAAAGATACAGAAAAGGACAGCGAAAAGAGTAGGAAGAGGGACCGAAGCAGAGATAGAGAGGGAGAGAGGAGTAGAGATAGGAGACGAGATAAAGAGGGGAAGAGCAGAGACTCCGAGAGAGATAAGGAGCGAAGTAAGAAACAAAAGGATGACTCTAAGAGAGAGAGAGACGACAAGTCTCGCAAACACAGACATGAGTCCAAGGAGAGGGATAGTAGGGACCATGGGAGAAGTAGACATAGGGACCGATCTAGGAGCAGGGACCGGGGTCGAAGCTCAGATAGCGAGCAGTCTAGGAGTAGCTCTAGGGAGAGGAAGCGTAGGCGGTCTAGAACTCCAGATAATCACAAATCTAAACGGGAAAGATCACGCCGCAGCCGCTCAAAGGATCGCTCAACGAGCAAGCGACACAAGGAGAAGCGGAAGCGGGATTCTTCTGACGAGGATAGGACTGATGCATCTGAATCACGGGATCATCACAGCAGCAGGCACAAGAAGTCGTCATCGTCGAGGCGGGAGAGGGAGCGGCGGAGGTCAAGGTCAGAGTCTGAGGAGTCCGAGAGACGTACGTCCCGAAAGAGGCGCCACCGCGAGTCGAGTGAGGGGTCAGTGGAGTCGAGAGCCGACTCGTTAGAGCGGTCTCATGGCAGCAGGTCCGGTAAGGCGTCCAGTCGCAAAGCAAGGTCTAGATCGTCATCCAGGTAGCTATTTATTCCGTTATCGTGTCATTTCATATCTTGTTCTTTTCTCCTCACCTGAGTATATCTAAGACAGTATTCAAATCTTCAAATTGAACACAAGTGAAATTATGTACTGAGTTTTGTCATGCACCTGAGTATATCTAAAACAGTATTGACTTGCAGGTTAAAAGATTGAAGCACCATGTTACACAGAAGTGCAAGTTTGCACTGAGTGTCATCATAGAAATGCAATTCTGATGCTTTGGCACCTGGGGATATTGTATCTTTAAATTCTCCTTTTCAAAACACCATTGTTTTTTGTGTAGGTTTCTGCTAAGTTTGAGTATGAATCGTGTTGGTTTATTTTATGAGAAAATGACACATGTTTACTCACGCAGGCATAATGGATGTTCTAATACCTTAGACATGATGCTTGTGCTAGCTGGATGATACACTTTTCTTGTATTGTGTGACTACTTTGTAATATTACTACTTTGTTTTGTTATAATTGTATTTGAACTTTATGCATGTATATTGTTTGTTTGTTGTTGTTTTTGTGGAAAAATAAAGTTGAATCTTGAATCGTGAATTAAAGTTAACTTTTATTAAAGCTGTTTAAGATTGTTTTGACCATGTAGAAATATCAAAGGAGATTGGAGAAAGTTGGAAACGAAAAGTAATAATGTATATTGATCACAAATACCAGCCAAGCACTTGGCATTGTTTTATTTATCCACTTTCCACAAGTAAACTGACAAATCATGTGAAATTAAAAGAAAAAAGATTTATGCGTTTCTTCTCTTCTCTCTCTTTTTCATTTCTTTGATGCAGGTCTCGGAGACGTTGATTAGATGCAAGCGATATGGTATAGGCATATATATAGCCACGTAAGTAGAATGCTGATGGGTATGATTACTTTTCCACAGATTTGGCAAATCGATGGTTTCTTTGTAATACGTTGAGCCAGTCAAGGGCTCCTGCATTCGATTCTTAAGATTCATTGCTGACTGACATGAGCAAACATGGTCACTTGTTTACATCTTGAGATATGCTCCGGAGAGATGGATATTGCATGTAATTGCCAGCTATGAATATTGCCTTTAAAGGGGAGGAATGTACTGAAGAGCAATTGTTTTCAGAGAGAACGCATTATATCAAATAAACAGGTTGGTGAAAGTTTGAGCAGAATGTGATATGTAACAAAGAAGTTGCGGCTATTTGAAGTTTTATCATTCCTTAAATTGGCAACATGTACATGATGCCAGAGGCGAGGTTGTAATACATGTACATTTCATACAGAGGCAAACCAACACTGATACTCTCGTGATGAAATACTTGTGTAGGACTCGTTCTCTCATAAATGTGGTTTTAATATCGAGGAGTACTTTTCTATTTCCATTGAATAACTGGAGTGATTCTTTTAGAAATATATGAACATTGACGACGTATTTGCGCACAAAGAACAGAGAATCGTAATCAACTACAACATCACAGCCCCATTCCAGGTTTCCCAATTGTGCAAGTTCAAAATGTATAAACTTATCTTGTTCTTCCTTGATTCTGCTCAAACTGTTACCAATCTGTTTATTTTACTTTCCTGCTTTTTATTGGCAAATGAAATCAAGGGAGAAATTACAAAAATTGAAATATTGAGTTTTTAAAGTTGTGTGAATCGTGCATTGGGAAATATTTTATTAAAATTTGCTGCCATAAGAACTATATAAAGGAACATATTCTCCACATTGGGGTTATACTTTTATCATCTGTTCCATGTTGCCAGAGTTTCATGGCAAGATGGAATGAATGCTGCTCTCTTACATATACTTCATATTTTTTTCACTAGTCTGTATTTTAATCCACCTTTCTTGAGTACTTCGAATTTGACATACGCAGTTCCGGGAACTATTGGAGTTGTGCACATCGCACATGGCTGTTATGTGAATTTACTCTATAAAACAATTAATGTTACTTCATTGGTTATTTTGAGCCTGGGTGCATTTAGATATGTGTTGTTGCTCTGTCGGACATTCTTTCCCCCTGTCCATGACATTTTTTGTCTGAAAGCTTCGCATTAAAATCTGATTACAAGACGAATAGAGTCTCAAGATCATTTTGCATATGAGTGAAGGTCTGTGAAGATGTTGAGAAAAAATGCTTGTAATAATTAAACTACACACTCTGAGGGTTTGGGATTTTGGAAAAAGCATGTTTTTATATAGTTTATTTTATAGAAAATAAGTGGCCCAACTTATAAAACACTAAATTAAAATGTGCTTTCGAAAGAAAGTTCAGTTGGCTCTATTTGGTAATTTGATACATAAAAAAAAAGTGTTTGGAGATTGTGAAATTGCCAGTGCTTATCTTGCACTGTATAGTGAACTCAATTCAAAGTGGTAGACTCCTTCAGATGTTTGTATGGAACAATGCATCCTTTTTGTAAAAGAAGATACACTGTACTAATATTAGATATTGGTAGAATCCCTTCAAAGATTTTTTTTTAAGTGGATGTAATTGAGTCTGCATCTGTGGGCACAGATAGGTCACCATGTTTGGCATGTGGGTCAGATCCAACAGGTCAAATCTCAATGGTCAAGTAAAGGATAATATCACATTGATGATGAGTTGAATAGAATAACATATATAAATCAAATGCAGTATGCCAATTGGAAGAGTTTCAAAAAAAATCAGACATATTATATTCAGATAAAGGAAGTTACTTCCGTTTCAATATACTGTATAAAAATTACTAGCACTGTGTCCTGAAGACTCCTGATCATGAGCCTTAATGGGCATTTTAATCAGTGTGCAATGACATTCTGTCAAGAATTTTCATTGTACTTGTGAATCATGCACAAACAAGACAATACCAATGTAGATTGTCTACCTTGAATTTACTGAGCAATGTTATATGAGCGGAGTTATATGGCTAGCGATGAAATATTTTTTAAATGCAGAGAACTTCATTATGATATGTCTGATTTTTCTCAAACTGTTCCTGATCTGTTGTCTCATTTTCTACTTTCATTCACTAAACCATTTTCGATAAGTATGCAAATTTTATGCATGCCTTGGTGACTAATGGTAACCCAGAGGCTTGCTTGAGGTGTGTCCGATTATAGAAACGTGAAAGAGTGAACTTGAAATCCATTGAAACTTAATCATTAGGTACAGGTGAATGTAATCATGCATTACTATGCAGATACGGGGCAGATTTCAATTAGTTACATAATGAAAAATGTTTATTCATCCTATTAGGGGGACGCATTGTTCTAAATTTGATAAGAATGCACTTTTTATTACTGTATTGCAAAATATTGATGCAAACTTCGAAAGCAGACATTCAGATTGCAATGGTGATGTATTTTCCCTTGATACTTGTGGGTGTTAATGAGTTTCCAAACTAAAGATTCCTGGTCATAGCTTTTACTTGATAAATTAAGACTAAGATACAGGGTAATTGGTAAATTGGCATAAATTTGTTGTGTGTTTAGCCCTCTGTCATATTATGACTTACATGTTGCAGTGACTCACATTAAATCATCTCTTCCATTTTTTCTTTGAGTAGTGACATTTTCAACAGCCACATTACAACAGCATTTTCACTCTACATGTATGTCTTGTAATAAAAACATAGTATTACAGGTGATCATCAAAACATTCTAGCTCATGAATGAAGTCCTTATGAATTCAGATAAAATATAAAAACTATATAGTCCACATGTTCCCAGCTATTGAAAATGTTGTCGGTCCAGATGAATGAATTGAAGATAATGAGATGCAAGCTTGGGTTCTTGATTCCTGTACATATTGTGTAGCTGTACATTGTTTATACATTGCATTAAAGTGTAAATTTGATTAGTAAAATCTGCTCTAGTTGACTTTGATTTCTTTTTTACTGTCATGTATTTAGCGTATGCCTGTATACATATTGTTGCACTCCAAGAGAGGCCAGTGCATGTACCCTGTTATTGTACAAGCATGGAGGGTGTATAGAGTACCAAAGTGGTGTCGTATTCATGGTTGTGCAGGTTTCTGGTTGTAAACAACACCACTTTAAAGAAAAGTATAAACTGGTCCGACATTGTCTCGTGGGCTAGGGTCGGGCACTCACAATGAGAATAATAATAATAATAATAATAATAATAATAATAATAATAATAATAATAATAATAATAATGATGATGATGATGATGATGATGATGATGATGATGATGATGATGATGATGATGATGATGATGATGATGATAATGATAATGATAATGATGATGATGATAATGATGATAATAATATGACGTTATTGTATAGCACATAACACATAGCTACGCATGTCCCTATGCACTGAAATGAAATTAGAAAGTAAGTTAAGAGAATCACCACCATGATCACTGCTGCTTGCTCAACCCACCAAGTTTAGATCCAGTTTTCTTGACAACATGCTCGTGATATCACACTTTGGTACTCTATTGAATAAGTGTATTACTTGAGTGTAGTAGTAGTAGCGTCGTCTGCTTCATATGTTAAATACATGTGTATGGGATAGTAGGAGTAATGGAAAGATAGCAGGAAAGCGGGATCGAGGACGCCAAAGAGTAACGATTTTGCAGAGCATTGCAACGTGGGCTAGGTTGAAGATTGAGCTTCTTAGACTGACAATCAATGGAAAGCCTGGCATTTCATGGTCACCAATGTCACAAGATATGGCACTCGAGATCGAGAGAGAGAGAGATAAAGAGAGAGAGAGAGTGAGAGAGAGAGAGAGAGAGTGGTCATGAATACATGCCATAATCGTGACATATATGGTAATAATTCACAAGTTTCAAAGTAATCTGGGCCATGTTTCATATAATGTAAGTTTTCAGTTATTGTAACTTACTATCAATGGTAACTTCCATGAAACTTGCAAATTGACTCTCATTGTTGCACCTGTTGCCATGGTAGTTACTGTTGATACATGTAGTAAGCTACAAAATTGAAGAAAACCTATACGCAACATGGCCCTGGTTTGTTACATTTCAAGATTAACAATCAATGAAAGAAACGTGAATGTTTGAGGAAAGTCTGTTGAAGATGAATAGAGTTATGATTTTTAAATTTTAGTTTTGTGACAATATGCTCTCCCATATACAGTACTGTGAAAATTGACATTTTCACAAAAATGAGTACACAACATATGGGAGAGCATCTCACATGTGACGTCACAAAATTAAAACTTCATTAAAACAGATTTTTTTTTTCTTGTCCTCTGGTGGATTTTCGTCAAACATTTTCTTCAAAACAACTTAAATTTAGGGTGGACTTTCCCTTAAAGTGACTAATAAAGCACACTACAGTAGCTGCAATACTAGTCCTCCTTCACTTCAGAATTTAGAAACACTACAGAACACTACATTTGATTTCAAAGAAACCACTGACACTACATGCTGTGGTGGAGCTAGAGCCTGTTTTTCTGAGGTGAACGAGGACTAATAGACTCAAAGTGTATTATACATTGTATCACATAACAATGTGCAGCTGTTGTGAGTCAGTTCGAACATCACACCCTGACTCATTCTAAAAACATGTGAACATTGTACATGTACCGTTAACCATTTCTAGCTGTGCCAGATAAAATGTGTTCGTTAGATTATGTGGCAAATACAGTACATTGTACTGCATAAAAACAAAACTTATTGGAAATGAAATTCTAACTACATCATTGTTCATGCATGGTGTAGAGGGTATATCCCCGCCATGGCGCAGTCCAGAGACTGCATGAATTAAGAGCAATGTTACAATTAGAGCCATGTTCGCCGGATACAACAATCATACACACATGACTTGTGTGCACCATCTCCACTCCCGTGTATATACTACACCCGCTGCACGCGGTGTCAGCGCTGGGTTAAAGGGCCTCTGTCATCAAAATATATCATCATAAAATAGCTCCTACGCGTATGATAAATGGCCGCAGTTTCCTTTGGAACCGACGCCCAAGTGATCGAGAAAGGAAGAAAAGAAGACACTTCATGAACTTATTTAGGTTGCTCTTAAATCAATTAACCTCTTCTTGGGTGATGCTTAGACTACAATAATGAGCACCGGCATGCAATTTAAAACTGCACAACACAAACTCATTTTAAGATCGAAAGTGCTCAGCGCGGGATCAGTGGTGGGATTGTGGGAGCAGGAATGTGTTATGGAAGGATATGACACAACTTTCTTTCTTTGAACCCATGCGTGGCACAAAAAAAGTCTTCTCAGCATGTGCTTTTCAGGTGTTTTAATAATAACGGACAGGATTGCGCGGCAACGGTCAGTCTCAGATAGAACAAAAGAAATGTAGAGTCTTATTTCGCTTGTCCAGTTCTGTTGGATTGCATCAATAATTTTGTGAGGAAAAAAGATATCATATGCAGCGAACAAAAATAAAGTTTTTTCTACTAAAATATCTCAGTTGCACGCAAATGCACGCAAACTCTGTTAATGAAAATAAACAGCTTAAGATATAATTTTGATAATGATTAAATCCCACATTTGCGGGAATCTGCTGAAAGTGAAGAAATTTGTTAATTGTGTGAGTAAGAATATTATCTTATATCTCCGTTTGTGCATCATTCAACAATTATTTAGAAGAAAACCGAGTACAGGATCTTTAGTGGTGGTGCCCGCGTAACTCACTTGAAAATTGCACAATGTAATAAGAAACATAGCTTCCAGAGACAAAACAAGTGTATTAAAGATATTGCTTTCCAAGTTGACAGCAGCTAGAAATGTCGATGCCGCGCATGGTACATCAAAGCATTGTAGTGATTGTGGAATGCTTTTGACATTCATATACAGACGTTTGAATATATTATGCTCGAGTTGTTTCTCCTTCCTAGCACATCCCTGGTGGGAGCATACTTGTCTTGTTATCAAACCAAATCAAATTTCAGCTGATGGATGGATGCTGCCACCATACGGCCCTATATGATTATATGTGTATCAAATTCACTGCATCGATCATGCTGGTACCTGGGTATGTAAGCAGTTAAAGTAACTAGACACCGTATGTGACGGAATCTCAATTCAGCGCCAGCATGCACTGTTTGACGCTTTTATTTTTTTATGACCGTTCAAAGCTCCATAAAGGGGAAAGTCCACCCTGAAGTTAAGTTGGTTTCAAAAGCAAAAACATAAAGGAAACCTAAGTGCACTTTACGAAAATCCGTCAGAGGATAAGAAAATTATTATTTGTATTTGAATGTTTATAAGTTTGTGACGTCACATGCGAGATGTTCTCCCATTTTGTTGTCTACTATTTCCCCCATAAATTCAGTACCTTTTCTGGCTTTCGATAAAGGAATAATTTTTTGTTGTTGTAAAAATCAACAGGGAGGACTTTCCCTTTAATAAATAGGCTATAGATCTTACAAGAATCAAATTTGAAATACGGCTTGGATATGGAGGAAAACATTACATTTGAGAGTTTGAACGCAAGGTGTATCCAAATCATAGGCTTCCAATACTAATAGGGCTACTCGCTTGGCTATAATATTTGTAACTGATCGAAAGCCGTGAAAATGATTGAAAAGGAAACAGTCTCTCAAAGAGGGGCCGAAAGCGAGGATCGAGCTTTTGTTGTAAGGTTTGGTACAGGGATAAACAAAGAAGGGACCATATGGTCGCACACCATCCATTAGCTGCTGTTTGTGATTATGTAACCAATATTGTTCATAACATTGATTATTCATCTCGGCTGGATAGCCTCTTCCTAGTTGGAGGTCCACCACGGCGGGGGACCGGTGTTGGAATCCGAAATAGAATTGCCTGTTTAAGTATATTACAACACGGTACGAACGATACGCACGCGCATACGGTACCATGCTCGGCCAACACAAATCATGCCTGTGCACATGTGTAGCGCGGTACGTACCGCACGAATGCTTTGAACGTATAATTTTTTTCGTCAGGCAGCGCAGGATTTTAATGAGAAGACCGCTAAGCCGGGATAGCAAGCTAAGGTAAGGAGACCAATGATTGGTGAAAGTTGTTTGATCAATTATCAACCTGATTGTGAATGTTCATTGTTGTAGATGATATGTGTTTTTGAGATTGCCCCTTTGATTACAGTGATGACACTTTCAGCTGCGAAAAACATGGGGAGGTCGTGCGAGCTCCCCGCACGTTAAAAGTATGAAATCACGCCACTTTTCAGCAGCCAGTAAGCCCCGCTCCTCCGGCCTACCCGGAAGGTTGGGGGAGCAGGCTGGCATAGTTTGCGATGGGAGGGTAATGGTATGCATGGGCCGCGCAGCTCGGGCAGACGGTAGTGCGGCTGAACCCGCGAAGCTCGGCTCAGTAATTTATGTCGTACCATTGTACTAGCTCACCTTAATGCGACCTGCAATCAACAAAGATAGATCGATTAACCTGAATATCATGAATGCACAGGATGTAGTCTCTACAGTACATTACATAACTGACTGAGAATGTCAGAAATCTGGCTCCATAAGTTCCACTGCACTGGGCACTGAACTGCAAAACTCATAAAACCAATCGCCCATACCATACAGCTGGTTACCACTGTCTATGTAACTAAGGCTAACCGTTTAGAGTATTTAAGAAGAATGAGAAGGTATTTAAATCTGAAAGATGTATGCTATGAAGTATCCCATGGCATATACCCACATCGATCATGTCGATGGGCACTTCCACAGCTCCCATTCACATAAATCAGGCAGGAAGAGTTTGCTATCAATTGAAGTGTGACTGGTGAAGTAGTGAAACAATGGGCCGTGCAGTGCAACAACCCCCCCCCCCCCCTCCCAACAACGGAACTGACCCGACCTTGTCCCAATAATTCATGCGGTGTAGCTCACCTCAAGGTGACCTGCAATCAAATATGACTTGATCAAAATTGACATGATTGCACAGTTCATGATGTAACACTAACAGGCTCTGGACTGAGAAGTACTGATATTAGCCTTGGGTCTGCATGGGGTGGTATTACGAAATGCTCACTTAAAAGAAATCTTATCCTAACTCTAGGTTTTCTCCTAACTTGTATTCAGAAATCTCTCCTTACATTCCTCCTAATTTCACTCCTAAGTTTTTTCCTAACTTTCTGCAAATTTGTGCTAATTAGAAAGTTAAGAGGATTGGTATTCCAGAATGCATGCATGAGAAGATTTAGGAGAGCCCCCCTGTTCTAGCCATTCATGACACACACAAAACAGATGAGCAGCAATCATTTGCGTAGATGCGTGTACATGATTGATGTGCGCGCGCATAGTTGCGCATTCACAGAGTTGGGAAGAAACTACGGAAGGAAGAAAGTCCTGGGGCTCGTTACAAAGGTTTGCGATCAATCGCAAAATAGCAATGGCCAATCAACATCACTCTTGCATGCTCTTTTTGTTCAAATGACTGACCAGTTACCAATCAGAATTTGTCTTTAAAATTTGCAATTGATCATAAATCTTTATATTACGGGGCCCTGATGAGATTTCTTGATTGTGATTGGCTGTTCATGAATAAAACGCTACTCTCCATTGGTTAGGAAATGTGCATTGGACGTGGTCAAATCCTCACTAAATTGCATTAGGAGCATCCTAGGAGGAATACCAATTTCGGCTCTCTTAGGCATCTCCTAACTCTCCAAGTTGGGAGAAAACTTCAGAAGAATTCCGGAATACCACCCCTGGTTCCACTGACTCACAAAAATGTAAATTATAAAAAGAAATTAAGAATAACCCCTATGTTTTTTAGGTCTAACTTTAAGAAGTGATAATAGATGCGTATCTCTACTGGTTTGTCAACAAAATTAGGTACATTGTAGTTATCACGCTAATCTTGAGAAGAAGAATGAGAAGGATTTATAACTTGTTAGAAGTATGCTGAGAAGTTCCATCTCATACCTACATACACTACAGCTTAAAGGAATTGGCATAGGGAAAGGGAAAGGGAAGGAGCCGCAGTTTAAAACCGTGGTAGGTTTTTGTCCAGTTCAGCATGAAACATGATGCTTTTTAGGCTGAAGCATCATGTTTCATGCTGAACTGGACAAAATATACTGCGGTTCAAAACTGCGGCTCCTTCCCTTTCTTCCCTTTCCCTTTCCCTATGCCAATTCCTAGCTATTGTGTACATAAGACAGACACTAACAGTTACATTACAATCATATCATTGAACTTTACCCTGCCAAAATTGATTCAAGCAATTCTTTCTTGTAAGATATCAACATTATCAACATGTTGATCGAGATCAAGCAAAGTAGAATGTGCATAACAGTCAGGTATGAATGAGGTCATGTAATGAACAGACTTTGGCTTACTGTATGTTGTAAAACATGTAAAGGGCAATTCCACAATTGTTAACATTACATTTTAGACAAAATATTCATAACAGTTTATCTAGTGGCCGATTTTATATTTGTTCATTAATTTACTATTCCATACAATTTATTTTGTTGTTGCAAACCAAGTTCACCTATTATCTCATCTGAGATCATTTCCTTTTCAAATACCCCCTTGAAATAACATGATTTTGACAGTTTATTTTTTGATATTCATAAGTGTAGTCCACAATCTCACAACTTTTGATAAATCCATTTAAACCAAAAACATGAAAATACAAATCACAAACTCTTTACCTCAATTTCTGTGAATAGTGTAAGCAGAACAAAATAGTTTCAGTAAGACCTGATAATTAATTAGGAAACTATTTTGTTTTAATGATACAAACATTGTCTTTTTTTTTGGGGGGGGGGGGTGGGGGGGGGGCAGGGGGGCAGGGGGATTGACAACTGGGTCACAAGGCTGTAATGTCACAGACTTTCTGCTTAATTTGTGCTATTAGTTTCCATTATTTGATGTCTAAAACTCTAAATATCTTATTTTTTTTCCTGATTCCCTTGTACTTTTCTGTAAAAATACTTACCGTTATTATAAATCTTTTCATGAATCATGCCATTAAATTGACATTTGCCGTTATCCTGTATGTTATGCATTTTGACATACTGGCATGATAATATCAATGACAGTGTCAATGAGCATCATTCCTGTGTGTGCTAGTATACATGTATCATGTGACTGTGTTTATACTTGATCTGAAAATGACATTGTGCACATGACAAATGATGCTAAGCCATTTTTCATGTAGTCTAGATTTTAGGCTAAGGAGTCTCCTTATTTCTAATGCGCTGCTGAAACCACAGCTTAGCATCTGACCTGTAAGCTATACGTCCCCCCCCCCCCTTCCCTCAGGACGAATACAGCCTAGTCTTGTATATTCAGACTCAGTCCCAGACATGTAGTACTTGCCCAGTAGCATGTCCATGCACGCACCGTGTCTGCATTCTCCTCAGCCTGAAATATAGGCTACACTCGTACCAGAATAGATGATTAATCACTGTAACTACCTCTCATCTCAGTTTCTATTCCTACATGTATGTGAGTAGTAGACTGTAGTCCATTTCATCTTTGCTTGTATTTCGACTGTATGTTACTTATATATTTTGTGATGTCTTGTCTAGTCAATTTGCACTGATTTTTGTTATTAAAACCTGTTCATAATTGCTTTTCCATGTATGAAATTATGCCAAATTGCTTCAGATTATTTGGTCTCCTACATAGCAAGGACACATAGATACCTGATAACAGTACATGTAGTCTTGTTTTTCTTGAAATCGTTTTTTCTGTACTGCTAACCACTGCTACTGTCTATGTCTGCCCCCTCCCCCCTCCCCCCTCCCCCCCCCCCCCCCCAAATCTCAATCCCTCTTACTATCCCTTGGCCTCTCTCCTTCTCTTATGTCTTTCCTTTTCTTCTTCCCGTCTTCCTTAATCTCTTTCTATCCCATGGTCTCTCGTGTTCCCTAATCTATCCTTCTCTTCCTCATTTGACATCCCTCCATGCACACCCCCCCCCCCCCCCCCCATCCTTCTCTATTATCTCACCTGCAGAACCAACATTTGACCTCCTTGAACAACAGACAGCAAAGTGTGGGAGATGAGATCCATACAGTGACTCAGACTCTGCCTTTACCTGATAAGAAGTCAAAACCAGGAACATTTCATCTGGAAGAGGGACCACGTACAAACTACACATTAAGAAGCATCTGGCCTGCTTTAGTCCCATATACTTCAGTATGGACGGGATTATCTCCTACCTCA
>OZ022585.1:1908723-2054077 GCA_963669155.1 Arbacia lixula
CTCAAGCAGTCGACTGTCGTTCACATCTGGATGTTCTGCATCTTTGTGATTAGCGCCCTCATTGTTACATCATGCCAGTGCTTCACGCTGGTCCTGTGGCCAATCAGCAAGGACTTGTACCGCTCAGTTAATGGCCACATCATCAATCTCATGTGGCTTCGTGAGTAGAGGATTTAATTTGGGTGGGGGGAGGGGGGGGGGAGTTATTCGGAAGATGAACTTAACTTTTGATTCAAGTCTGCTACGATCCACAACCGTGATTTGCATAAGTTACCTAGCTAAGACAGTTTCGGACTAAAGATTCTTGCAGCTGCACACTAGTATGAGGGTGATGTAAACTTCCCTGTGACGAGTTTTAACAGAGAAATCATGATCCGTTATGAGCCCTTCCCCTGCTAGGCATCATGCTGCATTATGGGATTTGTTGTCTAAGAATAGTGTCTTCTACAGTCTGTCTAAAGACCCTTTGCTCAGACATAATCATTTTGAACATCGCAATCTAAGCTACTCAATCATATCAATGCTCTTGTCTGGGTAATGTCTTGTCAGCTTTGTGATAAGATATCGTTGTGTGCACAAATGGATGATAGCAGGGAAAACTCTGAACTCTATTTTGCGATAGAAAGGCAAATAGCATAGTAGTATGTTTTCATACTTCATTTTGATTCTACATCTCTGTTGAGTTAACTAAAACCCCACAAACCATGTTCTGAGAGTCAAGTTTGAGGGGTCATATATATTTAGTTGCTTTCATATCATAATATGTGCATGTGGTATTACTAGACAGGTTGACTATTCATGTGAACAATGATGTATCGTTTGTAATGCTTCAACAATCACGTAATGCACAGACCTTCTGATTATGCAGCAAGTTAAAAAATGAAATGTTACAAAATGTTTTCCATTTGTTTTGCTCGTAAAAGAAGGTTGAATCACTTCGGCACTTTTCAAAACACACTGCATCTTTAAAAGAAATGCAGCCTCTGGTCTCAAAAACAATGCCTTTTGCAACATTTCACTTCTGACTTGGCCCTTTAGTTGGGAATACTTTGCATTCCATGTTTGCATAATCCTAGCAAATGGCACACCAATGTGAAGAGGAATAATCAAGCTTTCTTATCATGATACCACAGTCACATATGATCATGAAGTAATGTCAAGTGATGTATTACCCCTCAAACTTGACTTGCAGACGTTTTATTGAGGGTTCATTTTAGGAAGTGAACCCACATGACATTATATGCCTTCCTTGTGGTTCATGCAATGTTTTTGTCTCGAAACAGGATACGGTACACTTCATTTGAGTTGCCTGCATGTGACAACAAAATAAAGCAACTGGAAAGTTTGTACTGAGAGGAAAAAACAGGCAAAGATCCAAATAGCATGAATACATTTATGCAGGAATAGAAATTAGGGGTGCGTTTATCAATCTTTCTAAAGTTTAAATCAACATTTGCATATAGATATATGTTAAAAAACACTCATTTTAACTTGAGAAAATTGGTAAACGCACAGAGACAGAGGGAGCATTTATCATCTTTAAAATCTGCTTAAATTCTGATCATGTTTGTTTAAAAATGCTGATCATAGGCTAGAATAGAGTTAATAAATGCATCTAGAGATGGGGGAGGTAGAGTCACCCTGATTTTACGCATAGTAGACCATCTTTCTAAAAGAAAGTACCACTTGACCAATGGTTGCAGAGTTGGTGTGGCTGACGGACTACTGGTCTGGATCTAAGGTCCACTTCTTTGGGACGCAGGACATGTTGGACAAGGTCAGCGGCCGCCACGCCCTCCTGGTGGCCAACCACAAACAGGACGTCGACTGGCTGGTCATCTGGCAGATGGCTGAACGCTTCAAGATGCTCAGGGTGAGTTGATGACCACTTGATTGACCACAGGATGTCTGTCCCAGAGCTATCCCAAGGTTTTACTTGAGATTAGCCTATGACTACTTTCAAAGCCTGATTCAGCTGCATGCATTTTTAGTATCTAGCTAGGCTAGTAAGCTTTCATGAATATGACCTCAGAGTACTTTTAGCTTATTGCAACCTACACTCCAGCTCAAAGGAATTGGCATAGGGAAAGGGAAGGAGCCGCAGTTTTAAACCGCGGTATATTTTGTCCAGTTCAGCATGAAACACGATGCATTAGCCTAAAACGCATCCTGAACTGGACAAAATATACCATGGCTTAAAACTGCGGCTCCTTCCCTTTCTTCCCTTTCCCTTTCCCTTTCCCTATGCCAATTCTTTTGAGCTGTAGTGTATAGATACAGTAACCATTGAATGTTACCCTGTATAAAAGTATGTTTATAGCATTGATTAATTCATTGTTTATAACTGATGTTAAAGCAAAATCGGCTTTTCATACCATGGGGTGTTGTTTGAAATAATTACAATGAAACTTGATTTACAAACATAAGCAAGACATAAGTATTCAATGAAGAACATTAGTGAAATACAGCATACATCATACAAGTATACATGTACATGTAGATCATGCGATTGCTGTGTACATTATCATTAGGCAAACACCCATTTCACAAATTTCAGCAAATCTACACATGTATTCAAAGTCACCTTCAAAAGATTGTTTGCATAAGATTCCGGTATTGGCATTTGGATCCAAATCTCTAGGTGCATGTACTGTAGGTAGTACATGTGTGGGAGTCAAGTGTGCGGTTGATCAGTATTACATAACGCAAATGCAAATAGAGTGTGTTGAATCATTGGTTTGGAAGCATTATCATCATGGTCATATCATCTTATGTTCTTGGCCTTGTGGAGCAATCTGTTTTCTCAAACCTTTTCTTGCCAAGTACATGCTTGGATATCCCTGTTTGGCTACTTCTTTATTTGATTGATCATTCAAAATGCAAACTGCAATGTGAACAAAATGTTCCTTTTGAAGTGTGTCACATTTGAAATGTTTAGGTGAAGGTAGAAAGACAACATTTTTTTTTTCAAAGATTAAAAGTGTTGAGACTTCTTTTTATTTTTATCATTTTTATTATAGTTTTAATTTTGTGATGTCACTTGCGAGCTGCACTCCAATGTGTTGTATGATGTTGATTTCATAAATTGCCCTATTTTTTTGTTTTGGATGAAGGAATTAATCTTTTCCATAGAGGTATATGTACATGTATGTGTGTAAACAAAATGTGTCCAATGGAAAATGAACAGGTAAGTTGGTATTTTAATCTTATTGAGAAAAACAGAAATTAAAAAAAAAAATAGTACACGACTTGTAGCAGAGTAGCTGGCAAGTTATGTCACATAATTAAGAATTTGAAGATTCATATCTCTGTTATTCTTTGACAGATTTTTGTTAAAGCTTCACTAATTTGTTTCTTAAATGTTTCTGCTTTTATTAAAAACCATCTGAACTTCAGAGTGGATCTTCCCTTTAACAAGACTGTTGGTTCTCTTAAAATCAAAATAGTACATGGGGGCTTGGAGCAAATGTATCCTTCTGTTACATTAAATAGCTCCCACAACATAACAGCTTTGACGGTGGCAATTTGAGAAATATAAATAAATTCACCCGGTCAAAATGGAGACGCAAACTTCCATGGCCTGAAATAGTTCACAAATGATTGAGAAAACCTTAGTCCCACATTCAGCTTGTGGAATTACATTTCATAAAACTTTATTGAAAACATAGTTCAAGCCATATTTTGAACTACTTGTAAGTAATACTCCTATCACTTTTCTTTTGTGAGAGTCTGACCCAGTTAATATCCAGCAACACAGATGCAAATTTATATTGATACCGCATACCAGTATTTGTCATGTTTTCCAGATTTTATATATTTTGACACTGATACGAGTGTAATAACTATTACTGTAACACAGTCGTAAATCTTATATCACAGCTATCAATTTACGCCAGCAGTAATAATAGATGAAGTTACAGGGCGTACATGGAAATGAATATATCTACTAGTGACTACAAATTCTATGCTTGTCAGAAAAATGCGGTATCATTAGCTAATCACTGTAATTGTACCTTGAAAGAAAATGTTTAAAACAGTTTCATAATCACCTCTGACGAATCTATTCTTAAGTATGTGTTCAAGAATATAGCTCTGAAGAAGGAAACAAAATCACATCAACCCTATCGGTGTCTCTTCAACCTAATTTCAGTGGAAGGAGTTCATTACATGTAGATGTCCTCAAAGTGAATTTGGCACAAAGGGGACCTCGGGAGAAACTTTTGGGAAATTCCACAGGTTTGGTTAAAGTCGTGTAATGTGAGTAACCAAAGCTTCTTCATTTGATTGAAAGAGAAGTTTCTGTGCTGAGGATATGATTGCTTGTCATGGAAAGGTGGACTGTTTGCTTCCTAAATAATTATTGACATAATTTCTGCGAAACTATAACAGAATATAAAATAAAGAAGCTTTGGATACTCACGTTACACAACTTTAGTAAACAGTTTTGCAAATTTATGACTTCAGGATGTAAGAACATACCGTACAGTATTACTATGCACTGTACTTGGTTTTCATGTTACTCAATAATCTTTCTCCAACTATACAGTGCTTTTTTCATGCATTACCTTTGTACAATGTAGCTCTCATTGGCAATTTATTATGCTGTGCAACTTTTCCCCTTTCACTGTGTTAGTTTTCTGTGTTGTTTTCCTTTTATTTTCACTTCCCCTTTCTCAATCTCTCGCTCCATTTACAACACACAAATGTAATCCTTCTCTCTCTTCTCTAATGCTCCTTTAACCCTACATCCTCCATTTCCTCCTCTGTCTGTATATCTCCCTGTCTTCCCTCTTCTTTCTCTCTTTCTGTCACCCTCATATACCTATCTGCCCCCCCTCCTACTTCATCATAAACCCCTCCAACATTCTTTCCTCCTCCTGTCTCTATCTCTCTGTCTTTCTCTCCCCTTTCTTACTGTTTTCTCCCTTCCTCTCTGTATCTTTTACCTCTTTTTCTCTCTTTCTCTCTTCTCTCTCCCACACTCTCATCTCCCCCTCTCTCTCCCATACCCTGCATATTTCCCTTTCTTTTTTTTCTCTCACATTTCCTCTCTCTCCAACTCTCTCTCTCCCCTCTCTCCCCTCTCTCTCCCCTCTCTCTCCCCCTCACTCCCCCTCACTCCCCCCTCTATCTCCCTCTCTCTCCCTCTCTCTCCCTTTCTCTCCCTCTATATCACTCTCTCTACCTCTCTCTACCTCTCTCTCCCTCCCTCCCTCCCCCTCCCCCCCTCCCACTCCCTCCCCCTCTCCCACTCCCTCCCCCTCTCTTCCTGCCCCTTCCCCTTCTCCATAACCCAGGGTGCCAAGTGTCTGATGAAGAATGAGATCAAGTACGTGCCTTTCTTTGGCTGGTCCTTCTACCTCACGGAGCAGCTGTTTGTCAACAGAAATTACGCCAAAGACAAGACCAGTCTTATGAAGCAGCTGAAAAACATTTTAACGTATCATTTCCCGACAGTTGTAAGTCACAAGTCTCCAGGGGGGTGTTTCACCAAGCTGTTCGGAAGTTACGAACGACTTTACGAGCGACTGGTGATCCCTTCTTGTGCTAAATGCGATACCACGCTTTGTTCATTGAGAATCTGATTTAGCACAAGAAGGGATCACCAGTCGCTCTTAAAGTCGTTCGTAACTTACGAACAGCTTGGTGAAACACCCGCCAGGGACTATTCTTAACTCATTCTTTACTGAACCCGCTGCGCATACATGCATGTGGGCTTTTCCCCACTCAGATACAGAGTAGAAAGGCTCCCTCATAATCTTCTATATGGACAATATACAACTGGCAATGAATTAACTTCAAATTTCTTATGGAGTGCAATAAAGCCACACCCCTTTGGTCACCGCAGCTCAGGGGCAAATTTTGACCTCCCAGCTAGAACAGGATTCAAGGAGCCAGAAAATTTTACCATAAGCAATATAAAGAAAAAATATTTGTTGTTGCTATGGTTTTAAAGCCTGATGTTATGCAATGGGACACTGTGAACCATCTAGTGCATTATACCCTATTGAGGAAAACTATTTTTTACAGGAGTCTTCTTGTCATTGCATGGGCTAAATTGCCTTGAGCACCCGGGTACTTTTTCACTGCAAACAACATGAATTATGATTTGAGCATGAATATCAAAGACAGGGTGTCCCATTTGCAAAAAGTCATGGAACTTTAGCAGGAATCAGCAATATTCCGTAACAATAAAATGTATGAAATCTCACAATATTTTCTTCCATTTTCCATTTTTTTTTACCATTTTTACAATTTGTTTTGACGTACAATAGGGAAACACTGTGGAATAAAGGGATTGATTGACCTCAAATTTGGTCAGCAACTTCACACAAAACACTGGTCAAACACAAAAATAGCATACCTATTGTCCAGTCCTAAATTATACTTGCAGCCCTGAAGATTTATCTATGTGAAAAGGGCCAGAATAACTGACCCCATAGGTTGAAAGAAAATACTATAAGAATTCATACATTTTATTGTTAAGGTATACTGCTGATTCCTGCTGAGTTCCATGCCTTTTTACAAATGGGACACCCTGTCTTTGATATGAATGCTCAAATCATAATTCAAGTGCAGGAATCAGCAGTATGCCCTCACAATAAAATGTATGAAATCTCAGTATTTTCTTCTTTTCTTTTTTTTTTTACAATTTTTCTTCTTTACCTGCTAAAGAGACACCCTGTCGTTATATGGAATATAGGGATTGATTGACCTCATATTTCCACTTTTAATGCTGGCCAATCATGAGAAAAGCATGCCTATTGCCAAGTCTGAAGTTAGACTGGGAGCCCAGAAGATAAAATCCATTTGAAAAGGGCCAGAATAACTGACCCATTGGTTGAAAGGGTCAACCTTGGACATCACAAAATTGTTTTGTTGGCATACCTTCACATATTGCATACCTATTGTCCAGTCTTACACCTTAATCAGCCAACTGTGATTGTACCTCTGTACCTCTAGACGCTGATATTCTGTGAAGGAACACGCTACACACAGGAGAAATACGAGAAGAGCCAGGCGTTTGCTAAGGAGAACGGCCTTCCTTACCTCAAGCACCACCTACTACCCAGGACAAAGGGATTCAACCTCTGCATCGAGGCAATGAAAGGCAAAGGTGAGTTCACACTGCAGGTTAAATACACGATTCCATAGATATATGTCGTTTTTCATTTATTAAAATCGACTCTTTCGGTACCAAGCACTGGGTTAAAGGAAACGTTAATACAGCATTTTGAGATATTAAAGGGGAAGTTCACCCTAAAATTATTTTGGTTTCAATAAAAAGAGACATGTGAAAGAAACATATGAGTGAAGGTTTGACGAAAATTGGTCAAACGAAAAGAAAGTTATTTGAGTTTAAAGTTTTGATTTTGTGACATCACATGCGAGGTGCTCTCCCATATGTTGTGTACAAAATAAGTCGATAAATTGCTTTTTTCTGCTTTTGACAATGGAATGATTTTTTTTCGTACAGGTATGTGTGTAAAAGCGTATTTCTAATAATGTACCAAATGCACAAGTATACGGATGCATATCTTTGTGAAAAAATGCACATTTTCGAAAGCACCTCGCATGTGACGTCACAAAATCAAAACTTTAAAATCAAATAACTTTCTTTTCCTTTGACCGCTTTTCGTCAAACCTTCACTCATATGTTTCTTTCATTTGTCTCTTTCTATTGAAACCAAAATAATTTCAGGGTGAACTTCCCCTTTAACTACATTTTACACTGTACACAATGAAGAAAATACATTATTCACAATGGCTTTTTTTGGCACATGTGTGGGTGGGTAGGGGGGGGGGGGGCATTGGGTGAAAAATTTGTTCATAAATTATAATGCAAGGTATATTTCAGAGTATTCAATTAATGCCATCAGACTTGAAAAGTAGCCCTCGCAGATATTTCACCCAGATGTTTTTGCCGGCAGAGTACACAGTCATTGTTAAAGATGTATTTGCAATTATTTTTAACCAGATGGTGGCCTGAAATGTGTTCTGTAGTGTAGTGAACTTTGAATAAAACTGGTATGCTACATTGTCCAGTTCATTCATCTCTCTACTTTAAGATTTGAAGTCTCATGTGTTTTTAATGGACTAGAATATGAACCAAGTTTTTACCATCTATCCCATCATACAGTAACATCCTATAACTTACAAACTGAATAAAACCTTGAAGAGAGCATTGTTTATAAAAATGCTATATTTTCTTTTTACAATAACCTCTTTACATTTGCTGATGCCATTGATGCGCTTTTGTCTTATATTTTGCAGTGCCTGTTATATATGATGCAACAATAGCATATCCAAACAACGAGGAACCATCCATCTATGATATGATATGTGGGAAGAAGTTTGACTTTCACTTGTACTTGAGGTAGGTCCTGGTCCCTAATTTCACCTCCCACAATACAATACTATCACTTCCTGATATTTACCTTAAGTTAAAAACAAAATTGCAATCAGCCAGGTCTTGCATCATACACTATACACTGTAGATGCTATTGTTGTTATTATTATACCATTTTTTTTTCACTCAAACAAAATGACGGATATGAGAGAAATCTATATTATTAGATTAAAAAGAGGAGATGGGGATAAGACCATCTACTGAGATGAAGAAGAAGAAGAAAACATGAAATAGGATGGGTTATATGAAATATTTTATACAATTTAACATAGTAACTTCTTGCATTTTTGTCTGTTTTATTTGACAATAGTGTACGTGTGTCTCTCTCTCTCTCAATTCAATGCCATTGCAATCATCAACAAAGAACTGCTCATATGGTCTGAATTAGATTAATATTGTGAGGGACAGATGCAAAGAATTTTATAAAGCATTGGACATATGGTTAGATGGTAAATGAATATTTTTGATGACAGGAAAATTATCCTACTTCAACATGTGTATTCAAATCAGGGGTCTGTACAAAGTCTTGTTTTCAATGTGGTTTATTCTGATTGTTCTGCAGAGAGATTGATATGAATGACGTCCCCACCGACTCTGAGACTGCAACAGCCAACTTCTGTTATGACATATACAAACAGAAGGTAATCATATATGTAAATATGCACATAAAATTACATTTCCATTGTACCACATACTGCATTTAATGTTTTTAGGACCTACATATGGTTTTATTTTGTAATTGCTAGATGCTGTTGCACTGGTTCCCCTACTAGTCTGAAATTAATTGAACAATACACAAGTATAGACTACTGTATAAGCTGTTATTTTCGTGAATTTCAAGAATCGATGTAGGGTTGTCAAATCAGCAACAGGCAAAAATATTGTCACATGATTGCCACATTCTTTGAATGTTTCAATGGTAAGAGTCGACTACTAAATTATATTATAAAAATAGTGACACTATTGGTGATACGCATTTAACCTCGCGAAATTACTGTATTCTTTGAAAGGCTTAGTGCACACCTGGTGCTTTCAGACATACCCAGCTTCATAGCTAGCTAGCTAGGTATCTCTGATCTTAGCACATACTGCACACAAAGGGTTCAAAACTTTCTGTGCTCTCTTTTCTTCTCATTCAGGATGCGGCGTATGAGTACTTCCTCAAGCACAACACGTTTGACGGGTACGACCCCTTGCGGCCGGAGAACAGCCTCCCCCGTACCACCCTCCCTCTGGTCGTCATGGTGTTTTGGATGGTGGTGGTGGGCGTGCCCCTCATCTACTTCGCCCTCTCGTTGCTCCTCTGTGGGTCAGCCTTCACCATCCTGGCTGTGGGCGGCATATCGGCTGCAGGTGAGCTTTCTGTCTAATGCATCCGGCTCCATGCGTCTGTACAGAGGAATCATTGACTGCAGTTAATTGCAGTCAAATACAGTCAGCTCAGTGCGTTTGTACACATTGCTTGCTATCACTGACACCACATGATTGCACTCAAATGCAGTCAGCTCAGTGCGTTTGTACACATTGCTTGCTATCACGGACAGCACTTGATTGCACTCAAATGCAGTCAGCTCAGTGCGTTTGTACACATTGCTTCGTTTCACTGACAGCACTTGATTGCACTCAAATACAGTCAGCTCAGTGCGTTTGTACACATTGCTTGCTATCACTGACAGCACTTGATTGCACTCAAATGCAGTCAGCTCAGTACGTTTGTACACATTGCTTGCTATCACTGACAGCACTTGATTGCACTCAAATACAGTCAGCTCAGTACGTTTGTACACATTGCTTGCTGTCACTGACAGCACTTGATTGCACTCAAATACAGTCAGCTCAGTACGTTTGTACACATTGCTTGCTATCACTGACAGCACTTGATTGCACTCAAATGCAGTCAGCTCAGTACGTTTGTACACATTGCTTGGTTTCACTGACAGCACATGATTGCACTCAAATGCAGTCAGCTCAGTACGTTTGTACACATTGCTTGCTATCACTGACAGCACTTGATTGCAGCCAAATGCATTCGGTTCCATGCGCCTGTACAAATGAATTGCAATCACTTCATGCAGTCAATTGCAGTCAAATTCAGTCATTGCATGTGTACCTACTGACTGCAGTCGATAGCAATCGGCCCCATGCATTTTGTACACGTCGATTGCACTCGGTTTATTTAAGATTTACCTGCTACCAAACTGGATCCTTCTCTTTGCTCTGTGCTATACTTTCCAT
Organism: Arbacia lixula; assembly: GCA_963669155.1. NCBI lineage: Eukaryota > Metazoa > Echinodermata > Echinoidea > Arbacioida > Arbaciidae > Arbacia > Arbacia lixula. Next base: position 1,919,369 of record OZ022585.1, read on the forward strand.
CTTAAAGCTTCGTCTCGCTCAATGTCAAACTCCTTCTTGTATATCTCTAGCCTAACTACAATATCCAATAACATGGCTGCATTTGACTGATTATTCTTGCTTCCTTTTCCGTCTCTCCCAAACAGAGGGGGAAGAGAGGAGAATGAGAGAGTGACTAGACTCTATTTCTGAAGTTTGAATTAGAAATGTTCAAAATACTCGAAGCCTGGCTCCTATATCTCCTTCAAATTGACTTGGAAGTACGAGTCTTATTGGAAAACATGCTTTCCTTGATCCTGAATGATAACATTTCTTGTAGAAATCACGGCATCAACCTTGTAAATGTGGAAAGACATATTTTTTCTTTGCATCCTAGTTCTGACGTTCGGCAAGTTGATGCTGACGGTAACCATGTCAACCAAAGGGTCCGCCTACGGGAGTGGTAAGGGAAAGACTGCCGCCGATAGTGCCAAAAACGGGGACATTAAAGAAAGGACACCCTCTGCTGGTACGGAGAAGAAGCAGGAATAGCTCAAGGTGATACTGGCATGTCTGGGTTATGTACATGTATGTAGATAGTCGTACACTGTGTATCTCTAAGTATTGAAATATGTACTTAATTTGAGGTGTAAGAAAATTGTTGGGAAGGGTACTTTTTGATGAGTCATCGGCCCATATGCATAAGAAACAGTTGCTTGTGCTAGGCTTCCTTCTTCAATATGGATAACAAAAGGTAAGCAAAAGCAAATTGCTACACTTTATGCAAACAGCCTATTGTTTATCTGTTACAGGCGCCATGTAAAGTCAATGGTTGAGAAACTTATTTTTTAAGAGAAATTGTTTTGAGGCTTTGGAGAACATTGTGTTTCCTTGTCCAACATTTTTGATGCATGTTTCATGGGGAAATGCGAAGGAGAATGGCGCTAGAATTGTAATGAAATTGAACTTTAATTCTCCTCCACATTGCCATCAAAGATTGTCCCTTACATTCCACCGTTACATGGTTATCATGTGATTATCTTCAATGTGTCTCATTTGGCATGTGTGAAGTTTTTATCCTTCTTTCATTGTAAAATGAACAAAGAAGCATATCAACCTTTCCATTATTTTTGTGTGTCATATCCAGGCCTAAACCTCATAATCAAATTATGCATTGTGCAAGGAAAAAAAAAAAATATTTGGCACTTTAGGAAAATGATAGTATGTGTATGGAAGAATTTGTTGCTAAGCAGTCATGAGGAAAGTTACCATCCATTTGCATACATTGGTATGCATAGATTTACATACATTGATTTGCATACATTTGCATACCTGGCAGGAATCCTAAGTGTACCATTATTACAGCAGCTTTTTTTTGCCAGACGTAAAGTTGAGTAGGCCTTAATATATCGTGTGTGCTTCCAGATATGTGCAGTGCTGCATAGTTAGATTCCAGGTGCCCCGTTTTCATGAAAACCTTTCTAGCCTAGCTGGGTGCTTAAACTGCATGTACACTTTCAACTTGATAGGCTTAGCAAGATTTCATGAAAATGACTCCCAGTAGTTTGTTTGGATAGTACAATGTGAAAACATGCAAGCGATTCCGGCCAACTCTGTGTGTATTACTAATAACCACAGCGGCATCCAATCGATTCTATCTTCTCTATTTGATATCTATGTTCGATATCCCAACAGCCTTCCATATCTATCTGCGTACAAGCACTAATCATGGCATTACCTGTTGACATTAAAATGTGGTCAACATTACAATTTACATAAAAATCAAGAAACGGCGTATTGTACTGTCCAAAACTGTACAGCTGAATCCGTCACCACTATAATACCTTCCCTGTATATACAAATAAAGAAACGGCTTATTGTACTGAACAAAATCTGACAGCTGAATCAGTCGTTCGCTATTTTGATACAATATATATAAAAATAAAAAAACAGCTTATTGAACTGTATCAAATATGACAGCTGAATCCATCATCTACTACTGTACTTACACTATACATGTATTCTATTATTAAAAAAGAAAAGGAAGGTAAAGAATCATGCTTTTTCACAATGTTAGATTAGTTTGTATCAGAGAATTGTATACAGTATTGGATATTTGCGTGACTTTTTAAGAAGAAATCATTATTTTAGCAATGCATTTTGTTATTTGAATAGCTGTGAGGTGGTTGAATGAGTACCATCATAGTTGTGGGTATTGCATGAAATGGGTTGGCTGTTATCATCTCTATGTACCTGAGAGATGTTGTGAGATATACCGTACAATATTCTTGAACTCGGCTGAGCAAACGGTATCTAAATCGTGCTTGGGGTTATATGTCAATGCATAGTTGTATTGCACAGAATGTTCTAGCAAAGCTTGCCGATGATGATGTCCGGTTGTGTGTCAATTCATAGATGAATTTTGTTGTTGTATTGTCAAGAAAGTTTTAGCAAAGCTTGCCGATGACGTGACCGTAAACATTCCTTATCAAGAGAGGGGGTAGGAGGAGGACAAAGTGAGAAAGAGCAGGCTTGGGGAGGGGGGGGGGGGCAGTGGGAGGGTTTACAGTCACTACAACACGGTATGTCTATACTTTGCAGTCATCCACATGCAGGGCCATATCTCTATAGAGTGTGGAGAGCCACTGGCATAGTGTAGTTACTGCTGGCGCTAGTTACTCTTGGCTCTCATACAAAAGGTCCTGGGTTCAAATCTAGACAAGGTGCTATGGCCACATTTCCTCCCTCTCCACCCACAGGTGCAGGAATTGTGTACAAGGGATGATATCACCAAGACTTGGATTTTAGGGAGAGAGAGAGAGAGAGAGAGAGAGAGAGAGAGACGGGAGAAGTGAGAAAACAGAAAACACACAGCATGCACCAGCATATGATACAAACATTTCAATGGTTTGATCATTTTGAGATATCCCATTTTGGCACCATGAAATCACACAAGAATGGGACCCGTGGTCGTGGCAGGATGGGACACTCGGATGATTACTGGTCCGGTTGTCTTTACCACCACCACTCCTTACCTTAAACCCTTACATTACCAGGCCTTGGAAAACCCCATGATTGGCAGACTACACATCCTCCTTGCAGTGGTAATGAGAGAGTTGGCCCTCAGTAGCTGTATTGCTGTTCATGAAGAGTGCAAAGCATTGCCAGGCTGTAGCTATGTCAATTTCTGATTTCTGATCCCAACTCTTAAATAGAGTCTAGTACCCTAAGACTAGTCATTACATCATTCTATTCTTTTCTCAGTCTGTACTTTGGATTTTAAATGCCTGACAGCCTGGCACCAAGACTACCTGTCTGTAGTCCTATGTAGTGACATTCCATAGAAAGTGCATTATTGATTCGATTGTGTAGCTTCTGACAATCATATATTGTAGCAATAGTAGTAATCAACATATTCCACTTCATGTGTAATAACATGTTGTATAAGTGCATTATTTTGAAAGATTTTTTTGTTGTAGACAATCAGATGGAGTAGTAGGAGTAGTGGTCCATTGTATATGTAACGGTACTTGTAGTAACATGATCTCAATCTACTAAGCAGCCTCTAACCTGCACCGACAATCACTCTGTATAATATTTAACATCAACCACACAGTAGCACTGCCGATCTCTGTCAAAACAACAAAAAACAAAAACAAAGGAAAAGAAACGAGAAGAGAAGGTGAGTGAGGGCACTTTGGTATAGTGGTGAGAGCTCTTGACTCTCGCTGAGAGGTCCTGGGTTCAAGCCCAGCCCGGTGCGTACACCCTTGGACAAGGTGTTTTGCTCATGTTTGTCCCTCTTATTAACCCAGGTGAAGTACATGGGTACCTGGCAGGAATGTAGTATTCCTTATCTAATTAGATTAACTAGCTTTTAGCGCTACATATTTGGCTGCTTGGCTAAAGCCAGGGTAAAAGTTGAGCGCTTTGGGTAGTAGTCGTACTAGGTACTAGTCGTGCTATATAAGAACTGATTATTATTATTATTATTATCATTATGAGTCTTCATGGTATACGATACAGTATGTTTTTAATCCTGACAAGAAGTGTTGGGTGATTCTTTCGGAAGTAGCTCTGAAAAGAACTGGCCAAAGAGTGAGTGAATAAGAGAGAGAATATCAGTATTAAAGTAGAATCACAGTATGCTATTGGAGAGGTAAAAGCTCTGAGAAGACTGAGCTATTGGCCCTGTAACATGCAGTATACGTAAGTCCATTATTAACAAGATCTTTTAGTCACAGACAATCAGGTATTGAATAGCAATTTTTGTTTTGATTTGACAGTGTGCAAAACCCTCACAATTTATAAGTATTATACAAATTGGCCACCAGTAATATTGCCAGCAATGAAAACAAATAGTGTTATACTTAACTGGGTGGATTTAAAATTAATTTCAATTGTTTTGTGGTTGTTGTAACCACTCAGAAACATAGAATTACAGTTATTTTCTGAAACAAAGCAATATTACAAGAGATAATCTTTTATTGTTAGGTTCTACTCTGTAGTATTTATGTGTGCATTCATGAAGAGAACTTATAAGTGCAAAGTCATAGATCGCTTCAGTCGTTTTTTAAAGATATGATATTGTACCAGTAAACATATCTAGGATGTTTTAACTTGCTCATTGTATGAGCTGTTATTATTAAGGTGTTTGTCATGTTGATGTGGTGAATTAACATTATTGTAACAAGTAAATAAACTTTCATGTTTGTCTGAAAGTTTTTTTTAAAGCTGTTCTATTTTACAGACTATTCTAAAATTCACATTGCAAAACAAAGTTCATGTAAAAGTTCAGTAATGTATTTTATGTTGATGTTTCTAAATGTTCATGAATGTTAAAAGTGATGGCATTATATGAATGAAATTGCTCAGCAAGATTTATCTTCCTTCTAACAGCAAATCAAACTTGCCATATCGTGTTAAAAGTGTCAAAAAATGTTTGTATGAAAGCGCTTTATGTAAAGACGAGTGAATAGTCTGGTGCATGACAAAGATGCAGTTCTTTGTCAATTTCTTATTACCGTACTAAACATATATTAGGGAGAGTTATTTTGCTTACAATTTGTATCAAGAGGTTAATTCACTGATTTTGTAAATGCTTCAGTATTTTAGATGCATCACCACATTACTTAGCTTTAGTCTTCCCTAAGACTTCAAATGTATGATATAAGTGGGTTGAGAACAGTAAAGATGCATTTATGCAATTAAGATGACTGCTGCAGCTAAAAAAAAAAATGATGCGCTTAAGATGCTATTCTTGCGTAATATATTGAAATGATGTGATTTAAAATTCTTCAGAGGGAATTTTAAGAAGATTAAGGGAAGGGGGAGGAGGAGGAGGGCATATTTTTCCTCCATTAGAAGTCAGTGTACCTCGGTGGGAATTGGGATGGGGGAGGGGGGGAGGGAGACAATCTGTTTCCATGTCCCTCAATTCAAACTATTTAAAACAATGAAAAATTGTTTTTGGTGAGATTAATGGTCAAACTGGTCTGACAGTCTACTATATCATAGTATATAGCTGTCTAGGTATGTTCAATATCATGATTCATTTGCATTGGTGCGTATGTATGTGTTGAGGGGTGGGATGTATTGTGTATGTCAGTACTGTACGTGTACCTGTTTGTGTGCTTCCGTGAAAGTATTTGTGTCATGTTTTTAGTTTCACTGTTTTGATGCTGTAAACCTTTTTTTGACATTAAGCACTGCCTTTGTGTTAGAAATGCGCTCTTTGTTTGCACATTAAAGCATATGTGTTTGTATTTGTTGTACTAGTATACAGCATTGAAGTGCATAATATTATGTCCCTTCACAATTTTTTGTTTATCTGTATCTCAAAAGCCAATGTGTATAAAGTTTGTTTCTGTCTAGTATTACTTGATGATATTTTCAGTTGCAATAACAGCAACTCACCCTATCACAAACCATCACTGCTTATCTATTGCAAGTCCAAGTGTATGCGTGACATTGCAATCAATCGTAGTTACAATCAATCCACATAAGTTGCGATCAATATCAATTGCAAGTTACACTCAACTTTAATCAGGGTTTTTGTGATACGGATTTACGATCGATATGAATCATTTGATCAATAGCTTGTAGAGTTGATATGTATGTCAGTATGTGCAATGTACATACTAGGAAGTCACCAGTGATCATGGAAAATGGGCAAAATACTATTGATTTTAGATAATTTGTTGGTGTGTGTGATGGAAGTATTATGATCAGTTTTTTTAATTTAATATTTTTTTAGGAGGATGTTAGCATGTACTTGCCTTTAATTTGTATTAAATTTCATTGCATTATGGTAGTGTGGAATTGTCTGTTCTTATACATTTTGAAATTATGTATAAATCATAAAATTGGAATTATAGAGATTACTTCATAAAATAATTAAGATTACCAGTATACATAAACATGTATCATGGTTAAGTATTCTGTGTCACAAAATAATCCGCATTTCACAATCTACTCATTTTCTCACATGCCATCATCAGATCGGGCCTCCCATTGAGTTCCCTGGGAAGAAAGGTGTAAATTGCCCCATGTTTCACTGGGAGTTTATCGAAAAATGCTCTTAGAACAAAGATATTTCCCCGCATGCACCCATGTCCAAACAAATCGTCAATTTTCTGTAATCTTGCTCTGTCCCTCCATGGAAGAAGAGTGGTGCTCTGGGTATTGTGTTGTTTAAACATGGTAATGATTAGAATGAGCATGTACATTACAGTAGTGCCATTCTCATTGGGCTTAAGAAATCGCGAAGTTAGGGTGAAAGTTGCCTAGCAACCGTACCAAAAGCCAAATGGTCCTATTGTCCTGGTCCCCTAACTTCGCGATTTTTCTAACTTTGCGATTTTTTAAAGCCCAATGAGAATGGCACTAGAATGTCATAATCGCCATCGCAGACCTACTGAATTACCTATAATTTTTTTTTTCATGTACCTGAATTTCAACGTTCAAAGAAACGGAAGGTGGCTCAGGGTGTACACACACCATGCCAACGTCATCCTTTGCCCTCGTCTGTATATGCAAATGAGTCTGTATATGCAAATGAGTTGCTAACAATGTTGATCCAAATTGAAGCAGTGTTGTGTTGAATTGAGATAAATATGGGAATAAAATTTGCCAAAGTTATCTTCATCCGTTTCAGTTGTGCTTGTTTATCTGACTTGTGTGATAGATTGTATTTATGTTAAATGATCAGGTGATTGGTGCAAAAAAAGTATGAGTGGATGGAAGATAGTACAAAATGTTCCATAGATGTTCCTTAGCCTTCTATGTGCCAGGCAACATGTTATCCTGTGAGATTTGTGTGTATTATGCCAAAAAATGCATCAATGGCGCACAAAGGTTTGAAAGATGGTATTTTCCTTCCAATGTCTCCAATACTATCATTGATTCAAACATCTTCAAGGAATCAATATTTCTGCTGTGGGGCCACCCCACCCTGAGTTGATTTATTCACTTTTTATTATGCATTTTCAAGCAGTGATAACATAAGCCATGAGCTCAGGGAGATTGAACCCCCAAAGAAAAATAGAGCCCCCAATGAAAAACAAAAAACAAACAAACAAATACAATCTGCTTGTACAGTAGCCCCCTCAAATTATTTTTGTTAATTTGTTTGCCTTCACTGTCCCAGGGTTACTTATAAGCTGCATTTCAACTGGGTCATCTCCGTAAGAATCGTCAAACAAAAACATATTATTTTCAATTTATTTTTCAATTTCACTTACCAAAGAAAGCCCTTTCATTAAAAATCTAGAATAAAAACATGTTACAAATATATATTATGGTATAAATGGTATATAAATGGTATTAAAAAAAAATGTCCACATGATCATGAAATATAGGCCAGACTTCGATTATGAAGAGAATTGTAGAATTTGGCACCGAATCGCAAGGTTACAGCAGGGGAGAAGATAGAGAGTGTCAAGTAGTGATAGCATTATGTTTATGTAAACAGAATTGGACAAATGTACAATATGAGTAGGTTGATTTAACACTGGCATCTCCCTGATGTTAGAAAGACCAAGTACTGGGGATGTCTCTACTGAGGTACAGGCAAGAGGAACCTACAAAGAAGCTTTAGAAATGCTAATCTCATTAATCTCAGAGTGAATTATTGACTGATTACGTGATGGCACAAAAGCTGGTAACGACAGTTTAATTTGACTCTCTACATAGTCCCCCACCTCTCTCTCTCTCTCTCTCTCTCTCTCTCTCTCTCTCTACCTCTCTCTCCTTATTTGTCTTCTCCCTTTTCCCCTTCTTCTTTTTCTTCTCCTCCTTCTTCTCCTTCTTCGCCTCCTCCTCCCCCTTCTCCTCCTCCTCCTCCTCTTCCTCCTCCTCCTCCTCCTTCCTCTTCTTCTTCTTCTTCTTCTTCTTCTTCTTCTTCTTATTCTTCTTCTTCTTCTCCTCCTCCTCTCCCTCCTCTGTCTTCCATTTCTCTCTCTCTACCTCTCTCTTCTTATTTTCTTCTCCCTTTTCCCCTTCTTCTTCTTCTCCTCTCCCTTCTCTATCTTCCATTTCTCTCTCTCTCTACCTCTCTATTTTCATTTTTCTTCTCCCTTTTCCCTTCTTCTTCTTCTTCTTCTTCTTCTTCTTCTTCTCCTTCTTCTTCTTCTCCTTCTTCTTCTTCTTCTTCTTCTTCTTCTCCTCCTCCTCCTTCTTCTTCTTCTTCTTCTTCTTCTTCTTCTTCTTCTTCTTCTTCTTCTTCTTCTTCTTCTTCTTCTTCTTCTTCTTCTTCAGAGGAGCTTCAAATTGCATTGCATGGAGTTGAGGAGTACTGCTCGAAATGGCATCTTCAAGTTAATACTAGTAAAACAAAAATTGTAATTTTCTCCCGAGGAAAAGTGAGGAAGGTACAATCATTCATATTTAATGGTGAAGAGTTGGAGATTGTTTATGATTTTGTTTATTTAGGAGTGAAATTCAACTACAATGGCAGCTTCAAGAAGGCCATCACAAAGCAAGTGATTCAGGCTCAAAAGGCTTTATTTAGTATGCTAGTTAAAGCAAAAAGATTGCAGTTATCTATAGATACTCAATGTGAATTATTTGATCGTATGGTGCTACCGATTTTGTTGTATGGAAGCGAGGTCTGGGGATACGAAAATATAAGTCAAATTGAAGTATTTCACAGAAAGTTTTTAAGAACTATTCTACATGTTAATAAATGCACTCCCGACTGCATGGTTTATGGTGAAACTGGTCGATGAATACTAAACCATGTCAAATGCAGAATGGTTGGGTTTTGGTTAAAGATCATCAAAGGGGAACAAACTAAGCACTCATTTTTACTTTACCGCCTTTCAAAATGTTTGAGCCAAAATGAAGACTTGAATTCAGCATCAAATTGGTTACGCTATGTTGAAGATATATTGAACAATGCAGGATTTGCTAATGTGTGGTCATCTCAGAGTCATGGATTTAAATCTGAATGGGTACTGAAGGCATTGAAATTGAGACTAGCTGATATCTTTAAACAGGACTGGAAAGCTACAATATGGAGTAACCGATTATGTTCCAATTATAGAATGTTTAAAGGCCTATTGGAACTGGAAAAGTATCTGCTGTTTCTTAATAGTAAAGATGCTACTACTTTGTGTAAATTCAGATGTAGATCACACAGTTTACCTGTAAATAATAATAGGTTTGACTCAGACATGTCGCAGGATGATATATGCACACTCTGCTTGTCAGATACAGGGGATGAATTCCATTATATATTTGTTTCAATTGTTTGCCCTTTCTTTTTGGAAGAGAGAAAGATATATTTACAGAAATCAGTATTACGTAGTCGTAGACCTAGCTCTATAGAAATGGAGAAACTTTTTAAGATGCGAGACTCTTGCCAGTTGAGGAAACTTGTAAAATTTATTAACATAATCATGAATCATTTTAGTCATGAACCAAAAAGAAGTGATTTTGTTGATGTTACTGTTCAGCGTCAAGAACATGTAGTTACACGTAGTGGTAGAATTGTTGTACGCTTGGTGTTGTAAATACTAAAGAAGTTATGTACTCTATTTACTTTATGTATTTGTATGTATTCATGTTATTGTATATCATTGTAAATATGTTGAACTCTCATACCCCGAGAGGGGGTCGATAGAGTTAATAAAATCTTATCTCTTATCTTATCTTCTTCTTCTTCTTCTTCTTCTTCTTCTTCTTCTTCTTCTTCTTCTTCTTCTTCTTCTTCTTCTTCTTCTTCTTCTTCTTCTTCTTCTTCTTCTTCTTCTTCTTCTTCTTCTTCTTCTTCTTCTTCTTCTTCTTCTTCTTCTTCTTCTTCTTCTTCTTCTTCTTCTTCTTCTTCTTCTTCTTCTTCTTCTTCTTCTTCTTCTTCTTCTTCTTCTTCTTCTTCTTCTTCTTCTTCTTCTTCTTCTTCTTCTTCTCCTTCTCCTGCTCCGTCTCCTCTCCCTTCTCTATCTTCCATTTCTGCCCTCTAAATGTATACATGTGCCTTTGCAACTAGGGAAACGCACTAACTAGATGCCGCACTGTAATGTGTATGTGTTTTAGCGCCATCTTGTGGCAATTCACTGTCAATCTTTATGCAATTCATTATTTATTTTTCTAGTCCACGTACTAGGCTGTGAAGTGCATGGGACACAACCCAGTCTGTTAACAATTGTGTCTGGTAACACAGACTATGCCATAATCCCATCCTTGCTTCAGAGGAGCCATGACGTAATTAGGGTGTAGTCTGTCTTACCAGACACAGTCGTTAATAGACTGCGCTGTGTCCATGCACCTCACAGCCTATGTATACCTAGGCTAACATTTTTCAAAATGAGCGTAGAATGGGTTGAGTACATAGAGCTATAAATATAGCTCTATGGTTGAGTAGCTCTTAATCACACTTAATCGCCTCAGGACTACCCATCTAACGTATTGTGATAAAGCTTAGTCTTATATTTGGGAGACAACCCCACTGCGGTCTACTTGAATGTTTTGCTTGTTTTAACGATTGTTTGTTATCACTGAACCGTGTAAATACTCACAAAGACTTGGCATGTATAAACGTGATAAAGACTTTTGGACGATTGTTGCTTCATTGATTGGCTTGATGATTGAATGAGTCATGGACTAAGTGATTAATTCATAGGTTATACGTTGTATACAAATGAGTTGTAGGTTAATTAACTTTTTGGATGTATCTATTGATCAATGAATTCCCGCGTCTCCCTCTCTTCCCCCCCTCTCTCTCTCTGTCTGCCTCTCTCTCTCTCTCTCTCTCCCTCTCTTCCAATATCTCCTTACCATGCTTATGGTATTTCATGTTCGTTCTGGAGAGGGTGACTCTTAACTTCAGATTTGCCGCTTCGGACGATGAGTACTGACCATCGTGATGAGATTAAGTGTAACTATTGCATCCTTTTGAGATGATCTCCAATCCCACAGAAGGAAATGGGGGTGGTCAACAAAAGCCGGATTCATTACGACAAGCCGATTAGCCATACATATCAGTTTCAGTCACACGCACTCAATCTCATAACGATGATTGGTTCACGTCGACCGAAACGGCAAAATATTAGGTGCGCACTTATCATATTTCCGCTCTTTCAGAAGAACTTAACATATATATTTTTTTCTATTATCCTTCCAAGACCGATACCCATACCTTCACGTGTAGTAATGTTGTGTAACTATACACTACAAAACATAAGTTCCATCATTCACATAGAGAAACTTAATATCATCCCTCATCACGTGTTGCCAAAATTAAATATGAAAGGGGAAACTTAAGTGCTACGAAACCTCTCAAAAAATGTAAGATGTTTGATAAAGTTATGTAACACCTTGCAATTTCGCATTCTCTTATCATAGTTTCAGTTTTTGATTTTTATCTCATAGATCGTAAAACACCATTATTTGAAGTTCGTACAATCAGTATCTACTTGATCAAAATTGATTTTTCACCTTCTTTCAACCTTGACTCCTCCACTGCCTGCCTCCCATCCTATTTTGTTTAAAATATTATTTCCACTTCCCCCTCTCTACCTCTGTATCCTCCACTTCATCTCTCTTTCTCACCCCAACTTACTCATGTTCTTTCGATTCCCCCCTCTCTCTCCTACCATTACTTTCCAATTGAATCTTTGTGCATTTTTCTTCCGATCCCTCTCTTCTCTTTCCCTTCATGTCTACCACCCCTTCCCTCTGATCCTACAGGTGTATCTTGATTTCTTTCTCTTTCTCATCCCATTTCTCTTTTTCCGATTCCTTCCCGTCTCTAAGTTACCCTCCCACCCCTCTCCATCTCCCAACCAATCTTTCTTTCTTTCTCAATCCTCCACTCTATCCTCTCCTTCCTTCCCCCATTTTTACCCCCCCCCCCTCTCTCTGTCTCTGTCTGTCTGTCTCTGTCTGTCTGTCTGTCTGTCTCTCTCTCTCTCTCTCTCTCTTATGTTCCCTCCCACCCCACTTTCCCCAACATTCTCCCTTCTTCAGCACGGTTACGACAGCTTTTGTTGAAAAAGGAAAACACGTTTGAAGGATTGCTTTACTTTGAAGCCATCAACCAACCTTTATTCTCACAGCTCCCTAACAAGCACCTCAAAATAATATGTACATTTAATAAACAAGTATTGCTTTAAGTACGAGTTGGACTTTTACTGTACATTAAAAGTATAAAATATGGTGGCCAAGATTTACAACTCATATCATATATCATCATGTATCATATACAGATTCAAGAAATATACCAACTTTAATAATTGTCATAGCATATCTACAGTACAGATTGTGCATGTCCAGACATGATAAAATGCTTTTTTCACATAGGTTCCACTAATCTTGTTTGTAAACTAAAAAGGTACATTCACATATCATACTGAAAGCAAACGTTATGTCACCATACTGTCTATAGACATGCAAGGTATTCATGCAAAAAATGTAACTTTTAACTGTGGCAAAGATGGGATTCCTAAATACTTCTAAACAATAAACTTTGGTTTATTCATCTCATATAGTCATTATCATGACGCTCGCATATCAAAGGGCATACCTCTTAAAGGTCCAAAATATAAAGTTGTGCGAATACAGCTGTACATATAACAACAAAAGAATGAAACTTAAGTAATATTTAGTGGAGTAACATAGTTAACTTGTTAACAGACTGGGTTGTGTCCATTGCGCCTCACAGCCTTGTACCTAGGCTAGTAGTAAAGTTCAACAGTTGAGCACACAAACGGAAGAGTAGGCAGTGGAGAAAGTCACTTTCACTGACACAGACAGATAACAGCAAGCACTGCAGATGGCCACTGCAAAGATAGAGATGCTAAGAATTCCCTTTAACTCTCTCAGTCCTACAGGTAATGAATTGTGCTATGATTGATATAGAACTTTGAATTTGAATGGTCAGTATTAATGTGTGCCATTGGATGTACACAACAGCTCAAAGGAATTGGCATAGGGAAAGGGAAAGGGAAAGGGAAGAAAGTGAAGAAGCCGCAGTTTAGTTCAGCATGAAACACGATGCATTAGCCTAAAATGCTTCATGTTTCATGCAGAACTGGACAAAATATACAGCGGTTTAAAACTGCGGCCCCCTCCCTTTCTTCCCTTTCCCTATGCCAATTCCTTTGAGCTGGAGTGTATGTTTGCACTCATAATAACACACATGTCCAATAATTGAGCACCATAATGTCTGCCATGCACTGGGTTAAATGGCTAAAGCACAATGTACATTTACATGGACACCCTCTCGGATTTCAAGAAGGTTCATTAACCCTTTATATACCACTGTTGCATTTGTGCATGAGTAATACATGTACATACAAATGGAGTATAGTTGCATTGCATAACAAGGGTTTATATCATATTAGACATATAGACAGGGGCACTTTTGAGAGAAATCAGGCAAATTATCTTCAAAAACCATTAAGTGAATTCACTACAACCGTCACTAGTCCTCAATATCATCAGCAAATTCCCGAACTATTACATAGATATGCTGACCCATCTGTGTTATATTGCACATTGTCTGATCATGCAGCAGAGATGGTATGTAACACAGAGAGTTGCATTAGACTGCAACTTTGCAGTTGTCTGTGAAGTTGCAATCTACTGCAATGCATGCATTGTGAAACAGACACGACCCTGACAAACATTAGTCAAATGTAGATAAATATAAGTTATCAGCATGGCGGTAGTGCTTAGACGGAAGTGGGGTACATTATATTTTTAACTCTACACCCTCATTTACTGTCAGTTTATTTCTAATTACTACCCCTCATTTATAAACTACTCATGTTTCTCCCACATGGTTCTATTGAGTAATTCATACTTTTAAAACGGTACTTAAATTCTGAAAAGGAATCAATTATAAGTTTGGGCCCATCCAGTGTACATTTTCAAACATCACCAATAAGCTATTAAAGAAACAATCAGCTGATACATGTCCCACACAGAACCACATATGATATTTTAGTAATCAAACAACAACAGTGCCTTACCAAGTCCTACAGGGCATACATGTAACGACGCTACAGTAGCGTCATCTTCAATAGCCAGAAGTTTGAACATAGCATGCACCACTTTGGGCGTGTTTATCAACTCTTTTTTTGGTAGAATTAAGGTTTCCAAACGAGTTGATAAACGCAAAGGTGTTTTGATTATGGGGTTTGGAAAGCTGTTTTGAAACGCACAAATTTGTACGATCCTAAACGCGTTTAAAGAAGCGAGATAAACGCAAAGCTGTTTTGAAACGCGTTTAAACCACATGTTTTCAGTGACAAGGCCGGAAACGCTTTCGTAAAGGCCTTTGGAAACGCGTTTAAATTTCTGAAAAGTTGATAAACACGGCCTTTGTTGCTCAACTTCGTTTGACTTAAATGTGCAGCAGACACAACATATTGCATTTTGTAATTCAGCAAAAGCTGGAGGCTTAGCACATGTAGCACCAACATACACAGGCACAATAGTGCGCGATGTGCTTACTCCCAGTGCTCTAAAGAAGACAGGATTCCAACTTTGAGCTGATTTCCTGGATTGGAATCTAGCGCTCGATTTGATCAGCTTGGAGCTAGCTCATGTAGACCCACCTACTGAGTCACATTGTTAGCAGCCTCTCATCAATCATCCTTCTTGTAGAGGTGACACTCTCCAAACCCAGGGATGTCCACCTCCTCGATGCACTTCGTCACAGCCTTCGACTCTCCGGCGGGCTTAACGATGACTGCCAACCCGATCACATCCACCAGATCGTCGGGCCTCAGCGACATCATCCCGTGCCTCTCGCTGGTGTAGCGGACTGATACCTGCACGCTCACGATTACCTTCTTTACCAAGCTCTTCCCCTCGCACGTCGAGCTGACCTCGATCTGACGCATACCGACTGCCTCGACTATCGCGTAACCCACCGGGCGGTGGTTCGGCCGGCACAAGACGAACTCATCCCCAGCTTCGACAGCACAGATGCTGAATGCGTAGCCGTCGGGGTGCGTGTCAGACCAGAAAAAATTGGGATTGATGTTCGCGAGCTCGCTTTCGAACGTGAGCCGTCTGCCATATCCATTTCCAATGCGTAGAAGGCGGAGTGCGCTTTTATTGAACTGGTAGCGGTCGTTTCGCTGATTGCTCAGGATTCGGACATGATATCGGAAGCCAGGCAGAATCCGTTCATCGATGTGCATTCCTGTAGCATAAGATTAAAGAGCTTTGTTGTTATATATTCGAGTAATTACAATTGTCTCTTGGTTAGCCGAGTTGTAGGCCGACTTCATTCATGGCTAATTAAATTTTATTTAAAACTGATACATGTAATTGGACAAGTTTCAGCAAAATGTAGATACTTGGATATATTATTTCCTACCACGATCATGATGATTATAACTTTACTTTCACAATTAAATTGACAAGTTAATTAAGTTACAAGTCAAGAATAGGCTGGTCATTCAAATTTACCTGGCCTGTTGGTCTCTTCATCAAATCTAAACAGGAATAAAATTGCCTCATTTGGGGCATTTCCTTTTATCCAAAGGATATTTTTTTACATTGCTCAGCAGATCTAGAGTAGACCCTATAAAATCAAGCTTACAAATATAATTATTAATATAGGCTAATTATTTTTTAATTTGTAAGATGGTCTGAGGGTGAGTATTACTAAACTTCATTCATACTTAAGAATCGTTGGATTAAAGTAAAGCAAAGTAAATTTAAGTCAAGTCAAGTCGAACAAGATTCTTACCACGGACGGCCATCTCATGGGGGCCAATCCGGTGCCCCAGGCCCAGCAGTTTGCCTCCATTGTTCACGCAGCATGCACATACTGCCGCATCTGAATTTCCAACGCCAAATTTTCTCCACAAATGACCGAATCTGGATGGAGAATTCTTTACATTCGAAGAGATACAGTTCGCAGGAAACTCATCCACGCAGCTGCATCTGTGATGATCATCCGCATTCCGAGTCCGAGAAACATTGCTGAGTTTGGCGAATTTGTCAAGTCCCTCTTCCTCAATCTCTCCGTTCAAATTCACGTGGTTTAACATGGACTGATGGTCGAGCTCTTGAAATTGATGAATGTCGACTGGAATAGGTTCGAAAATGGCCATAATGTTCCTCAAAAGTCTTTAGATAAGAAGAGATTAATTTAATTGCAGGTCTCAGTAAGAAGTTCACCTGTTGTTAGGCTTGAATTGTATTCAGAACACTTGCACCGTATTGTTCCTAGTCTTGGTCGTTTTATTTGATTGCGCGATGTCGAATGAAGCTTTCAATCGAAGGAAGAGATGCTACACATGATTATCGCATCGCGCTCGCTCGCATGCATGCTTTGAGTTTCGCAATCCAGAGAACTCGCGCCAAGCTGTTTCGGGCCGGGCACGGCACACTTTTGTGTTGTGTACATACAGCTGAAGAATGGGCACAATGTCACCTTCACAAATTCTGTAGTAAAACCCAGCACGTGGGTATGTTTACGTCAATCGTTGTGCGTAGGCTACGTCTCATACCCCGATTAGTCGATAACAAAAATACATGTATGACTCAACGTTATATAAATCGACTCGCATTCAATTTGTTTTACCATGGTTTTAAATCATTTGTACGAATAATTACATCAGGCAAGAGATGAATAATTTTTAGTAGCAAAAATAAATACAACTACATGTTTAAAAGAATGCTGTAAATTTAGGGTGGGGGATGTTTATTTCTTCTTCAAAAGCATAACCTACTACATGTAAATGATATTGTACTTTAATTATTCTTAATGCAATTTTATAATATTGTTTGTCTTATCGGCATTGAAAGCAGACTGAAGTCGATATGATGTTATGCATAGAAATATATATAGTATACATTTTTAAATATTGGCACATGGATTCTTTTCAGGGTATTCTTGATATTTCAGCAATCAATTTTCTTGTAATAATCCCTTAAATATTTGATTTTATTTTCCTATGTTTGGCAAATCAGGGTCAAAATTTGGTGTGTGTATGAGAATTTGAATCTATTACAGCACAAAAAAACCCCTCGTACATCGATCTACTTGCAGCTGCCACCACATTGTCATTAAATAACTCCAGATGTTTCTGGCATAAAATCAATATTCACGGGTTAAAATAAAAAACACAAATCGATACACTGTCATGAAATCTGCTCCCCCAAAATGTGACATAATTTGACTTTATGATGTATTGATTCCAGTTTTGATTGAAGGTTTTGTTATTTTTTTTTTCATGATCGAGTCCAATGTGTAATGTTTCAATAACCACTGGTACAAGGTCGATGTACTGCATGCATCTGGATCATGCAATGATATATGAACAGTCTGTGGAAAAACAATGAGGATACAATTGATGTAAAAATTCCCCTACACTCTTTGATCATGGAGTCAGAAAGTGTTCGCTTCGAATTCGACCTTCTCAGCTCTTGAACGCTATGTACATGCACACCACGTGCATGATCCCTTTTTTTGTATACGCGCACTAATGAATCTCGCGGTAATGGAATGTGATTGGCCGAGGCGACAGAGCACGTCGCCATATATAGAAAACAATTCGCCAAATATGTAAGACCTTATTATAATAGAGTGCGTTGATTGGCTAGAGCCGCCTAGCATTCTGTAGCGGCGTGTCCATTCGATTGAATGGAACTTCAATGTTTATGTTTTGGAAGTTATTCTCACGTTCACAGCCTTTGTTCAAGTCGCTAATATTTTTACGAGCATGCCCTGTCTGCGTGCTACACATAGCAGTTGATGAAAGGGAACTTTGATGTGTCACGAAGAGAAGAATGGAGAGGAAGAAGAAAGGAGAAAAATGTGGACGACACAGGGGCAAACTGGAGGAGCCCAACCGAGGAGGAGGAACAGCGGTGGTGTGGCATGGGTGACATGGTCATGGTGTGTGTGCGATTGTAAGACTAATGTGTCAATCATGTATACATGTGCGTGTGTTTGTGTATGTTAGTGTGTGTGATAGTGTGTGTGTGTGTGTGTGTGTGTGTGTGTGTGTGTGTGTGTGTGTGTGCGTGTGTGTGTGTGTGTGTGTGTGTGTGTGTGTGTGTGTGTGTGTGTGTGTGTGTGTGTGTGTGTTAGGGGGTGTCTTGTTGAACACAACACAACGAAATGATAAACCCAAATACCCCCCCCCCCCCCCTCTCTCTCTCTCTCTTTCTCTCTCTCTTTCTCTCTACACATGCACACACTCATACACATATAAATATCCTTAAACTGTAATAAAAACGATAAGTCATAATTCCTATATGGCTTCATCAATCGGATTGTCTGTCCTTGACATTATCACTGATGATCATCATCTCGAGATAATCATAAAAGGGACTGAATCTACAGACTATGCATTGTATTTACCATTTTTTCCCCAGACCTCGATGCAGCGGCAGCGCGGTACCGAGAAAATGCTTTGGCAGCGCAAAACGACAGCACGGCGCAGCATGCATACAGTAAACACACGTGCGATCCGACTCAGCTCCATGTAGCTAGCTGTGGCTACTTGCTGAACCTTTCACCCGAGTCACATAATCCTGTATCCCATCTCAGATGCGATTTATTTGGCGAACTCGAATGCTGGTGGTGATGGTGAACGGATTTCTTCTCTAATTAACAGATTGTAGCTAGTTTTGAGCTACAAATGTGATCGAGATCGAGTAGACTATCGAGTATCATTCGACATCATCGACTTGACTGAGGTGAGATTGCCTCTTCGAACGTTATCATCAAGGCCAAGACAGAGCCAGTGCCCAGTGGCAGTGCGAGTTGTGTGCAAGCCAGCAAGTGTTTGGATTTGGATTCTGGCTGGGTGATATTTTCAAGACAAGTTACGTTATTGTTTTGAAAAAGTGCTTCACGTTCAGCAGTACAGTACAGGTAGGAATGTACTTAAACTATACAAAAAATGTTATGTCTGTTTTCTTCTTTTTTTTTTATATAGACTGTAACAGATTTAACCTATGGGCTGGATATGGCTGATGTTTGATCAACTGTTGGTGAATGATGGCTGATGTAAACTAAATCTTCCAGTAACTGTCATGACTGTCAATAATAATACACCAGCTTAAACATGTCAACGAGAAAATCCACCATAATGTTGGGTTACTGGTAGCTGAAATAACAGCAACAACATGACAAAAAAAAAACAGTGCAGTTTTGCCAAAACCAAAGTTATGAAAAACATATGATTGTTCAAATTCCTAAATGTGCGATGTCACGTGTGACATAACATAAGTTGTGTAAAATTGTTTTAACAAAATTCAATTTTCTCCAAAGAATACCTGTGTATTCAATATATAATTTATTGTACACATGTTTTTACACACATACCTCTATGAAAAGAATTACTCCTTCATAAATAGAAAAGAAAAAAGGGGAGACATCTTGCATGTGCTGACACATAATAAAAACTTAACTTTCTTCTCCTTTGTCACAGATTTTCATAAAAACTTAACTAAATGTTGCCTTATATGTTTCTGCTTGTATTAAAGCCAACTGAACTTCAGGGTGGACTATCCCTTTAACCAATGTGTAGCTGTATGTGTAGTTCTACAGTAGGTCAGTGAGATGTGTAGTATGACTGTGAGTCACTGATTGTGAATGTGATGATGGCTTGGTCTGATGTTGTATGTGTGATAAGGCCTCATGCCATGGCATCAAGATGATGAACAAGTGGTAAACAAGGTTATTGACTTACAATAGAATGTCTCTTTCCAGACTCGATACTCTTACTGAAGGTACTGTACAACAGTTGTATAAAAACGTACAGTACACTCTCACATGCTGCAGGAATGGTCTCCAGTGCTACATGTAGTCTGGGCCCCGTTGCATAAAACTTACCATTAATGGTAACTCTAACATCAATGGTAACTACCATGGTAACAATGCTCGGCATCCAATCAAATTCAAGGTGTCCATCGGAGTTGTCATTGGTAACAAAGTTACCATTAATGGTAAGTTTTATGCAACAGGGCCCTGGTCTCCAGGCATTTGGGCATTTTCGATCCGAACTACAATTTTCAATTGACGGGTCTGGCTGCAGTAGACTAATCATACTCAATTCCGTCTTCTGGTTGAAAACCTGACTAGTCTTTTAAGTACTAGACTTTTTCCCTTTGTTTTAATTAGAAAATGTTGAAAATCCTGGTACCCAGGCTATTAAAATGCAGGTGCAGAATTGGGCCTGATTCTCTGTCTATCTCTTCTACACATGCATGTACTGTAGACTAAAGAGTGTATTATGTTTATTAAAATCTCTTTGTTTGAACAGTTTTAACCGATTGCGCAGGGTTAGATTTTTGTGCTTTCTGAACCCTGATCCAGTAAGGAGGTCAAAATTTGAAATGGAACTGCAGTAACCAAAAGGGCTTGTGAAGTTTGTTCATAGCCTGCATCTATTGTCTGGATAGCGGATTATATGGGAGTTGCATTGCTCAGTATCTGAGGCCGTGTTTATCAACTTTTCAGAAATTTAAATGCGTTTCCAAAGGCCTTTACGAACATGTTTCCAAACGCGTTTTAAAAAAAAAAAGGGTGCATTCATCAACTCGATCGCCCAAGACGAAAACCGGCCTCATCACTGAAAACACATGGTTTAAGGCCGTTTCAAAATGGCGTTGCGTTCATCTCGCTTCGTTAAACGCGTTTCTGGCTCAAACGCGTTTAGTATCGTACAAATTTGCGTGTTTCAAAACAGCTTTCCGAACCCCATAATCAAAACACCTTTGCGTTTATCAACTCCCTGAAACGCGTTTGAAAAAATTTAAATGCGTTTGGAAACCTTAATTCTACCAAAAAAAGAGTTGATCAACACGCCCTGAGTGAGGAAAGCCAGTCCCCATACAGTACATGCAGGCTCATGAAGATGCAGTAAGCCAATGAGGTTTTCAAGGTCCCGTTAATTTAAGAACTGATATCGTGAACAAGTTTGGGTCATGGTCAGACTTTATCCAAGTATTTGTATATTCTGTTAGAGAGGTCACTTATTTTTTATTACTGCCTATTTTGTAAACATTCTATCATTACACTCCTAATTTGCCACCCCTACATATCTCAATGCCATAGAGGTTACATTGAGGATTACTAGAATGTAAACATGTTACAACATTGAGGGTTGTTTTTGTCAGGTCCAAGTTTCTTGCTTTATCAGTATTTTAATGACACAGGTGGTAAATGTACACAGCACGTGAGTCAACAAGCTTATTGAGAAAATAAATCAGGATACAAATTGCAAAATGACAACAAGCTCTGATGAATTGACGGCTTTAGATAATGTTTTCTCATTCAGTTGATGAACCATGGTCATGATATTACATCCCAGTCGATATAACATTTATATTGCACTTTGATTGTCGTGGAAGTGAAAAGCAGATCTTTGCGGGGCTTTCTTTCCAAGCCTGGATCCTGTTGCATAAAACTTACCATTCCCAGTAACTTTGCTACCTATGACAACTTCTATGGAAACCTTGAATTTGATTGGCAGTTGCGAGGTGGTACCATGGTAGTTAATGTACCATTAAAGGGCCTGGGAAGACAAAAAGCCTTCAAAAGTGTGATAATGAGCAATTTTCTTGCCAGTGGTCTTAAATTCATGTATTGTCCATTTTAGAAACTTACTGACAATGAGCCACATTTGGGATAATAAGTGATTAAATCACAAATCCTCCAAATGTTTGGCCCAACCACTTGATTGAGGATTTGTGATTGAATCACATATTACTCCAAATGTGGATCATTTGAGGGCAAATAACTTTCAGCAAGTTTCTAAAATGGACAATACAAGACCATTGGCAAGAAGATTGCTCATGATCACACTTTTGAAGGCTTTTTGTCTTCCAGTATAGTATATTCCCTTTAATGGTAAGTTTTATGGAACAGGGCCTGATGTTACAAACCCACACCCTAAACTACGTTCTGTGTTATGAGGGAAATGAGGGGGGGGGGGGGGGGGCTAGATTGCCCTAAGCCCTTGCATGACTTTGTCAACAATCATGATTAAATCTATGATCCTTTGTTTCAGTACTTGTGCATGTATGTACAATCATGATGATACATGTCTGTCAGTCAAAGAGTCAGTCTGAATGGTAGAGACTAGGTATTTCTCATACAGGCTTTGACATTGGTTTTCCTTTTCCCTGTTCTATCATTCAAGGGAATAAACTGTACTGGGAAGACAAAAGCCTTCAAAAGGGTGATCGTAAGCAATCTTCTTGCCAATGGTTTTACATTCATGTATTGTCCTTTTTAGAAACTTGCTGAAAGCAGGGAGTTCTGCTGAAAGTTATTTCAGGAACGTTCAGGAACGTTCTCAGTTACGATCCTTTGTTTCAGTATATTGTAAGCCAGTAATCCAGTATTGTATCTAGTGCACACCTCAGTGGAAAGTGACAAAATCACCTTCATCACGCTGCACCACACACGTGGTGCAGTGAGCCTAGATGTGTGCAGTCCACACAGATGAAGTCACCCTGGAAAATGAGTACAAAGTGCACAAAAGTCATAGCGTGTGTGTTCAATTATGATGATACATGTCTGTCAGTCAAAGAGTCAGTCTGAATGGTAGAGACTAGGTATTTCTCATACAGGCTTTTGTGAGAAATATTGTAGCCTGGCTTCCAGGCTGTTGAATGTTTTTAATCCAGGATATTCAATAAGGAGGTCTGGCTGCAGTAGACTAATCATTCTCAATTTCTCAGACTCATGTTTTCAAACAACTGATTTGTAGGCTAAAGCCTTGTGAGTCATCAACCAATGAGTCTGAACTGCAAAGACTAAATGTATGCATCATGTGTTTGTAACTTTGTATGCACAAAGTATACATTCATGCCGCCAGACTTACTTGTAGTCTAGTCTTCAGACACATTTTTGACACAGTGCTACGATTGAGTCTGCCTGCAGACTGCAGACATCCTAAAATAAATCCACTTTCTATGCATGAGGTTAGCGAGTGTACTGGAGGGAGCAAGTATAAATACATGGAGATTAAGGCCAGCGTTATGGAGATTATCCTCCTTGCAGTGATTAATCAAGCTTGCTTGATGTTTTCGCTTGTTTGGACTAGTTGGTGTTTTGTGTGCTTTTGTTAAAACAATCACGTAAGCATGTTCTATGATTTCTCCTCAAAATGGTTTAAAATGAGAAAAAGAGAATTAAATTGCAAAAATTAGTGCTAAATTGTTGATATGTATCTTTATGCCTAAAGTTGGTTGGTTGGTTGGTTGGTTGGTTTATTCATTTCATTAAAAGCATATTTACAAGATAAACAACATATATTCATAACACACGCGAGATAATCAAACATGAAGTAAATATAGCCATAATATAACAAAGTGAA
The DNA here is from genome assembly GCA_963669155.1 of Arbacia lixula. Classification (NCBI taxonomy): domain Eukaryota; kingdom Metazoa; phylum Echinodermata; class Echinoidea; order Arbacioida; family Arbaciidae; genus Arbacia; species Arbacia lixula. Next base: position 1,943,128 of record OZ022585.1, read on the forward strand.
ATGAAGAGAACTTCATAGAATTAGCACAAGAAAAATATTTTGTCAACGATGTTGATTGAGATCGCGTCTTTACACTTGGTCCAGAAGCCATTGTTGGCGGGAACACTGAACACAAAAGGTACCAGTTCTCAATAGACCAAGAGAAGATTAGATAAAGAGTCACAACAATAAAGAAATGTTCTGCTACTGGCACCATTGATGGAAGATTAAAAGGTCCATTGCACGCATAGTATACTGCACAGGGTATACTAAGGAGTATAAAAAAGGTACAGCTTGCAGAGAAAAAAACAGCAAATAAGTGTCCAAGTGGGGCTGAAGTATAGATTTAGTTGATGTCGATGTGTAGCTCGAAAAAGTTGAAGATAAAATACAACAAAACCACAGCACAAAAATATTCCAATATGACTCCTGATGGATCAGAATATGTACAGTCAAATATCACATATCCAATTTTCCACTATTCAAATAGAAGAAACAAGTGGAAATAGCAACTTTTTTCAGAGCAAGTAAGATCTGTGCCGTTCAGAATGTAAGGACAAACGGAATGTTCTTGTAATTGAATTACCTTCAGGTAACCTTCAGTAATTGAATACCTTCAGTAATTGAATTACCTTCAGGATTTCAGGAGTGAGACATATTAACCTTTGTATTAACACCACAGTCTGCTGAAGACTGCTCATCTTTGAAGACCAATCGAGAACTCAGCTCGAATTCTAATTCCAATATAATTTTGCTTAAAGTCGGTTTCCAGTTTGTTTCCAGTTTCCAGTTTCCGGTTTCCAGTTGTGAGGAAAGTTCTTTTCCTGCAATGTCCGTGGTGTTAACACAGTTCTATTTGTTTAACCTGTAAAAGGGCTAACCTACATTTAACATCTCCCGTTCTTCGTTCCCTTCAACTCCAGGCTGTGCACCAGGCGTGGTGGGTGAAGGATACAGTTGCCATGGCCACCACTCTACCCAAGCTGGACCTTCAGACAGGGCTGCCCCACCCCCAGGGCCTCTATGACCCAGCTAATGAGAGAGATGCGTGTGGGGTGGGTTTCATCGTCAACATCAAGGGTCAACAGTCACACAAGGTAAGGAATACAGTCCATTTTTGTCTCACCCACCGGAGGTGAAGGCGAGACTAAGGGATCCAAATGGCGTCCATCCGTCGTCCGTCCGTCGTCCGTCGTCCGTCGTCCGTCACAAATGTTAAAGTTTACCTGCAAGACTCTCTTATGATCCATAACTTCACATGGGTTGCTTGGATTACAACCTAACTTGGGTCATAGATGCACTGGGGGTACCTTCATGTTATGGTGGCGTTGGAGGTCACAGGATAAGGTCAAAGGTCATTTGAGGTCATACGTTAAAGTTTACCTGCAAGACTCTCTTTTGACAAATAACTTCACATAGGTTGCTTGGATTACAACCTAACTTGGGTCATAGATGCACTGGGGGTACCTTCATGTTATGGTACTGTTGGAGGTCACAGGATAAGGTCAAAGGTCATTTGAGGTCATACGTTAAAGTTTACCTGCAAGACTCTCTTTTGACAAATAACTTCACATGGGTTGCTTGGATTACAACCTAACTTGGGTCATAGATGCACTTGGGGTACCTTCATGTTATGGTACCGTTGGAGGTCACAGGATAAGGTCAAAGGTCATTTGAGGTCATACGTTAAAGTTTACCTGCAAGACTCTCTTTTGACAAATAACTTCACATAGGTTGCTTGGATTACAACCTAACTTGGGTCATAGATGCACTGGGGGTACCTACATGTTATGGTACCGTTGGAGGTCACAGGATAAGGTCAAAGGTCATTTGAGGTCATACGTTAAAGTTTACTTGCAAGACTCTCTTATCACACATAACTCATCACATGTTGCTACAATGGCAATCAAACTTGGATGATGGATGCACTGGGGGCACCTTCATGTTATTGTGCTAAGAGGTCACATGATAAGGTCAAAGGTCATTTGAGGTCATACATTAAAGTTTACTTGCAAGACTTGGTGAAGGCTTCCTAACTTGTGCACAGAATTGTGTGATCATGTGTGAGCATTTCTGATGTAGATTGAGGCAAACATTACTCATGCACATTTATGCAAATTTATTCAAAGTCACTATTTTGCACCTGATTTTGATGTTGTCTGTTTAAAGTTGCTTATTTATTTGTTTCAGTTTTCTTTTGCGTAGCAACGGAGATCGCGATATTTCTGGTTATTTTCGCAAGTGGGTGAGACACAATATTGCTAATGCCTTGTTCTTTAAATAATTATGTAAGGTAATGTAACTTTAACCCGAGTCCTGGGGCCATATTCATTAAACCTTGTTAAGCCTGGTTAGTCACTAAGGTGCATCAAAATGCATGCATTGTAGTAACCAACTAGGCTAGTAAGCTTTCATAAATATGGCCCCTGGTCTAGTTAGGAGGTCACCATTTGCCATGGAATTACAGTAACCAATGGGGATAGATTTTGTCTTCATTCTTTTGTTCTCTGTACATTCATACATGTATAAGGAAGACGTCTGGTAAGACTGGTAATGGGCGAACACTAGTGTCGCCAACTTCATTAGAGGATTCTTCCAAAAACTGGTTTTTCTTCCCAGAACCTATACATTCCTATACTTCGACAAATATTGCTCAATATTTTGTAAATTTGCACAATGCTTGATATGTTATGAATATAAATCAACTGCCATCCAGATTGCATTGCCCTCGAATAACATCTGTTTCATGCATTGTACCTGCATGATTTAGGAGTGTTTTTACCTTGATTGTTGATTGCATATAGACATGTCCATATGTTTTATTATTGCATTTGGAGAAACACTTGAAATAAGAAGAAAAGTAAGGTATCAGTAATTCTCAGTCCACGTTATCACTTGATAGTCTCTAGAATTCAGACCCGGTACATGTTCTACATGTGTCGGCCTGTAGCATTCTTACTGTAGCACAATGTACACCACTGTGCCCAAGCTACCTTCAGTTCAGTTCGTCAGTACAAAGATGTAGACTAATGATATAGGTCTAGATGAAGAAAAATGATTAATGAATTATCTTGTGTTATCCTTGTTTCAATACAAAATGTGCATGTACAGTGTAGCATATACCTTAATACCTAGAAATAATGGAAATACATGTGATGTTACATACAATTTTACTATTTGTGTGGCATTTTCTCTGTTTTTAACATGGTGCTATGAAACTAATGACAAGAAAGCTCAGCGTGACTGCCTAGTGTGTTGTTGAAAGTCGATAAAGAATACGAGAGAACGATAAATCTTGTGCAAATGTGCATTCTGACCATTTTTTTTATGAGCGTGGATAAGAAAAATCCAACTCAAACAGCCTGGAGGGTAGGCTATACATGAGGAAAATGAGAGCTAGATGTGGGTCAGTTCAGGCAGGGGTCACAGACATACTAGTCTACAAGCGCAGACTCTTATTGGTCAGTAAAGTCGGCGGGTCTGAATCAATGGGTCTGAAATACTGAGACTACATATTATAGCTCACATTGATATTTGTACTTTGCCTCTCAACAATGCACCATTGAGACACGACTGGTAAGTTAAGGTGCTAGTCTTATCTTGCAGACATGTGTATAGAGTAAGTTGGTCAATCGAGGCTGCACGCTGCAGGCTACAGACATAGGTCAACATGCTAAATGGGTCGACCTGGGAATTGAGAACCTATTGAGTAGAGTCCTGTCCAGGCTTGGGCCTGTAATCAGCACCCTTGCAATAATAGTTGGGCTGATATGTCTTCCCTTGCTTGACTGGACTTGGGTGTATCATTTCCTTGGATATTATCACTTGATAGGCCATGATGCATTTTTGTGCAAGTTATAGACACAGATTCTATAGAGCAGCAGTTAATCTGGCACATAAAGGGGAAAGAGGAATAATTAAGCAGTAACAATAGCATTTGTACTCTCACCTATGAAGTATATGTATCTGAGGATCTTCCCTTAGACTGTAGTATAGCATGGACTTTGCTAGTAGGTCCAGAAGTATAGGAACAAAGCACAGACTTTTAGTAGAATTGTATCGGCAACCATCAAATTCAGGCACTATTTGATTTTTAGAATTTCGCATTCCACAAACGGGACCTACATTGTTTTTGTGGTTCCGGCAATGTGTTACATATTTTGGTATTGTATGCAAAAGAGATATTAACGCTTGCCCTTTAAAGTCTGCATTGTGTCTTTTCTATCTTTTGTCAATACTTGGGGTGGTTCCTTGAACCTGGTTGGTTCAATCCTGGAGTGGAGTAATACACCAGTTCGTAGTTAGCTCTGGAGCAAGTTTGGTCACTATGACCTTTCCCTTTTTCATTAGGATAAGCAGTTGATTAATATATCATTTCAAAAGGAGATGTTACGTAATGTGCTTACCCGACGTAGCAATTTGCGATATTCAACCTCTAATAAAGGAACCATCTCAAAACAGGTGACAAGAATAGTAGGCTACGGTCTGTGAACAATTGGGAAAGCTTCTATTACATTATTTATTGTAAACTAATTGTTGTCGTTTGGCCTGTTGTGAAATACCCCATGATTGAACACCTTGGTGTTCTTTTATAAATTGGATAACAAGCATATTCTAAAATAACTTATTAATGATGATGCTTATCTCAGTGATTTAAAAACCAACAAGCTGGTTTGGTCACTATGACCTTCATCTGCTCATGCGCAAATTGTAATTACGAACTGGCTTATTGGAAAACAAAAACATATTTGTGAATACGATGTACACTGCACATGTAGGTTACAAACCTTTTAGCCAATCAGAAGCCTGGAATTAGGTGATCATTTGTGTGAGTCGTGAGCCAGAGAAAAACAAATATGTACATTATACACGTGGGTCAGTAAGAGTTTAGCGAACTCCTCAAAGATACTTCTATCAAAGCTTTACAGCTCTTGAGGTCAATATGTTTCTAGCCTGCCTTCTAGCTTGTTGGGCTTTTTTAAAATCCAAACTACAGTGTGATTGATTAAAGGGCATATACTGTACTGGGAAGGCAAAAAAGCCTTCAAAATGTGATTGTTAGCAATCTTCTTGCCAATGGTCTTAAATTCATATATTGTCTATTTCAGAAGCTTGCTGAAAGTTATTTGCCCTCAAATGATCTACATTTGGAGTAATGAGTGATTAAATCACAAATCCTCAAAATGTTCGGGCCGAACATTTTGAAGATCTAATCATTGATAACTAAGTACTCCATATGTGGATCATTTGAGGGCAAATAACTTTCAGCAAGCTTCTAAAATGGTCAATACATGAATTTAAGACCATTGGCAAGAAGATTGCTAACAATCACATTTTGAAGGCTTTGTTTGCCTTCCCAGTACAGTATATGCCCTTTAACGGATCTGGCTGCAGCAGGCTAATCATTCTCAATTCCCTCTTTGGCTCATCCAAACATGGGAGGGAGGGAGAAAAGAGCGACTAGTCTTGGGAGTACCAGACTCTACTTTATATTAAAGCTTTAATTAGAAATGCCCCAAAGCCTGGGAGACAGGCTATTTTCCCCAAAATGTGCTATCCATGATGACAGAGCTGGTCAGTATACAAATGATGCACAGGTTTGAGTGGGTCGGTAGGAATTGTGTACACAAGTTACCTCTGAATTGCCTGAACCCACGAGGCGAAGCCGAGTGGGTTTCGGGCAAAATTCAGAGGTAACGAGTGTACACAATCCTACTGACCCACGAAATAAACCTGTGCATCATCTGTTTTATAGAATGGGCCCCAAAATCTGATAAAAAAGGGTAAAATCTCCATTAACATAATTTACCGGATGCATGGCTAGCCATGCGTCAGTATTTACCGGATGCATGGCTAGCCATGCGTCGGTAATTACCGATGCATGGCCAGAATTACTGACGCATGGCTGTGATTGACCAATCAGATTGCAGAGATCCATCTTCATCATCAATCATCATAATGATTGGAAAATCTGTCAAGACTAAAATTGTTGTCTTCTTTCACGTTGACAAGTGTCCAAATAACACAGCTAAAAATATGACATGATTTTCTCCATACACCATGTCAAGTGGACAAATAGAGTCTTTATGTTTAGAACTACCAAGTTCATCAAGCTTCGATTTGATAACAACCACTTCATATCAGGAAAGACAGATTTACTGCAATTTACTGCGATTGTCCAGAATGGCGTCGAGTGCCCAAACAAACGTATTCGTAATGCTCTAGTAGGCAACTCACCGCAGCACACACTCATACAGTGCTGCGACAACGTAGAATTCAGATCTGAGTTTGTCTACTTCTCCGTTAGATATTACTTCCAAATTTACGTGTTTCACTCCTGCAGAGCGTTTGAATGTAGAAAATGAGTGTTCGATGCTGTGGGATAAATTTATACTCACTGACAACGTCTGAATCGTCCAAAATTTGTTTCAATTCTTCACCTAACTTTACCGAAGCTTCTCGAGTTTCGTGGGTGCCGCCATTTACGGTAAACAATATCGGTATCGATCATACTAAATCTCGATATCGATCATATTAATTCTCGGTATCGCGATATCGTCTTGATATCGCGTGCTGCCAGTAAAAAACAATGCATGGTAAATTACGAGTAATTAACCAATCAGATTGCAGAGATTCTGACACCCATTCTATAACAGTGTATGAAACCAGAACAGGCAGAAGATGAACAAAATTAAAATGTGCTAACTTTACTCTGCATGGAATGGGGTTATATTCTTAATGATTATTCATCATTTCTTCTTTCTTGCCCCCCCCCCCTCCCCATGATATTCTGCCCTCCCCACACCCCCATGCATGAAATATTTCACCTGGGGACCAATTTGTAGGCATGCATGTATAAACTCTTTGTGTTCCTGATAACCTGTTGTTCTATGTGATTTGTGTGTTAAATTTGTGCAGAGATGCGCCAATGGCGTATAAAGGGTGAATGACAAGCTTTTGAATTCTATCGGTCAATGTAAATCTCTGAGCTCTTTTCATTTGATTTCTTTAATGTAGCTAAGGCTTATAATTATGAAATTATTAAAAGACATGTTATTTCTGTCTTTATACTGATTATTTGTTTGCTTGTCTCCCTGATGATTACCCCAGATTGTGGAAGATGCCCAGACCATCCTGTGCCGCATGAAACACAGAGGAGCTGCCACGGGTTGCCATGACGATACAGGAGACGGGGCGGGGGTCATGACGGGGATCCCTCACAAGCTCTATGCACGCACTCTCAGGTGGGTTTTCTCCGTTTGTTTTCCCTGTATCCCGTTAAGGGGGTCTGCCCATCTGCCTTGCACTAGAGAGAGAGGGCTATATAGAGAAATAGAAATGGAGATAAAAATTAAAGGAAGGAGAGAGAGAGAGAGAGAGAGAGAGAGAGAGAGAGAGAGAGAGAGAGAGATAAAGAGAGATAAAGAGAGATAAAGAGAGAAATAAAGTTATGAGAGAGAGATAGAAAAGAAGAAAAAGTTAAGAGAGAGACAGAGAGAGAGAGAGAGAGAGAGAGAGAGAGGGAAAAAGGAGAGAGAGAGAGAGAAAAGGATGAATATATATATATATATATATATATACATAAAGAGAGAGACATGGAGATACAGTTTGGAGAGATGGAGAAGAGAGAGAGAGAGAGAGAGAGAGAGAGAGAGAAGGAGAGAAACAAGTGAAGCGATCTGTTTGTAAATTTACACATGTGTATTGTAATGAAATGCATTTCTCTGTGCCATTCCCCCCATGCAAGTGATATAGACAATGGCAGAGATGTCAGGTAAACAGATCAGGCATAAACAGTGTAAATAACACAGGAAAAAGGAACTTGTTTTTCATCATTAGCCTGAACTTCAGTATAGTAAGACTAAGAGAGCAAAGGTATTTAGAAAGTTACCAACATTGTACAAATATATCAACATTGCCCCACTTTCACTCGACCTCAGTACATGTAGTACCAACTATCAACATTGACCTATTTTCATCTGACTTAAGCTTAAGTATTCAATGTAATTTCATGGACTCATTTTCACTGTTTCTTAGTATCTGCACTCTATAACATCAACATTGGCACCTTTTCACTTGACCTTTAGTATCTGCACTGATGTAACCTTACATGTATAAATGGTTGTGACTTTGCATACTACTTCTCGGAATGTGGGCATAGTTTTCATCGGGGGGGGGGGGGGGGGGGTGGCTCTCATAGCCATGTCCATGTTTTTTTTAAGCTTGGTATTAACACCACACCCTTGGTCATCCTAAATCTCACATACTGTGATGACTAAGAACACAACGATGAATGTCTTCAATAACACAGTTTTGTTATTTTGTTTCTTATGGGGCGTTTATAAGATTTTTGTGTAACACAAGATAATCAAAAACAGTGTTTCTAGCCAGAAAAAGATTGTTAAAATGCTCTGAGAAATTTAAAGCGTGTTTTGAAACCTTCAAAATGGTCACAGGTCTTAAAAGCGTGCATTTCTGAAATCTTATAAAGGCAACCATGTTTTGAAATGCTGCTTACATGACAATTCAATAAGTCACACATAATACAAAAGGACCATGTGCATAGAATGAGCTGCGCAATGGCACGTTTGGTGAAACTGTGTTCCTAGCCAAAACAAAGATCTTATAAATGCACCCTAAGAAACATGTTTTGAAATAGTTTGCACAGTTTATGTCCTACTATAGCTTCTGCATATTATGCATAATACCACTGGTAATTAAGTCTGCCCTTATACAAATATTTTTATTACCATGCAAAAATTAAAATGAATTCATGACAGCAAGCAGTCTACGAATCAAATACCCAACAAGAGGTTGACTCCAAACCAAGAGTAGGTCAAGCCATGCGAATTGACAAAATGAAAATGAGCAAAACAAGGCTTCTAAAAGAGAGGTTACAAAATCTAGACCAGTTAAAGTTCAGACTGACATGTACATAAACTCCGAGGCCGTTTTGCGTAGTGGTACTCAGGTGCCATCCTTCCTGTTCAGATTGAGATACCATTGAACCCAATCAACGCTGGTTTCTGGATTAACACATGAACACCTACATGTATGTCACATTGTTAAAGGGAGGTATCATTCTTTTAATGATTAAAAACAAAAACCTCATTAAAGGGAATATGCTGTACTGGGAAGATGAAAAACGTTCAAAAGGTGATCGTGAGCAATCTTCTTGCCAATGGTCTTAAATTCATGTATTGTCCATTTTAGAAACTTGTTGAAAGTTATTTGCCCTCAATTGATCCACATTTGGAGTAATTGAAGATTAAATCATAAATCCTCAAAATGTTCGGCCCGAACACAATGAGGAACTATGATTTAATCACTCATTACTCCATTGTGGATCATTTGAGGGCAAATAACTTTCAGCAGGTTTCTAAAATGGGCAATACATGAATGTAAGACCATTGGCAAGAAGATTGCTCACGAGCACCTTTTGAAGGCCTTTTTGTCTTCCCAGTACAGTATATGCCCTTTAAGAAATATGATGTAACTATTTCAAAAGGACGAGGACATCATACTTTGTTCAAACTAGCAATTATCTAGATGTGCCTGGATCACATAAACATTAATCAGCAAAATATTTTTTGTTTGCCTAAACTCTCACAAGCTGGATTCATCTAAATCTCTAAGGTGAGGAGTAGTTGTCTTAAAGACTGCAGGATCTGCAGCTGAGATAAAATGGAGTGCTTCTGACATGAACATGGGCCGACTCTTGTTGGATTTCAGAATACCGTTACCCATGAGGGAATTATCTCAACATTTTGCAATCCAACAAAATCTGGTCTGGGAGATAACTGCAAAATGGATCTCCCGTGATTATGGCTCATGATCAGGACTACTGTAGTCCCCCTGCCCCTTCCCTTTGATATCACTTAAAGGGCATATACTGTACTGGGAAGGCAAAAAAGCCTTCAAAATGTAATTGTTAGCAATCTCCATGCCAATGGTCTTAAATTCATGTATTGTCCATTTTAGAAGCTTGCTGAAAGTTATTTGCCCTCAAATGATCCACATATGGAGTAATTAATGATTAATGATTAAATCTTCAAAATGTTAGGCCCGAACATTTTGAGGATTTGTGATTTAATCACTCATTACTCCAAATGTAGATCATTTGACGGCAAATAACTTCCAGCAAGCTTCTAAATTAGACAATACATGAATTTAAGACCATTGGCAAGGAGATTGCTAACAATTACATTTTGAAGGCTTTTTTTGCCTTCCCAGTACAGTATATGCCCTTTAAGTTTAATAGTACAGCGCGTGTTGATGTTGATGTTGATAAGGCCAAAGTACAATACATGTTGACATTTTTTTGCCAAGGGCGATTGACACTTGTTATTTCATGTTTATGTGAGTGGTAAATCGTTTATTCTTACAATTTCCACCTGGATTAAAATGCAGCTTATCCAGGGCTATTCATGTAGGTCTTGCTAGCCCAGGGTTTAGGCTTTAGGTTGGGTGTGGAATGTTTCTTCAATAGAATGCTGTTGCAACCACAACTTAAGGGGTGTCTTCATTAGCCCGATGTGGACGAAATAGCGAGCTTGTTCTGATCGGGTTAGCTAGCCAGATCATGAAATAACTAGCTATTTGCGTCTTCATTAGCCTGAAAATTTCTCGATCCCGGCTTGCATCAGCGCCCACGAGGCATTGTTTACGTAATAGGTTTTTACACGTGCGTGAATGCGAGCTCACAACCGAAGCCATGCGGCCGTGGCCTATTCCCGTCGCACACTGCTGGTCTGTGCGAAACTTGGGATACATGTAATTTATGCAAAAGTCTAGCCCAGTGGCCATTCATGTCCAGGCTGATTTCTGTGTTTGCAGCAGCGCATCAGAAACACAATGCACATCCTAAAACCTAGGCAAAGGGCAAAGGCCTTGCCCTTGAATGAACACTCTATAAAACAATAATACTGAAAACCAACCTTGGGTGTCCTTTCTGAGGGAAAGGAAAATGAAAAAAAAAAAAATTCAGGATGTTCAGAGTAACGCAATGAGAATACAACACGTGTCTATCATGACAAAGCCCTTCATTTCTTAGAAGCGGGAAAAGCGAAAGTGGAGTGAGTAGAGGATGATGGTGGAGGTGGAGACGAAGAATATGAAGAACCGAATGAGGAAGAAGTCAGAGGAAGAAGTCAGAAGGAAAGAAGAAAATGAAAAAGAGAGAATGGTTGGGGTAGAGCTCAGAAGGGTGGTTCTCCTATCTTCCTTCTTTAATGTGCTATTGACACCACATATGGCTGGAAAGTAGCACTCAAAGTATTCTCTTACAGTACATAAGTTTTACCTACTGTGATGTGAGTATCAATTCATATATCAATTTATATCTTTTGTGATACCTAGGGATGAGCAACAGATTGAGCTTCCTGCGCCCGGTCAGTACGCCACTGGACTCTTCTTCCTGGACAGAGACACGGCCGGTCAGGGTGAAGCAAAGTTCAACAAGCTTGTGGAAGAATGTCAACTGAAGGTGAGATCAATCAGAAATGTGAAGTCATTACGTGTGGTTAGCCTGTGATGTAACATACATGTATGTCACTTTTTGTGTTTGCCCCAACACTAGGTACATGTTCATGTCCCTACATGGTTTATATGGTTGCCAATATTTTGGGAACAACCTTTCTGAATACTGGCCTAGGCCTGAATTACATTTTTTTTTAGATCAAACTCAGTGAAGAGATGAAAAAAAAGACCCCACTGTTACAAGAATATAATCACAGTGCCTGAAGTGTAAGATGCATACAACTGCATATTAAGTTGATTTTATCATCAGGCAATGCATGTTTCTATTTGGTCAAAGCAAATGTTTGCAAATTTGCAGGTAATATGTACTATAGAGAATAGAGAAAATTACACACATGCTACACAGAGCCTGGAAAACAAGGCTAATTTGAAAACCAACTTGATATTCCTATGAATTAATCAAAGAAAGAAAATAAACAAAAATAGCATCGCCAAAGTGAACAACAGCTCTATAGCTGAGCTTGGGATGACCTATAGCAATGAAGGTTGTTGTAAAAAAATAATTTGCAGGAAGTGCAAGCAAAATCTGACCTGCGAGGGGATACCTGCTGGTTTAATAATGCTTGTGACATCTGTCTCACCCACAACAGCAATAGCATTCTGATTTTAAATAGCATGCATTTTGTTTATTGTGTATCGTTTGTGTCTCTAGTATCGCTATATATTGTTGTGTTATTGTGCTGGTGGAAAGCAAATTTCAATGATTTTGGACTGAATAAAATATCTTGTATCTTGTATCTTGTACAAACATTTATCACAAAGCTTTGAAGGGCATAGAAGAATAAAAGACAATTTGTTGAGGTTCAATCTAACCTGTTGAACACACTTCAACCTGATTTCTAGGCTAATGCTATGAGGTGAGCCATATGCCGCAGACCGATGCAAAAACAGGAGATAAATGAAAACTATGGTCGCTACGAAACAGGGGCGGTGTTTATCATCTTTTCAGAATTTGAAACGTGTTTCCAAAGGCCTTTATAAACGCGTTTCCAAACGCGTTAAAAAAAACCGGTGCGTTTATCAACTCAATCGTCCAAGTCGAAAACCGGCCTTGACACTGCGCAGCTCTACTGCGCTGTTACACGCGCACTGTAGTACAATAGTGTGCGATCAATGTGTTTTCTTGGCGTCGCGCGCATGTTTTCAGAAATCGGAAACATGTGGTTTAAAGTCGTTTCAAAACAGCTTTGCATTTATCTCGTTTCTCTAAACGCTTTTCTGGCTCAAACGCGTTTAGGATCGCACAAATTTGCGTGGTTTCAAAACAGCTTTCCGAACCCCATAATCAAAACATCAACTCCCTGAAACGCGTTAAAAAATGTAAACCCGTTTGGAAACTTTAATTCTACCAAAAAAAGAGTTGATAAACATGCCCAGGGTGTCCAAAACATAAACAAGGATAGTTTTTCCCTTTATTTGAAATGGTTCACGAATCTGTGAATATGAGGTTTAATGCATGATACTATTAGGGTATACTTCTGATCCATGCCAAAGTTCATGACTGTTGCAAATGAGCTACATGACCTTCAATCCTATTGACTCTGCCCGTCATAACTTCTGGTTCTTGTGTCGAACGTTCACCTTGTGTTTATGACCTACATGTACTACGCAGAGTTACGTGATGTTGACACTTTAGCATCTTGTGTGTGGTTGTTTGTAATTACTGTGTACATGTGTGCATGCAGGAGATGCATGTAAGCGGTAACTAGAAAAAAAAAACATTAGACTAAAATAAAAAACAAAGGGGTAATTGCAGAAATTGGAGTGCTTACCCACCTCCTTGGGATCTCCAAAAATAGAAAGGTAGTTTTGAGAAAAAAACAAAGAGACAAATATCCAACTTCTAACCCCTCCCTGCTTATAGTGACTCCGGGCGGTTTTGAAATGGCTCAATTTTTTTCTACGACCGAATACCTGCATACAAAATCTCATGTCTAGTTTGTCCCTGACCTTGGCATCTCTGTAACCCCCCCCCCCCCCCCCCCCCTTGGTAAGAAAGTAGATCCGCCTCTGGATAATGCGGTGAAAGATTAAGGTTACCAGGAAGGAATTATTGGTTAGTTCAGGAAGCTACTCTTTAATCTGAATTGTGTTTAATATCTTGAAGGGAAAGGCAAGAATGGGTGAAATGAGACATGGCTCCTACCTAAAACTTTCTTATTCAGTTGTTCAGAATGGTATGACTAATTTTCATATGCATCAAGAACACTCAAAGACGTTTTTCACAGGACTAGGACCCCGTTGCATAAAACTTACCATTTATGGTAATGTGCCATTAACCTTGGTAAAATTGGACAGCAGCCAATCAAATTCAAGATTTCTATAGAAGTTGTCACCAAAGTTACCATTGGTGGTAAGTTTTATGCAACAGGGCCTCGGAGGTGTCTGTATTTTCATATAGAAACTCAAAAGTGCCGAAGTTGTCTGACATTGTAGTCCATGTGTAGTAATTGCATACCCTTTAACTGAGAAAGTTTTTTTTTTCTGAACATCACAATCTAAGAAAGGACATGTAAGTGCTTTTACATTGAAGTTACAGTACAGCAATGTACTGTAGGTGAATGATGTTTGGGTATTTTCCTGTTGAATAAGTTTTTTCAGTAATACTACATGTAGTAGATCAGCCTTAGGAAGTATGCATGGGAAACTAGCTGTGAAGAAACAATCAGGGCCACTGGTGACCCGAGGAGAGGAAAAATCAATGACGTGAAAAGAGCTGAAAGTTCACTTTAATTCTTGTTATGTCATTGAAACAAAGGACATGCACCAGTGTTCCATTAGACCATGAAGCTAATCCTGATTGTTGTCAACAGTTGAGTGGAACCGAGTATTATAGATTAGGAAAGGAAATCAATAATTGTGGAGACCATACTTGACAGGGCAAGATGAGTTTAATGCTCTGAAACATGGCTGACTTGCATTGCTGCATTTAATTATAATAATAATCAGCTTTCATATAGGGTTCTCATAGCACAAAGTAATACCCAAATCGCTTACATGTAATTATTATCTTAGGCTAGGCTAGAAGGTAGTTGAACTACTTGCACTGTAATAATGTACTGTAATACACTGTAATAATGCTATATTTCTGCCAGGGGAGAAAGATGTAAACCAATTAAGAGAGAGAAAGATGGACACACATGCAGGAGGGGGGGGGGGGGAATACATGGAGAGATATATAGGAAATATATAGTAGAATATAGGAAAGAGAGAGAATTTGGGTGACATGGAGAGAGTGAAAGAAAAAAAAAGAGATGAAATTAGAAAGAGAGAGGGAGAGACATATATTTCAACAGTAGGCTGTAGGGGGCGAGAGAGAGAGAGAGAGAGAGAGAGAGAGAGAGAGAGAGAGAGAGAGAGAGAGAGAGAAAGAGAGAGAGAGAGAGAGAGAGAGAGAGAGAGAGAGAGAGGGAGAGAGAGAGAGAGACAGATGGAAAGAAAGAAATAGAGAGAGACAGAGAGTGATAAAAAGTGGTAGGAGGTGAGAAGGGAAGGGAAGGGAAGGGAAGGAGAGGGAAGCCATACCAATGACTTTATGTCTTGAGTAGGATTATGTATGAAATACACCCTGTCAAGATTGATAGAAATATATCATCTCAAAATTTGTACATCAATGATTTTTTGTGATATTTGCATTTATGCTCCTTCCTCATGCGAACTATGCTCTTTATTTTGAAATGCACTTACATATATATTTACACTGTATGTTGTCTGTAGAAAATGAGTGAAATTGAATTGAATTGATATGATGCCCATTTCTGTATTGATGGGTGATTTTTTGGATTGTATCTTAGGTACTGGCATGGAGGACCGTTCCTCGGGACACCAATGCACTGGGTGCAATCGCACAGATGAGGGAGCCCTACATCCGACAAGTCTTTGTGACGGGGGATCAAAGCAAAGTTGAATTCGATCAGAAGGTGAGAAAAATTGATAGACAGTTTAGAAGTATTCTAAGTTTCAAATATGTGTTGAAAATGAAACTTTTGCAGGGGCTTTGGGCAGCCTGACTTTCATGCAGTAGAACATTTGATACTTCATTCCTTGTACATTTGTCACAAATTTGGATTAGTCCTGACAAGATAAGAATTTCTCATTGTCCAGTTTATCAAACCAGCCAGAGAAGAACGAGAGGGAAAATATGCTATGGCAGCCACACATTTTTTACTCTTCACACAGCCTGGAAAACAGGCTAGTTAGTGACAACAGCTCGTATTAATTTGCATGCCCTTATTACCATAATAGTAAGGGATAGCAGTCGTAAGGACTACTACTGGATTTCAGGATACTCCTTGGAAGGAATCACCTGCAAGTGACTAAATTATCAAAATTAAACAATATTTGGAACTTGTGATGACAACACAACCATTCTGTCGTCTTCACTGAGTTTGGAATGAATATGATTTCAACAATTATGTCATTTGTGATTCCTTTCTGGTATTCTGAAATCAAACCAGAATGGTCCTGTGGCTATAGTTGAGTGGCATTCCAATCAGTGCAGGTTCCAGACTCCTCATTACCATTACCCATTACCTTGAAGTAAAATACAGGTTTATTTTGGACCCCCCCCCAAAAAAAAAAAAAATTGAATCTGACTCTATGGTATATACAGATGTAGATGTAGGTTTCCATGTACAAAGTTTATATATACACAATATTACATGGTTAATCGTGTGTACTTAATCTAAATTTGAAGAACATTCCAGATGTGATGGTAATCTCTACTTTGAGAGTAAATAGGATGCACAGTATGTGACATATATCTTAGGTGATTTGAGTTCAAAGCGTGTGACACTCTAAATTTGAAGAACATTCCAGATGTGATGGTAATCTACACTTTGAGAGTAAATACTATTGAGATGATTTGAGTTCAAAGTGTGTGACACTTTAAAATTTGAAAGACATTCCAGGTGTGATGAAGTGCATGATTCCCTGACATGTGCACATTTTCATTAGTAAAATGTGTACATTCCATTGCATACACATCCTGCACATTAGGCAAATAGTTTCAACTTTCAACCGGTAAAACCCTAATATGGTGAAGGCCATTTTGATAAGCCAAGTTCCGTTTGAGTTTAATCATTAAAACTCTCATTGAAGGTAGATGTATGTATTTGTCTTCCTTTAATGTATTTACATTATAGATAAATTAATATTTGTGATAAGATGTGAACACTCTAGATCATATATTCAAATACGTGATTAATATTGATAGACATTCATGCAAAATATCCGATAAATGTACATTACTGGAGATATGAGGTACATTTTATCAATAAAATCAACAAAATATGAAAAACATATAAGATACCTCTGTGCCAAATTCTAAAGGACTGTGCTGATTGATTTATGTTATTGACATACATGTTCTTGTAGTGTGTGCGTGTAAACATGTTTGTCATCAATGACTGGTACGTGGAAAGATGATAATGCGATGTCGTTATCGTTTTTACCGGTAATCCCTGGATAAAACATATTAAATGAGTCATTATGCTTGCAATTTAGCCACCTTAATTCTAACTAATGGAACATGCTCTCCATTGTAAATGGAAATATTTAAAAAAATACAATTTATAGTACTAATTGTTCAATTTGAGGAGCAAAGGGGTGTCCTTGAATTCTTCCAGTATATAGCCAATTTGAAGATACTTTTTTGTGAAAATCATGAAAAATGTGTTACATCACTAAATAACAAAAATTGATTACTCTTGTGTGGAAACCTGTATGCTCTTTCATGATTTTTAAAGGGAATATACTGTACTGGGAAGACAAAAAGCCTTCAAAAAGGTGATCGTGAGCATTCTTCTGGTCAATGGTCTTAAATTCATGTATTTTCCATTTTAGAAACTTTGCTGAAAGTTATTTGCCCTCAAATGATCCACGTTTGGAGAAATCAGTGATTAAATCACAAATCCTCAAAATGTTCGGCCCGAACACTTAAGGATTTGTGATTTAATCACTACTTGCTCCAAATGTTATAGCCCCAAATCACATGTCTATGGTGCTTGGTCTCCATTGGAATGAAGTTTATTTTGATGTTATTCTCGACTCTATATTGATAAGATTGAATGATGCTCCACTTAAAACTTCAATGCTGCTCAATGTATTACTAGTAATACTGGTAACTCAGTTCTGAAGAAATATGGACTTCAATCTTTTTATAAGCCTCTTCTCCCCACCCTTTTCATTGATTTAGTTAACCATGTTAATATCTAAAGTTGTTTAGTTATTTGTTTAAGTACTCAAGTGTCTTTGTGTTCTACCTAAAAAGATATTTATTGTATTCATGTTTGGACTACATGTATTAAATCAGACGTTTTTTAATATGTTATTGCCATGAGGGACCTGACTTTAGTAAGCTATGCTTTCATAAGGTCTCCTCGTCTTCCTATCTTCTCTCTGATGCAACATTTAAACTTGTTCCATATTACTGTTTCTTTATGTACACTGTCACTCGTTGTTAATCTGTAAAATTGTATCTGAAGAAAGACAAATAAACTTGAACTTGAACTTGAACTTGAAGAAGGGAGCTTTTCCAATGTTATGTAAATTTACAACATGATTTCATAATGAATAATTTGCAGGTGTTTACGCTAAGGAAGAGGGCCACCCACGGCATCCCTAGCAATGAGCTACGCTTCTACATCTGTACGCTGTCGTCCACGTCCATCGTCTACAAGGTAACTCGGCAAAGGGTGTTATTAGAATGCAATGAGAGGATGGTCAATTGGTGGTAGAGAGAGAGGAGGGAGGGGAGAAGTTGGAGAGAGAGAGACTGAGACACTGAGACAGTAAGAGGGAGAGAGAGAGAGAGAAAGAGAGAGAGAGAGAGAGAGAGAGAGAGAGAGAGAGAGAGAGAGAGAGGGGTGGGGGTGGGGGTGGGGGTAGGAGTGGAGAATAAGAGAAAGAGAGAGAGAGATACAGACAGGAAGAAAGGAAGAGATTGAGAGAGTCAGTGAGAGAGAAAGGTAACTCAGCAAAGGGTGTTCAGAGAATGTGGTGTGAGGATGGTCACTTCCATCAGAGAGTGGAGGGAGGGGAGGAGTTGGAGAGAGAGACTGAGACTGAGACATTGAGGTAAGAGGGAGAGAGATTGAGAGAGAGAGAGAGAGAGAGAGAGAGAAAGAAAAAGAGAGAGAGAGAGAGTGAGAGAGAGAGAGAGAGAGAGAGAGAGAGAGAGAGAGAGAGAGAAGGGGGGGGGGGGGTAGGAGTGGAGAATAAGAGAAAGAGAGAGAGAGATACAGACAGACAGACAGATAGAAAGGAAGAGATTGAGAGAGGCAGTGAGAGAGATAGGGAGAGAAAAAATAGCAATTGTTTTTGCTCTCTGTTTTCTTGAATCTGTATTTCTTGTATGCATACTGTACACATTTTATCAAAAGACTAGCACAAGCAATTACTACTTATTATGCATACGGTCACGTAATGATTAAACTTGGAAACGGGACAGCACACTGCGTGCAGGAGAGGGTATGCGTGTATAGCTGTGTAAACAGTGAAGTTCTCAATTAAATCTGAGCCCACTGGAGGAATGCATGTGAATGAATGCAAATCAGAATGCATCGAGGAGTGACGTCAGCGGATGTAGGCGAGGCGGAGGAGGATCAATAGTCTGACTCTCAGGCTTTTAAGCAATTTGATTACTCCAAGCATTACATCTTTGATTACTCCGAGTAATTAATTTGGTTGACCCGTCTGGGTTAACAGAAAATTAAACTTGGATGACTTGAATTGAAGAAAAAAAATCTAAGAAAAAGGTTGATTTGTGTTTTTCTCTTGTAAAATCTTAATCACCAGGGATCATATTCCTGAAGCCTTACAAACCCTAGTTAGTAACCCTAGTTAATAACCCTAGTTATTTCCTAAAGTGCATTCGGCTACGTACATTTTTAGTAATTAACTAGGCTAGTAAGGTTTCATGAATATGGTCCCAGTGCTATATAACCTTACTCTGTAAATCCAATCTGGACAGGTGGTGATCTGCATATTGCCCTATCTACAACTTCCTATATGATATGTCTGATATTTCTCAATATGTTTGCCAACCTGTTTTTCTGATTTGTCTAATTATTTCAATTCCACTAATCATCAGGTTGCATTCCCCTATGGAAGTCTTTACATTGCATGTACCACTATCACATTTGCACTGGCAGTAATACACACTACTCCTATTCTGCCCTAATCTGACAAAAGGAAGCAACTAACAAAAGAGACTTTTCTTGTAAATGAGCAAAATGTGTCTGTCACTTGCATTGGCATCAGTGCAATACCACATCATGTTAAATTGAATATCTCGCAGCAAGATTAATATTTCTTGTCCAGATTTTGGCCGTATGTAGGGAATGCTGGTTGCAATCTGAGAATACCAGTAACCCAGAATTGAGTGATTTGACATTTGCTTCCTTTTGTCAGAGTAGGGCAGCATAGAGCAGCATCTCGTCTGGTACAGAAGGGGTTCTAAAAAGGGAAAATGACTGATGGTTCATGCAAGGTTAACGTCCGTTTAGCGGCCAGTAGATGTTTAAAGACAGCAAGTCCCTTTTTCAGATCACCACAAAAACATCGAAACATTGCCAAAACATATAGAGAAGTGTTAGCAAGCTCTATATTCACAATTTGAAACTGATACGTAGTGTAAAGTTCAAATAATGCACGTAAACAACGTCTGACTAATAGTCTTTACCTCAGGCTCTTAGCAGTTTGTGTTGAAATACTTGCTTTATTGATTAATCTGTTTATTAAATTATAAAACGCATTATTAAAAAATTGCTCTATGGAAGGAATCCATCTTCAAAATTTGGTAGTTACTCATAAAATTAGGTTTTCACACACGCATAATACCCACATAGATACTGTAACAAAGACTAATACTTTTTTCGTAGTACGAAAAAAGTCGGTTTGAAATTTAACGGCTGGAATTTTTTACATATACAGAAAGCTTCAACATGCTATATTCTTAGAAATGGTTTTGAATCACACTTTCTTCAATTTACGATCGTGATAAACGATTTCAAATTTTAAGCCTGTAAAAGGGACGGACAATCTTTAACCTCGAGAGGTATTCTGCCCTACCTATACAAAAGGAAGCAACTAACAAAAAACACTTTTCTTGTAAATGAGCAAAATGTATCTGTCACTTGCATTAGCATCATTAATACCACATCACATTAGATTGCATATCTCGCAGCAAGGTAAATATTTCTTCTCCAGAGTTTTATCTGTATGAATTGAATGCTGGTTACAATCTACGAGTACCAATAACCCAAATTTGAAAGATTTGTCACTTGCTCCATTTTGTCAAAGTAGGACAGTATTAGCATCCCAGCATGCAGTAGTGTATCATGTCTCCTACGACTAGAATTACCGATGCAGGGTATAAATGAGATGCAAGAGGTAGACCAGTAGACATGTCGGGCATAACTCAAGCATCTTATTACTACTTTAAAGGAATGGGCATGGCCGGACAAAATAACCTCATTTGTGTGTAATACTTTCAAGCTGTCACAGGCTGCTTTTGTACTGCTGTGAATAAAAAAAAAATGCACAGGGACGAGGCTCAGAGACAAAGCAATTTAGCCCTTGCAAAGGAAACAAGAACCCCTTTGAATAACAAAATAGAATAGCCCCCTTTCCCTCATATTGTTTGATGCAACACTAGAATCAGGGTGCTTGTTTTTTGTCATTAAGCTTGAAAAATAGCTTCTGTAAATAGAAATATTTTCCCTGTTGTGTTGATAGGTCATTGTACTGTTAGGGAAGATACATTGTATGTGACTGAATGGATTAAGTGAAGGTTATGTGCATGGAATTAGTAAGTTTATGGAGGAATTTTTTGTCTGGAAGTTTATGGAAGGAAATGAGGAGAAGCATGATATGATTATAGAGGAGTATGGTAGAGTTTAATACATACGTGTATGTGAAAGAGAGTGAGGGAAAGAGAGAGAGGGGGACAGAGAATGTGAAATGAAGAGAGAGAGAGAGAGAGAGAGAGAGAGACAGAGAGAGAGAGACAGAGAGAGAGACAGAGAAAGGGAGACAGAGAGAGAGAGAGACAGAGAATGTGAAATGAAGAGAGAGAGAGAGTGAGAGAGAGAGAGGGAGTCAGAGAATGTTAAATGAAGAGAGAGAGAGAGAGAGAGATAGAGAGACAGACAGAGAGATAAATGGAGATAAAGAGATAGAGATAGAAAGTGGGAAGGGTGTGTGTGTGTGTGTGTGTGTGTGTGTGTGTGTGTGTAGAGAGGGGGTATTCAGTACTTCTATAGAAAAAAGAAAGCACATTATTATGGCATGTATTGCTATCAGTACATTCGCAATGTGAAAGTGTGTTCGGATGTGTACACAATCTACAGTAGATGTTGATGTACTGTAGTAAAAGGATGATATTCACTATTGCTTCGTGCAGAAAGTATAGAAAAAGATCACTTCAAATCACTGCAGGTATGACATTGTGACTCCTCATGTGACTCCTGAAGGCCAATTACATGTAGATTGTACTTCACATGTGTAATGCTGTACTGCGTATGAAATCAAATAATGGTTAATTGCCTAATTCTCACCGATAAATTCTTCATCTCAGTACAACCATTTGTACCAATTGGCACTGGCGGAAGTTAAATGATACCTTGATGGTACATAATTGTGTGTTGTCTCTTCACAATCTCACATCCGCTTTCCAATCCATCTATGTGGATCATGACGTCAAAACCCTCATCTATTATCAAACAAGGGAGGTTGCCCTCATCTGCTTACCAAGCGAGGCATGTCCAAAATGGGGGAATGATCGGGCAGTGTGACGTAAGCGGGATGTAACGAGGTATGGGAAAGCTGGCTGGAGATAGAGAGCAGAGAGGAATCTATAAATATCCAGACTCTGGCAAATTATCATTTTGTTGCTCCATTGGTGATGTGATGATGCATTCTGTGTGTGTGTATGTGTTTGTGTGTGTGTGGTGAGTATTTGAGAGTGCGTGTTTATGTGTGAGGCTGAATGACGTGTGAAGGACGTGTTACGGAGAAGGGAGTGGAGGAAAGAGGAGGAGAGGAGGAGGGAAGGAGGGGAGGAGGGGAGGAGGGGAGGAGAAAAGGAAGGGAAAAGGGGAGAATGGATGAAGGAAGGGGTAGAGAGGGGAGGAGGAGGAAAGGGGAAACAGGCAAGGATGAGGAGAGGAGGGGAGAAGGAAGGTGAGGGAAGAAGAGGAGAGAGGAAGGGTAAATGAGAAGAGGAGGAGGCATAATGGATATGGAGGAAGGATAGAGGATTAAGAGGAAATAAAATGCAAAACAGACTTGAAGGTACACTCCAGCTCAAAGGAATTGGCGTAGGGAAAGGGAAAGGGAAGAAAGGGAAGGACCCACAGTTTTAAACCGCCATATATTTTGTCCAGTTCAGCATGAGACATGATGCTTTTTAGGCTAAAGCATTGTGTTTCATGCTGAACTGGACAAAATATACCGCGGTTTAAAAATGCGGCTCCTTTCCCTTTCTTCCCTTTCCCTTTCCTTTGCCAATTCCTTTGCGCTGTAGTGTACATGCAGTGTACATTAATCTGAAGCGATCACAAGTCCAAACTCTTATCCCGTAAGTCAAGTTATAATCAATCACAAATCTTTATAAGACAGAGCCCAGCGTTGCCATAGCGATATAGCTATGTAAGCAGGGCTATCCATACTATTTATTTTCTAGAAATTGTTTTGTTTGTCCTCTTTAATTGTTTTGAAATTAATTGTAAGATGAAATTTTAAGTACCGGTAAAATATGGTCTGCTATTGTGTGCAGGGCCTCCTGACGCCAGCTCAGTTGTGGAAGTACTTCACGGACCTCTCTGACCCGGACTACGAGACTCACTTTGCCATCGTCCACAGCAGGTTCTCTACAAACACCTTCCCAAGCTGGGAGAGGGCCCACCCACACAGGTGAGGAGGTTGCTAGGTAGTGGTGATGATGGGGGTGGTGATCATGGTGGTGATGATGGCGGTGGTGATGTTGGTGTTGGTGATGATGGTGGTGGTGATGGTGATGATGGTGATGATGGTGGTGATGGTGATGATGGTGATGATGGTGGTGATGGTGGTGGTGATGATGGTGGTGATAGTGGTGGTGATGGTGGTGATGGTGATGATGGTGGTGATGGTGGTGATGGTGATGATGGTGATGATGGTGGTGATGGTGGTGGTGATGATGGTGGTGATGGTGGTGGTGATGGTAATGGTGGTGGTGATGGTGGTGGTGGCGGTGATGGTGGTGGTGATGGTGATTGTGAAGGTGATGGTGATGGTGATTGTGATGGCGGTGGTGATGGTAATGGCGGTGGTGATGGTGATGGTTATGGCGATGGTGATGGCGATGGCGATTGCGATGGTGATGATGGTAGTGATGATGACGATGATAGGGTGATGAAAATAATTGTGATGGTGGGAATGGTGATAAAGATAGTGTAGGTGAAAATGGTGATGATAGTGATGGTGAAAATGATAATGATGATGATTAATGATGGTGATAATATTGGTGATGGTGGGATGATGAAAATGGAGATAGTGATAGCAAAAGCGATGGTGATGGTAATAGTGGTGATGGTGGTGATGGTGATGGCGATGGTGATGGTGATGATGGTGATGATGATCATGGTGATGTTGGTGATGGTGATGGTGGTGGTGATGATGGTGGTGGTGGTGGTGATGGTGATGGTGATGGTGATGGTGATGGTGATGGTGATGGTGATGGTTATAGTGCTGGTGATGGTGATGGGGATGGGGATGGTGATGGGGATGGCGGTGGTGATGGTGATGGCGGTGGTGATGGTGATGGTTATGGCAATGGCGATGGCGATGGTGATGATGGTAGTGATGATGACGATGATAGGGTGATGAAAATAATTGTGATGGTCATGGGAATGGTGATAAAGATAGTGAGGGTGAAAATGGTGATGATAGTGATCGTGAAAATCATAATGATGATGATTGATGATGGTGATAATATTGGTGATGGTGGGATGATGAAAATGGAGATAGTGATAGTGATAGTGATAGTGATAGTGATAGTGATAGTGATAGTGATAGTGATAGTGATAGTGATAGTGATAGTGATAGTGATAGTGATGGTGATGGTGTTGGTGATGATGCTGATGCCAATGATAATAGTGAGGTTAATTGTTATTATTAATCGAATATGATATTAATGTGATGGTGATGATGAAAATAATGATGATGCTAACGGTAATGGTG
Organism: Arbacia lixula; assembly: GCA_963669155.1. Classification (NCBI taxonomy): domain Eukaryota; kingdom Metazoa; phylum Echinodermata; class Echinoidea; order Arbacioida; family Arbaciidae; genus Arbacia; species Arbacia lixula. The sequence goes on from OZ022585.1 coordinate 1,967,869, forward strand.
ATTAGGACAAGGATGAAGACAATGATCTCATATCCTGCATCTATCTAGGTACCTCGCCCACAATGGAGAGATCAATACGATCCGTGGTAACGAGAACCTGATGCGAGCCAGGGAAGGTGTGATGAGCAGCGCCAAGTATGGAGACGACCTCCAGCAGCTCTACCCTGTAGTGGAGGACGGTCTGCCAGACTCTGGCCGCGTGGACAATGTCCTAGAGTTCCTGATCATGGCGGGTGGACGGTCACTCCCAGAGGTCAGTTAAAAGGGGAAGGACGAAAGGAGAAAGGGAATGACGATGGTGGTGGGAAGGGGGAATAGGGTGGGGGAAGAGGAAGGAGGAAGAGGGGAAGGGATAGAGAAAGAGGGAAGAAGGAGGAGGAAGGGGGGGAAAAGAACGATGGAAGAGGGTAGGGGGAAGATAAAGGGGGAAGGAGGAAGGGGAAGGGGGAAAAAGAAAGAGGGAAGAGGGTAGGGGGAAGATACAGGGGGAAGGAGGAGGAAGGGGGGGAAAAGGAAAGAGGGAAGAGGGTAGGGGGAAGATAAAGGGGGAAGGAGGAGGAAGGGGGGAAAAGGGAAGAGGGTAGGGGGAAGATAAAGGGGGAAGGAGGAAGGGGAGGGGGAAGGAAAATCTTAATAATCATAATGAAATTTGTAATGTGTAATTCCATTATTTGATCTCATCACTCAGGCGGTCATGACGATGATTCCTGAGGCCTGGCAGAAGGACAACATGATGAGCGAGGAGAAGAGGAACTTCTATCGCTGGGCCTCGTTTGCCATGGAGGCCTGGGACGGACCTGGTAACAAGTTTTGCTTTAGTCTTGGCTCATGTAACAATTAGTGCAGTGTAAACTGATTCAGGACCAGGAATTATTGATTTAAAAGGAGCGGTATTGTACTATCTATATCCAATATCTAAGTCCAATATCCTGTGATATAGGCCATTATGGCATGCCACAACTCTCCGTTATGAGCTTCTTGTTGTGTGAGTTTACATACATTTTACCCATTGGTTGCTTCCAGGTAGTTATCATTTCATTAGATTTACAACAATTATAAGCCTGTGTGCAAAATTAACTTGTAAGATTCAGAATTATTTAAAGGTAAGTTTTCATACTGAAGAGACTAACTTCGATAAAGGAATTATCATTTATATTTTTGCGTAAGTACGTTACATGATTCCCATAGACAAGAGAAATATTTTTTCTGGTGCATAAAGGGTTGAAACAATTATATTCACATTGGGATTAAGGATGATGTCATACCATAAGCATTGAATATTCATATTTGTCTCCCTCGCTTGACAGCTCTCTTCACCTTCTCTGACGGCCGTTATGTTGGCGCCATCTTGGATCGTAACGGACTGCGACCGTCTCGCTACTACATCACCAAGTCTGGGTTCATGATTATGGCTAGTGAAGTGGGTGTTTGGAACATTGAACCCTCTGATACAAAACAAAAGGTAAATCCACTTTTACATCTGATACAAAACAAAAGGTAAATCTACTTTTACCTCTGATACAAAACAAAAGGTAAATCTACTTTTACCTCTGATACAAAACAAAAGGTAAATCTACTTTTACCTCTGATACAAAACAAAAGGTAAATCTGCTTTTACCTCTGATACAAAAAACAAAAGGTAAATCTACTTTTACCTCTGATACAAAACAAAAGGTAAATCTACTTTTACCTCTGATACAAAAAACAAAAGGTAAATCTACTTTTACCTCTGATACAAAACAAAAGGTAAATCTACTTGTACTGTTTTTATGCCGTTGACCCGTTTATCATGGGAACATTGTGTATTCCGTCCCAAGAAAGCTACAAATCATGAATTGTTCAATCTATTTAAAGGGCATATACTGTACTGGGAAGACAAAAAAGCCTTCAAAAGGGGATCGTGAGTAATTTTCTTGCCAATGGTCTAAAATTTATGTATTGTTCATTTTAGAAACTTGCTGAAAGTTATTTTCCCTCAAATGATCTACGTTTGGAGTAATTAGTGATTAAATCCCAAATTCTCAAAATGTTCAGGCCGAACAATTTCAGGATTTCGGATTTAATCCCTAATCAGTCAAAATGTGGATCATTTGAGGGAAAATAACTTTCAGCAAGTTTCTAAAATGAACAATACATAAACTTTAGACCATTGGCAAGAAGATTGCTCACGATCACCTTTTGAAGGTTTAATTTGTCTTCCCAGTACAGTATATTCCCTTTAAAAAGAAATGAATGAAAGGTTGTAATGTTTTCCATCAGTATTTCAATAGGATGGTATTGTGGACTGCTAGGTCTGGTTGGTGAATGCAATGGCCTGCCAGGCCCATCCTCCTCCCCCTGATCTCGTCTGAGATGTGTGGGAGGGCTTCCCATCAAGGTCAATGTTCCTGATGTGGTCACTCCAGTGTCCTGTTGCACAAAACTTACCATTAATGGTAACTCTGTCATCAATGGTAACTACCATGGTAACACCGCTCAACAGCCAATCAAATTCAAGGTTTCCATAGAAGTTGCTATTGATAGCAAAGTTACCATCAATGGTAAGTTTTATGCAACAGGGCCCAGGAGACATTTAGAGCCAAGCAGAGCAACCTGGTGTAGACGACATCCGTCGATTTCTCTTGCTTTAGAGTTATAGTCCATGAGTCAGCATTGTACAGCAATACTGCATCATACCTAAAGTTTTCAATCTGTGTTACTGGGTTACAGACACCGATTTTGCTTTTAATCCATACATGTCTGCTGCCCTCGTAGAGTCGTCTCAAGCTCTTGCTTTAGAGTTATGGTCCATGATTCAGCATTGTACAGCAATACTGAATCATACCTAAGGTTTTCAGTCTGTGTTACTGGGTTAAAGACACAGATTTTGCTTTTATTCCATACATGTCTGCTGCCCCTGTAGAGCCGTCTCAAGCCAGGCCGCATGCTGCTGGTCGACACCGTGAAGGGAGAGGTCATCAAGGACGTGGACATCAAACACCACATCGCCACCCTCAGACCGGTCAAGCAGTGGATGGACAACCAGGTACATCTGTCTGTATGTGTGTGTGTGTGTCTGTTTTTATGTGTGTTTGTCAACCCATGTCCAACCTGAGCCCACTCTCAGACCAGTCAAACATTGGATAGACACCCAGGTATGTTTGTTTGTATGTCTGTCAGTATTTTTGTTTATCTGTGTCTGCTTCCAGATTGGCCAGGGAGTGGAAAGACAGCAACAAAGTATGGCTGTATATTTATACATGTCTATGTCTATGTCTGTGTGTGTGTGTCATGGTATATGTTTGTCTGTCTGTCCATCTATCTGCGTTTGGTGGTGCACTGGTGCATTTTTCAACCTTTTCTAGGTGTATATCACTAAAGTGATAAAAATTGCTGGTGTTGTTCTGTCTTTGAAGTTACCAACATTGATGTATTCTCACTAACTAAGGATTAATATATTTGTTTAAAACTTGATTTTTGAATGATTGATTGGATGAATGCCAAGTGTGATATTTTTCCTCCCTTGAAATAATGAGTAGAGTTTTAACCTAGATGTTTCTATTTGCCTCCCTGCCCCCCTTCTTACCCCCCTAGACCATCACCCTAGAGGATCTACGCCAGGCGCACCAGCCTGCGTCACCCCCAGTGCAACCCCGCTCACTGGCGCCCATCCAGTCCGACCCACGTCTGCCCATGTTTGGCTATACAGTGGAGCATATCAGCTTGCTTCTAGTCCCACTAGTAAAGAACAAGTAAGCACCCGCCGACGACCATCCACACACACATACACACAGACGTACGCACCACTGCTGCTGTGTCTATCTGTCCATCTTTCCGTTTTTAAATCTGACTCGCGGGATTCGCTAGGATGCGGCAGGACACAACCTTAACTTTTCTTTGCTCTCTTTTTCTTTCCCTGTTTGCATCTTGGAAGTGTCTCACTTAATGTACTAATACTGTTGATGATGTTGATGTGGTCAGCACATGACATGAATGTTTGATGTGGTCAGTATATGTGAATGATACATTCCTATCAGAGTGATTTCTTCTTTTGATGAGCAGAAAAAATGTGACGAGATGCGCAAGATCAACTCCTAGTCCAGGTATGAATAAAACTGTGTTGCCTTTCCTCTCTTTTACCCCCTTTTTTGCATGTATGTACAAACAGGTAAAATGAGGAGTCTTTGTAGTCTTTGATTAGTTATTCTTGATCCAAAGCTGAAACCCCTCATACCCATTTTCCAATGATACCAGCCATTCTTGTAATGAACGCTACATATTGAGGTAGGAGACTGAGTGCTGGTGTCAAGGTGTTGTAGCAGTGTACCGCCCTCATGTGGTGGGCTGCATAGTTACGCAATGCATGATGGGAGTTGTTTTCATCTTCCATAGGAGCGTACAGGCCCATTGCAGCACTAATACCAATCACTGTTTTAATGAGCACCTTATAGTAAGATATGAGAATGAATAGTGATGCCTGCACAGGAGACATGACAGTGTACCGCCCTCTGTAGTCTGCTGACAGCGCAAAGCCTCATGGGAGTCATTTTCTTCCCAGGAAGGACCACATCAAACAACAGTAGCAGCAAAGTCTGTCCCGTCTTCCCTATGTGGCGTGATTCTGACTCTCGATCCTTTGCTTGATGTTGTTCTCTAAACAGGAAAGAGCCGCTGGGTTCCATGGGTAACGACGCCCCTCTGGCCTGCCTGTCGCAGCGCAACCCTCTGGTCTTTGAGTACTTCAAGCAGCTCTTTGCTCAGGTCACTAACCCACCCATTGACCCTATCAGGGAGAGCATCGTCATGTCACTGGTGAGAGGCACATACAGTTTAAAGGGCATATACTCTACTGGGAAGGCAACAAAGCCTTCAAAATGTAATTGTTAGCAATCTTCTTGCCAATGGACTTAAATTCATGTATTGTCTATTTTAGAAGCTTGCTGAAAGTTATTTGCCCTCAAATGATGTACATTCGGAATAATGAGTGATTAAATCACAAATCCTCAAAATGTTCGGCCTGAATATTTTGAGGATTTAATCATTAATCATTAATTACTCCATATGTGGATCATTTTAGGGCAAATAACTTTCAGCAAGCTTCTAAAATGGTCAATATATGAATTTAAGACCATTGGCAAGAAGATTGCTAACAATTACATTTTGAAGGCTTGTTTGCCTTCCCAGTACAGTATATGCCCTTTAATGTCCCATCAGTCCATACCAGGAGTGAAACCCTCACTATGAATTGAATTGAATACAAGAAGAAAGTCAGGACAGCATATCAGCAAAGGCTTCACCAAACACATTTCAATGATGATATGTGACAGGATAATTTACTGATTAGATTTTGGTTCATGTAAGTCAAGGCTATTTCAAAGTCATGTCAAAGCCAAGTAGCAGGTTCTCCATGCATTACATGATAACATTGTACTAAATGTTCAAGATTTTGGCAATACTTCTATGTCTGCGCAGGCATACCAGTTGACTGCATGCAGTAAAATTTCTCTAGTTTTTAATGGAAGCTACAGTGAAAAAATGTATCAGTATCTCAAAACTACAGTGTCGCCTGCGTTCAACCGAACAGCTGATCGCGAGCGTATGAGCTCTTTTGATTGAGAATGCAATCAATTGCGTTCACCTTGACAGAGACAGCGCGTTACAAGAGTGCGCGATCGCGCTATTTTACGCGCACTTGATTGAGCTCATATGCGCGCAATCAACTGTGCAGTTGTACGCAGTCACATCTGTACAAATCCAGAGGATTGTCTTACTATGGTATAACTACTGTATGAACCGGTCTATTCTCGATGCACCAGTCGTGCCCCATCGGCCCTGAGGACAACATCTTGGAACCCAGCGAGAGGCAGTGCAAGCGACTCTTCCTGGATACACCCGTCTTGACCCTTCGTGACCTCGCAGTCATCAAAGCCACCAACTACAGGTCATGGAAGGTCAGTATCCCAAGCATCAGATAGAAAGAACTGACCTATAGGAACATTCACACTTACCAAAATTAATCATTTTTAAAGATTGTTTGGTCAAACTCGGTCAGGATCCCACTGAGTTTTTGTTTGAGAGAGCAAACGTTGCACTATTTAGGGAGATTTTTACTCCGCTCGAAATGGCACCATGAATGGGTTCCTCTATGAAGAGCTGCGATCTTTGAACCAATGCATGTGCAATGTGGGCATGAAGGTCACAGTGCTTCCTACTTATTTGTGAATGCGTGCAAGAATAAATGAGATGTTGACCCCTTTCGGGATCTCAATGATTAGCGTGAGCACCTGTTATATTGGAGTCGATCAATCAATGGTTTTGCATCACTATGTGGTAGAAAGAACTGATTACAGTAGAGTAAATTAATCATTGGATATGCATCACCATAAGGTTCAAGTACTGATAGAAAGATCTTATTATATCGCAGTAAATCCAAAAACGATTTTACCTCATTGGCCAATGAGGTCTGATTAATCTTTTCTTTTTGATGAGCACAGAATATTTAAAACCAGGTTAGCTAACAAATGGGCAGACTGTGTCTTAAAATTGCTCAAATGACAAATCAAATCACATACAGGTACTAACTGTTCATTTCAATCTGGCAATGGTTTATTTCTAGAGCCAGTTTGAGCTGGTTCCCATAATAATGAGTTTTTGTCTCGCCCACCGGAGGTGAAGGCGAGACTAAGGGATCCAAATGGCGTCCGTCCGTCGTCCGTCCGTCGTCCGTCCGTCGTCCGTCGTCCGTCACAAATGTTAAAGTTTACCTGCAAGACTCTCTTTTGACAAATAACTTCACATAGGTTGCTTGGATTACAACCTAACTTGGGTCATAGATGCACTGGGGGTACCTTCATGTTATGGTACCGTTGGAGGTCACAGGATAAGGTCAAAGGTCATTTGAGGTCATACGTTAAAGTTTACCTGCAAGACTCTCTTTTGACAAATAACTTCACATGGGTTGCTTGGATTACAACCTAACTTGGGTCATAGATGCACTAGGGGTACCTTCATGTTATGGTACCGTTGGAGGTCACAGGATAAGGTCAAAGGTCATTTGAGGTCATACGTTAAAGTTATGCCTTATTACAATCATAATGTTCAGCATTGTTCATGTCTGTTGACAAACTTTCTTATATAAACGTATCAATTTTAGAAACTTTATTCCATGTTCAGTTTTCAACTGCAGCACTAATTTTAACCTTTTTACATTTCTATGCCCCCCAGAGACAAAGTTTACCTCGCCTCTATTGTGCAACTGATTATCATCCTGTTTTGTCTTTGTCTAATCTAATAGAACTTGGTGGAGGCTTTTTATTCCATCTCAAAGAAGGGGGAAGGTGGGGGAGGGGGAGTAGATAGAGGAAGTAGCATTGCGTGAAATAGCCCTTCTCATTTATGGAATGTTACATTCTATGGCAGATATTTCACAATCAGCCAGGGATACAATTCTTTTGCGTAGCAACGGAGATCGCGATATTTCTGGTTATTTTCGCAAGTGGGCGAGACACAATATTGCTAATGCCTTGTTTTGCCAATTCCTTTTCTCCTAAAAGATAAAAACAAACAACATCACTTTCCCAAATGAATGGTTTAATTGTCTGATAATTTTTTTCTCCACAGACATCCCTTTCCCCAAACAAATGGGTTGTTTGACTGATTTGTTTTTCTCCATAGTCAATGAACATTGATAATACTTTCCCTAATAAATGGCAAATTTATCTGATCTCTGTGTTTTCTCCTCAGACTAAAACCATCGACATCACGTTCCCTGTGTCTGATGGATGTTCAGGGCTAGTTCCTGCATTAGACCGTATATGTGCTGAGTGCAGTTCTGCTGTCAATGAGGACTATACATTCCTGGTCCTGTCTGATCAAGCATCTGGACCTGAGAGAGTGCCAGTAAGGTAAGGATAGGATAGAGCACGTCTGGACAATTAGTCCCACATGTAGGCCTTCACCTTGTTTGGTTCTAAGAAGAGATCATCTCAAAATAGTACCAGGCAGGTGAGGAAAGAATAAACTTGGTCTGGTCTTTAGTCCTGCATTTATCATAGGCCTTCACCTCGTTTTGTTCTATGAACAGACATCTCAAAATAAGAGATTAGACCATGTGTTAGAAATGTGTTAGACCATCTACTTGTTTTGACAGTGGGACATGAAGGTGATTGCCCTGTACAATATAGGTTAGGTCTGGAATATGTGTATGTATGTGATGAGGCTAGTTTTAGGCCAAGACTAGACCATCAAGCCAAGCTTCTGTTAGATCTAAGCCAATAGATATTAGACAGAACCGCAAAAAACAATGTAGTTGTTATATTTGCCACAAATATTGTTTTCTACTTTTTATTGGCACAGCAGGCAAATCCAAGTTCATCTGCCATAATTTTTGCCCTTTTCTCTCTCTAAAAAAAAATGTTTAGCTCTCTTTTGGCTCTGGGCGCGGTCCACCACCACCTGATCCACACCCGGCAACGTCTCCGGGTGGGGCTGGTGGTGGAGACGGGCGAGGCGCGGGAGATGCACCACCTGTGCACCCTGCTGGGCTACGGGGCCGATGCCATCTGCCCGTACCTGCTCTACGAGGGCTTGATCAGCATGCAGCAGCAGGGCATTCTGGGATTGGAGCTGGAGGAAGGAGGAGGGGCGGAGCAGCAGGAGGAGGAGGAGGAGATTCAGCAGAGGATCATTGCTGCCACGGAGAAGGGCATCCTGAAGGTGATGGCCAAGATGGGCATCTCACTGCTGCAGAGCTACAAAGTAAGAAGCCACCTGTGTAATGTATTCCAATCAAAAGGTGATTCCTTCCTGTAAAAATTAAACCAAACGAGATGTGCACAATTGCTTTTTGTCTCTTACATTTTTAAGTCTTCTGTGTTGACTGTTAAATGGGTGACCGTGTGCCACAATGATTCAAAGTGCATGCATACTCTATGCAGTCTTTGTGCAAAAGTGTGACCGTAACCAGCCCACAGTTGTGCGTTTAAAATGCACAAAGAGCTAAGTGGACTATATTGAATCTTAAGATCTAGGATCTTTTCACGTGGTGCTGATTTTCTTTATTTTTCATTGCACCCCCAGGGTGCCCAGATCTTTGAGGCTGTGGGTCTCTCCCAGGAGGTGGTTGACAAGTGTTTCCTAGGAACCGCTTCCAGACTGGGCGGAGCCACGTTTGAGATCTTGGCTGAAGAGGTGAGTTCTGGAAAACGTATTTTCAAGCCTGATGTCACAGAATGAACTTAATTGTACCAAGCTGTGCATTATATGTGACAGGGGCTTCTTTATTATTTGAAGACATAGTAGCCCACTTGTAAAAGTCATGAAACTTGCATGAATCAGCAGGATACGTACACAATATATATATGAAATCTCACAATCATAGCTTCATGAACTTTATCAGGAAAAGTGTTTTGCTATGTTTTTCTACAAAATTTTATGATTTTGACCTGCAAATGGACTACACTGTCTTATAGGTGCCTCTATTTTGTATCTTACATGTCGAAAAGGTTGGACAATTACTATTTTGAAACAGTTGGGAGTGATACATGATTAATTTTGGAAAAAAAAATGCACACATGGCATTTAAAGAATAAAATGTGTATAAAAGTATATATTAAACTTCTCTTTAATAGGGTAAAAAAATGAGATGGATAGGAAATGTTAGTGACGCTTGAATTATACTTCGATACACCAGGCGTTTCAGCGGCATGCTATGGCGTTTGCACCCTGCCACGGTGACCTATCAAACAGCCTGGAGCCTGGGTCATACCATTGGCGTGATGGGGGAGAGAAGCACGTTAACGACCCTGTCAGCATTGCCCACCTCCAAGACGCGGCGCGGAACAAGAACAAGAACGCCTATGAGAAGTTCGTAGAGTCGCAACGCGAATCTGTAAGTATGATGGTTTCGCGTTTCCCCATCCTCCATTGTGGAAAACAATTAAAGCTTTTTCATTTGATGTATAACTCATTGTTGTCAATGAATTCAAATTCGTATTCATATCCAAATTCAAATTCAATGTTAAATCCAACTTCCCATTGCAGGTGCGCATGTGTACCCTGCGAGGCCAGCTGGAGATGGTGCACAGCAAGGAGCCGCTGGACGTGTCTCTGGTGGAGGATGCTGCATCCATCGTGAAGCGGTTCAACACTGGCGCCATGAGCTTCGGCAGTCTCTCCATTGAGGCCCACACCACCCTAGCCAAGGCCATGAACAGGTATACTGGAAGGACAGAAACTCAAACATCAACATTGTTCCATACTTGTTTAAATGTGCACAAAATATGGTATATTGAATTCTATATTTTTGTTATGAATGCAAACTTGATCCCGTCTTGGTTAGCCAGAAACCTGAGGTTTGTCTGACTAGCAACATGTATTATAAATTATTCAGAATGCTCTCCGCCAATCAAAACTGAATCACAAGGTGTTTGTGCACGTAATACTGCATTACTACACAGTTGGGGAGAAAGTTGAAAAATGAGCTACGAAATGGGCTCATTTGATTGAGTTAAAATGAATTTGAATGGTTTATTGAAAATTAAACTGTTGATAAATAAGAGGAGGGAGGAAAGGAAGAGGTGGAGGAGGGAAAGAAAGGGGGTGAAGAGGGAAAGGGAGAAGAGAAGGAAGTGAAAGAAGAGGAAGGGATGAAGTGTCATTATGTCATCATGTTGGACACCTCTCGACGGGCTGGGGGCAGGGAGCAACAATAGGAGGGGAAGGAATAAGAGAAAAGAATAGGAGGAGGAGGATGGGAGGATATGTTGTTATGTAATGTTTGTCACCCCTCCACAGGATGGGGGCGAAGAGCAACACGGGCGAGGGGGGCGAGAACGAGGACCGCTACATGCACACCTCTGACCCGCTGGACAACACCCGGTCATCCATCAAGCAGGTGGCCTCGGGCCGTTTTGGAGTGACCAGCTCCTACCTGGCCCATGCGGATGACCTCCAGATCAAGATGGCTCAGGGGGCCAAGCCCGGGGAAGGGGGTGAGCTGCCTGGATATAAGGTGAGAGATGGGGGAAGTTAAGGGGGGTGCTGGAAGGAAGCTTCTTGTACTGTGTAGCCCGTACAATGCCCAAAATAACCCCTGTGCGTAACAAAATTGCCCCCATTAATAACATAAGAGCACATTTGATTTTTTTTCCCGCCTCGATAAGGAATACAGTTATATCTACATGTACATGTATTGCATGGTTCAGGGTGTCATGTGTTATTCCATCAATGTTATTACATGTGTTATTACACCAAGCTGTTCGTAAGTTACGAATGACTTTACGAACGACTGGTGATCCCTTCTTGTGCTAAATCAGATTCTCAATGCACAAAGTGTGGTATCGCATTTAGCACAAGAAGGGATCACCAGTCGTTCGTAAAGTTGTTCGTAACTTACGAGCAGCTTGGTGAAACACCCCCCAGCAGTGGACTGCAATCACAATCAGGATGCGACTGTGTGGTGCATTATGGGATGACCAGGGAGGTGTTAGGAAGGAGTAGAAACTCGAGCATAATGCATTCAAACATCCGTATGGGTTCTAAAGCGTGCTCATGAATGTCAAAAGAATTCCATAATCATGACAGTGCTTTGATGTTCTATTTGCCGAGCCGACATTTAGCTGATGTCAACTTGAAAAGAAATTTCTTTAATTTCCCATTTGTCTGTAGACCTTTTGTTTTTGACAAATTCGTTTGCAAATTATAAGGAAGTTAACGGCAGATAATGACAGATCCTAATACTCTGCTTTTGTTTCGAAAAGTATTGAGGAATCATTAAAAATCGGACATATAAGCTATTTGCTTACATAATTACTTACATAATTGACCAATTTCTTCACTTTCCGACATCTAGTGCATTTGGGGATTCAACCACTCTCAAAATGATATATTAAGCTGTGTATTATCATTAACTGCGTTTGTGTGTGTTTGCGTGCAGCAGAGATATTTTACTTGAAAAAATTGTTTATTTGTGTTTGCTGATACCTGTTGTACTCATAGAAGTATTAATGCCATTAATAGAACGGGACAAGCGAAATGAGACATTTCTTTTGTTCTCTCTGAGAAGCCGTTGCCACACAATCATGTTCATAATTGTTCAAACACCTGAACAGCACCTGTTGAGAACACCATCACTTTTCAGCGGCTTGGCACATGGGTTCAAAGAAAGAAAATTGCTTCATATCCTTCCATAACACATCCCTGGGATGACTTTCCCCTATAAATATGCATTATGGAGCCTTGATAGAGATGTTATAGCTTACCAAATCGTTGCAGACGTAACACACATCTCCTTCCCACTCGTTCATGCACTCGCAGACAAACGGTAAGTCAGCCGCGCTCCCCTCAGTGTGCAATGCATCATGGGATGACTTCCCCCTTTACACTGCAAGGATTTGAGAATTATATATGTAAATTAATCCATACTTCTCCTACCACCTCAGGTGACGGAAGACATAGCGGCCACCCGCTACTCTATCCCAGGGGTGGGGCTGGTGTCCCCGCCCCCCCATCATGACATCTACTCCATCGAGGACCTCGCTGAGCTCATTTACAACCTCAAGTGCTCCAACCCGGAAGCTCGCATCAGCGTCAAGCTGGTCTCGGAGGTCGGCGTAGGTGTGGTGGCCGCTGGGGTTGCCAAGGTAATGGATAAATGGTGTTAAACATTTTCTGTTTTAGTCAGAAATCAATATGTATCATGTCCCTGAGTTAAGGGTTAGGGTTCTGACTGTGGGGCTGTCAAAGTAACGGGTGGGGCTGACTTGTTTTAGAAATGATCAGAAATGCATTTCAAAAATAGTGATGTTAGGATACAGTATTTGAGGAATATGTGAACCATCACTACAGAACCACACCATTTTTTAAATCTCAACATTTCAAGCATTGAAATATGTGTGCATTTACATGGAGGGTTTATTTTGGAATGGAATAACACGTCATAAAGTTGTGTAGTAGGGGTTAGGGTTAGGGTGGTGGTGTGGGCGTAAAATACCGAAGTTGACTGTAGCTTGAGAATGATACACCCAATCATATGTTATTGATGATTGTTACATGTCAGCTTCGTTATTTTTGTAACTGAAGGGAATAAATCTTTGACAAGCATCACTTTTTTTTTTATTTCCTGTACCCCATTATTAAATAAAAACAGAATATTAAATGACAAACTTGGGACATTTGTATGATTTTTTCGAATATAAATTAGATTTAATTAAATTGAATTGGGAAAATCTTTCTTTCAACAAATAGGGGAAAGCAGAGCACATCACAATATCTGGCCATGACGGTGGGACCGGGGCTAGTACTTGGACTGGTATCAAACATGCTGGGTTGCCATGGGAACTGGGCTTGGCGGAGACTCATCAGACCCTGGTCCTGAACGACCTGCGATCAAGGGTCGTCCTGCAGACTGATGGTCAGCTCAGGACAGGTCAGTTTATTTACTGATAGATGGATACTCTTGACCAAATACCCTTCAAAAGTATTACAAAGACAAACAAATATACACACTAACACATGTACATGAAATAAAAATCTTTAGACAAATAGATAGACAGGCGCACGGAAACAGTGAAACATGCTGTACAGCCAACCTGCCTTTTAAGACCACCTGCATATAGATACCACATTATTGAGCTGTGTTCTTATACAGGTTTCACTGTAGTATAAACAATTGTACTATAGTTTTCACTTTAGTATGAACAATAAATAAGCAAACAGCCATTTAGACACATGACATGTGAACAGATGGATATACTGACAGACACACATGCATAGAGATACGCCAACAAAGAGATGAGTACTGTGAATGACTGAATGATTTCTTCTGTTCACAGGGCATGATGTGGTTGTGGCTGCCCTGCTAGGGGCTGATGAGTTTGCTTTCTCCACCGCTCCTCTGATTGTGATGGGCTGCACCATGATGCGCAAGTGTCACCTCAACACCTGTCCCGTCGGGATCGCTACTCAGGTAGGTGTGGCCCCCCCATGCCACTTACACTACCTCTCTAACCCCACACCCCCTCTCTCTCTACTCTCACACCCTCACTCTCTACCCCCACACCCCTCCCTCTCTACTCCCACACCCCTCCCTCACTACCCCACACCCCTCCTTGTCTACTCCCACACCCCCTCCCTCTCTACTCCCACACCCCTCCCTCACTACCCCACACCCCTCCTTGTCTACTCCCACACCCCCCCCCCCTCTCTATTCCCACACCACCTCTCTCTCTACTCCCACACCCCCCTCCCTCTCTACCCCACACCCCCTCCCTCTCTACCCCACACCCTCCTTCTCTACCCCCACACCCCTCCCTCTCTAACCCCACACCCCCTCCTTCTCTACCCCCACACCCCCTCCTTCTCTACCCCCACACCCCTCCCTCTCTACCCCCACACCCCTCCCTCTCTACCCCCACACCCCCTCCTTCTCTACCCCCACACCCCTCCCTCTCTACCCCCACACCCCTCCCTCTCTAACCCCACACCCCCTCCTTCTCTACCCCCACACCCCTCCCTCTCTACCCCCACACCCCCTCCTTCTCTACCCCCACACCCCTCCCTCTCTACTCCCACACCCTCCTTCTCTACCCCCACACCCCCTCCTTCTCTACCCCCACACCCCTCCCTCTCTACCTCCACACCCCTCCCTCTCTACCCCACACCCTCCTTCTCTACCCCCACACCCCTCCCTCTCTAACCCCACACCCCCTCCTTCTCTACCCCCACACCCCTCCCTCTCTACCCCCACACCCCCTCCTTCTCTACCCCCACACCCCTCCCTCTCTACCCCCACACCCCTCCCTCTCTACCCCCACACCCCCTCCTTCTCTACCCCCACACCCCTCCCTCTCTACCCCCACACCCCCTCCTTCTCTACCCCCACACCCCTCCCTCTCTACCCCCACACCCCCTCCTTCTCTACCCCCACACCCCTCCCTCTCTAACCCCACACCCCCTCCTTCTCTACCCCCACACCCCTCCCTCTCTAACCCCACACCCCCTCCTTCTCTACCCCCACACCCCTCCCTCTCTACCCCCACACCCCTCCCTCTCTAACCCCACACCCCCTCCTTCTCTACCCCCACACCCCTCCCTCTCTACCCCCACACCCCCTCCTTCTCTACCCCCACACCCCTCCCTCTCTAACCCCACACCCCCTCCTTCTCTACCCCCACACCCCTCCCTCTCTAACCCCACACCCCCTCCTTCTCTACCCCCACATCCCTCCCTCTCTACCCCCTCACCCCTCCCTCTCTAACCCCACACCCCCTCCTTCTCTACCCCCACACCCCTCCCTCTCTACCCCCACACCCCCTCCTTCTCTACCCCCACACCCCTCCCTCTCTACCCCCACACCCCTCCCTCTCTACCCCCACACCCCCTCCTTCTCTACCCCCACACCCCTCCCTCTCTACCCCCACACCCCCTCCTTCTCTACCCCCACACCCCTCCCTCTCTAACCCCACACCCCCTCCTTCTCTACCCCCACACCCCTCCCTCTCTACCCCCACACCCCCTCCTTCTCTACCCCCACACCCCTCCTTCTCTACCCCACACCCCCTCCTTCTCTACCCCACACCCTCCTTCTCTACCACCACACCCCCTCCCTCTCTACCCCCACACCCCCTCCTTCTCTAACCCCACACCCCCTCCCTCTCTACCCCACACCCTCCTTCTCTACCCCCACACCCCTCCCTCTCTACCCCCACACCCCCTCCTTCTCTACCCCCACACCCCTCTCTCTCTCTACTTCCACAACCCCTCCCTCTCTACCCCCACACCCCTCCTTCTCTACCCCCACACCCCCTCCCTCTCTACCCCACACTCCCTCCTTCTATACCCCACACCCCTCCCTCTCTACCCCACACCCCTCTCTCTCTACCCCCACACCCCTCTCTCTCTACTCCCACACCCCTCTCTCTCTACCCCCACACCCCTCCCTCTCTACTCCCACACCCCTCTCTCTCTACCCCCACACCCCTCCTTGTCTACTCCCACACCCTTCTCTCTCTACCCCCACACCCCTCCCTCTCTACCCCACACCCCTCTCTCTCTACCCCCACACCCCTCTCTCTCTACCCCCACACCCCTCCCTCTCTACTCCCACACCCTTCCCTCTCTATCCCCACACCCCTCCCTCTCTACCCCACATTCCCTCCTTCTCTACCCCCACACCCCTCCCTCTCTACTCCCACACCCCTCTCTCTCTACTCCCACACCCTCCTTCTCTACCCTCACACCCCTCTCTCTCTACCCCCACACCCCTCTCTCTCTACTCCCACACCCCTCTCTCTCTACCCCCACACCCCTCCCTCTCTACCCCCACACCCCTTTCTCTCTACCCCCACACCCCTCTCTCTCTACCCCCACACCCCTCCCTCTCTACTCCCACACCCCTCCCTCTCTACCCCACACCCCTCTCTCTCTACCCCCACACCCCTCTCTCTCTCTACTCCCACCCCCTCTCTCTCTACTCCCACACCCCGCTCTCTCTACCCCCACACCCCTCTCTCTCTACACCCACCCCCTCTCTCTCTACTCCCACACCCTCCTTCTCTACTCCCACCCCTCCCTCTCTACTCCCACACCCCCTCCTTCTCTATCCCTATACCCCCTCCCTCTCTACCCCCACACCCCTCCCTCTCTACCCCCGACAATCCCTCTCCATCCCCCTCTCAACTGAATTCCCCCGCTCATGGGTTACACCATGATGTGCAAAAACCTCTAAACCTCAAAAATTGGAATCCAAACTTAGAAATATATCGCCCCTTTACCCCCCCCCCCCCCTGATTAGCCATGCTGTTTTCTTTCCAATGTACTGTATAAGCTGTTATTTTCGCGTACATATATTTTCGCGAATGGCGGCTTCTGCCACATATTCGCGTGTTGTTAAATTCGCGTTCACGTACACTCATCCAGGGAAATTCCCTGACATCATACGACCATGCTGTTTGTAAACACTCAGTCTCAGCTCACTTGTTCTCGTGATGTTTGTACATACAGCTCCATTCACAGTAACAAATCCATTACTCACTTATTTTCGCCGTGTATAGTATTTCTTTCACATGCACCGAGCCCCAATCTATGTGCACACAACTCCAAACTGCATGCACGCCCCAGGCCCAACCCAGCTGGACACACAATCACATGCACCGAGCCCCAATCTATAACATACTTAGTACATGTGTGTGAGGCATGCGCTGTATGCTGCTGCATTTGTTCGCCATGCGTGTTAGTACTTAGTATAATCTCGTAATGTTGCAAGTTGATATGAGAATATTTTCGCGCGTTGTTAAATTCGCGTTTGCTCGTTCATTCGCGAAATTCGCGAAAATAAAACCCTCGCGAAAATAACAGCTTATACAGTATATGGTTATCACCAATGTTAATGTTATTCACATTTTGCATATATTTGTCTGCTCTAACCTGTAAAAAATGAATATGTATATTATTTTTTCAGGTACTAAACTTTAGCCTAAGGTTTTAGTTCTGGTCACACATTGAATTCCTGTGTTTTTGTTATCCTCTCAGGACCCTGAGTTGAGGAAGAAGTTTGATGGCCACCCAGAACATGTGGTCAACTACTTCTTCATGTTGGCTGAGGAGGTGCGCTCCTGCATGGCCCAGATGGGCTTCAAGACATTCCAGGTCAGTTCAGCAGAAACCATGGTGATAATGATTATGGTGAAGGAGACGTTGGGAGTGGTGTGGGAGGGGGGGGGAGAATGGTGGTGATGATGATGATGATGATGACGACGACGACGACGATGAAAACGACGACAATGACGGCGACGATGACAATAACGACATTGCCAATGATGATGATGATGACAATGATGATGGTGATGGCGGTGACAGTAATCTCTATGATGATAATGATATGATTAGGTGGATAATTGATTGACGAGTTTGCTTTCGGATGATTTCCCCATCTCAGGAGATGATTGGTCGAAGCGACATGCTCCAGCCCACTCAGGAGAAGACTAACAGCAAGAGCAAGCTACTTAACTTTGATCAACTCTTGACCAAGGCCTTTGACCTTCGGCCTGAGGCCACTCACGAGGGAGGAAGTGCAAAGCAGGACTTTTCCCTGGAGAACAGACTAGTAAATGTTGATCCTATGTAAATTTTAATAATACATACACATTTTCATATTTGTTTAATTTATATTTCAATAATGAATAACCTTTGTCATATATTTCATGTGTATATTTTAATTATTGGTATCCATTGACATATTTATTCAATATATATTTTAATAAAAGCTACCCATAGTCATATTTGATATTAGTTCAGAGGTAAGTGCAGAAGTGACAGAGACCAGCACCACATGGATTGTCATTTTGCCATGACAGTGAGTTCCATTCTTGTTTGACTTTAGGATACTGGGAAGGAATCATCTCAAAATTATAAAATTATTGAA
Organism: Arbacia lixula; assembly: GCA_963669155.1. Lineage (NCBI taxonomy): Eukaryota > Metazoa > Echinodermata > Echinoidea > Arbacioida > Arbaciidae > Arbacia > Arbacia lixula. The sequence continues at coordinate 1,986,269 of OZ022585.1, forward strand.
TTTGTACAAAATCTCCATCCAGTAACGAGGGCAGAACAGCTTTCCAGTGATCTCAGCCCATAATCAACACCATTGCTGACCCTTACTGTACAGATTTTAGGCAAATTGTGAGTTAGTACATTAACCTTTTCATTACCATGATTATAAATCAATAGTCTCTTCATGCATTTTTACCGATTTTTATTCCACACCATTGCTGACCCTTACTGTAAAGATTTTAGGCAAATTGTGAGTTAGTATATTAACCTTTTCATTACCATGATTATAAATTAATAATCTCTTCATGCATTTTTACTGAGAGGCTCAATACTTCATTTTTGATGTTGTGGTCCATTTATCCTATCAGGATGTGAGCTTGATTGAGGCATCTCGGGCCGTCCTGGACGGAGAGTCCAGCCACGTGAAGCTGGACATGCCCATCACGAATGAGACCAGGGCTTTTGGCACCACCCTCAGCTTCTACATATCAAGGTATGTTAACATTCAACCCTGAAAGAACATGTTTTTATGTATCGTGGTACATGTACATTCAACCCTGAAAGAACATGTTTTTATGTATCATGGTACGCTCACATTCAATCCTAAAAAAACATTTTCTTACATATCAAGACCACGTTGCCTTTCAGGAAGTACAAGGAGACTGGTCTTCCGGACAAGTCCATCGAGGTCAAGCTGACCGGGTCCGCTGGTCAGAGCTTCTGTGCCTTCTTGGCCCGGGGGGTGCATGTGGAGCTGGAGGGAGACTCCAATGACTATGTGGGCAAGGTAATGCATCTGTCTCTCATTCCTCTCATCTGTCTAACCTTACATTTAGTTTGTGGTATATGTAGGGATACCCTTTCATCTCACTGACTTTTTTTACTGAGTTTGTTTTATGAATATACAACAAGCTTTTCAAACCAATGAAACGTTCTGTTTGTTTGATGACGGTTCCACTCTGAATGTGAATGATACTCTATCAACACAACACTATTGATAAACAATCTATGCAATAAAAAAATTTGTTGTATAGTTGTGTACCCTCTCAGATTGTTGTACTTTATTATTCATTGGACTTATACCACTCTCACCCATCTTGCAGTGCCTGTCTTGTTGCACCATGGTTGTATACCCTCTCAGATTGTTCTACTCTATTATTCATTGGACCTATACCACTCCCACTCATCTTGCAGTGCCTGTCTTGTTGCACCATGGTTGTGTACCCTCTCAGATCGTTGTACTTTATTATTCATTGGACCTGTACCACTCTCGCCCATCTTGCAGTGCCTGTCTTGCTGTTCCATGGTTGTGTACCCTCTCAGATTGTTGTACTTTATTATTCATTGGACTTATACTACTCTCACCCATCTTGCAGGGTCTGTCTTGCTGTTCCATGGTTGTGTACCCTCTCAGATTGTTGTACTTTATTATTCATTGGACTTATACTACTCTCACCCATCTTGCAGGGTCTGTCAGGGGGCACCGTGGTGGTGTACCCTCCTCGAGGCATTCCAGAGGATTTTGAGACAGACTTGAACATCATCGTGGGCAATGTCTGCCTGTATGGCGCCACCAGTGGCAAGGCTTTCTTCCAGGGACAGACGGCCGAGCGGTTCTGTGTCAGGAACTCTGGCGCACACGCGATCTGTGAGGTCAGGATTTAAATCTAGAATTTAAACTTAAATCTTCATTTTTTGAACCCCTTGTGCGCCAGATTAACCTACTACTTAATGGGGTTTATGTGCAATAATTGTGTATGATAGCATCAGTCATGCATTTAGAGTTGATAATGTACTATTGTTATGTCCAAAAGAGTTTCAAATGATGTCCAGCCTAAGTAACAAGCAGATTCTGTTTAAGATACAAATGATGTGAATATACATGTTTATACATGTATATGTTTAATGCTTTTAGAACATTATCCTTTCTTTAAATGTTATGGTGCTTTTTTTTGCGAATTGGCAAAAAGAATAACATGGAGGCTCAGGACGAAAAAAAAAGCCCCTGCAATGTAAATACAGAAATATGTGTATATTTAATGCAAAACTTGTTTTAGGATGTTCATTACATGACATCATCATTCAATTTTCACCTGAATAAAATGTCTAAATTAGGCTTGACAACAAAAGTGAGTTTTTTTTGCAATTTTTGTTGAATAAATTTTGCTAGCACATCTTCCATTCATGAATTCTTTCTCCTTTTTTTTTTGAATTCTCTCAGGGTGTCGGAGACCATGGATGTGAGTACATGACTGGTGGACGTGTCATCATTCTGGGTGCGACAGGACGCAACTTTGCTGCCGGCATGTCAGGCGGCATAGCCTATGTCTTTAATGTGTGAGTACTGTTATAGGAAGTCAAACAGGTCTTTGATTTTCTGGATGATTGGCTTCTGCTAGTAAATCAAATCCTTTGTTTTCTGGGGACCTACAATTTACGTGAAATGTTATTTTTTGATGGTTTTTATTTATTTTTATGCCTCCGCCACGAAGTGGCCGGAGGCATTATGTTTTCGGGTTGTCCATCCGTCCGTCCGTCCGTCCGTCCGTCCGTCCGTCCGTCCGTCCCGTCCGTCCCGAATCCGTTTAGGCAATATCTTGAGAACCGTTAACCAGATTTGCTTCAAACTTGGTACATGTATGTATTGCATGAAACTAATGAAGTGTGTAAAATTGGGGTCAAATCTGATTGAGGTCAAAGGTCAAAGGTCAATGAACTTTGTAAAAATTGCCCCAAAATGACCTTTTCCACAATAAATCCAAATCCAAGCATGCAGTTCTCATTAAACATGGTGCAAAGATCGATCACTACTTGGGGATAGACTGGTGACATTTTTGGTAAAATTCCTGAAAGGTCAGAGGTCAAAGGTCAATGAAATTTGTGAAAATTTGCCAAAAATTGACCTTTTTCACAATAAATCCAAATCCAAGAATGCAATTCTCATTAAACATGGTACAAAGATAGATCACTATTTGGGGATAGACTGGTGACATTTTTGGTAAAATGCCTGAAAGTTCAGAGGTCAAAGGTCAATGAACTTTGCCAAAATTGGCTAGAAATGGCCCCAAACTTTAAATATTTCACAATAAATCCAAATCCAATGGTGCAATTCCAACCAAACATAGTGAAACGATGGATCACTACTTGGGGGTAGACTGGTGATATTGTTGGTGAAATTGCTGGAAGGTCAGAGGTGAAAGGTCAATGAACTTTGCAAAAATTGATATTTTTCACAATAAACCCAAGTCCAAATCCAATGGCGCAATTCTAACCAAACATAGTATGAGATGTATCACTTCATGGAGACTGGTGAAAGTTTGGGTAAAACTCCTGAGAGTTCAAAGGTCAAAGGTCAATGAACTTTGCCAAAAATTAGCTAAAAATTGCCCCCTAAGTGATAATTTTCAGAATATATCCAAATCCAATGGAGCAATACCAACCAAACATGGTGCAAAGATGGATCACTACTAGACTGATGATATTTTTGGTGAAGTTTCTCAAAGGTCAGGGATCAAAGGTCAATGAACTTTGCCAAAAATTGGCTAAAAATTGCCACCAAATAGATATTTTTTACATTGAATCCAATACTAATGATTCAATTCAAACCAAACATAGTACAGAGATGTATCACTTCACTGAGGTAGACTGGGGAAGTTTGGGTAAAATTCCTGAAAGATCAAAGGTCAATGAACTTCACCCAAAATTGGTTAATTTTAAACAAACTTGATACAAGGATGGATTTAGACAAACTGGTTAGATTGGAAGGCAAAGAGGTAAGAGGTCAAAAATCAATGAAAATTGCCAAACTTGGCTAAACTTGAAAAAACAGAATGTGATATTTTCATTTGACATAGGAGCAATGGTGCATTGCCCACCAAACATACACATTTTCTGAGAATAGCAAAGAGGCGGAGGCATATTTATCAACTGCGTGGCAGTAGAATTGCTCTAGTTTTAATTGAAAATCAAAATAGATAAATTATATTCTCGCTATGCACAATAGTTTAACAGTAATTTGCATCCATTTTGAACAATGTTTCAGTGCTGTCCTATTGTACTATAACCTACAAGTTACTCACAAATAACTTATAAATTGATTACAATTAATTACAATTACTCACAATAACTTACAATTAATGTACAATTATAACGTTCAATGATAAGTTACAATTATAAGTTGCAATCATAACTTACGATGATAACTTACAATAATTGCAAGATTATATGTACCTTGGCTGGAGGGCAATTCAATGGTTTTATTGCAATCTTTCTGTCCAGCTGGGATGACTTCTACCAGAAGTGCAACACAGAGTCCGTGGTGCTCGAGCCCCTGGTCAAGGACATTGATGTCAGCTTCGTCAAAGAAAGCCTAGAGGAATACATTGCCTACACAGGGTCAAAGGTGGCAGTCCGCATCCTGGAGAACTGGGACTCACAGGTCAAGAGATTTGTCAAGGTAAGGAGCGGCTACTCATGCTTTTTTATAATTTTATGGAATTTGTTACATTGTCGAGGTAAGAAGTGACCATAATTTAGCAATTGATTATAATTGTATTGAAGTATAAAAACTGTTTATTATTTAAATTCCTTTTCTTCCAATAAATGTAAATAGACAAAGAAGTCTCCAGAAGGAGGCAATGATGGACAGGAAGCAAAAGAGAGGAAGGCTGCAAATGTCATGGTTTGATAACATCAAAGAGTAGACAGGCCTTTGTTTTGATACGCAGTTGTCCGAACAATGACTGAAGAGATAAGAAGGTGGAAGTACAAAGCAGCCATCCGCAGCCTTGGGATACCACCTGATGATTGCTTGATTTGATTTGATAATTATCAATCAAATCATGATTTTTTTCCTTTGGATAATCAGGTCTTCCCCAATGAGTACCGCAGAGCCCTTCGTGAGCGCAAAGCCAAAGCACTCGCTGAGCAGAAAGCAAAGGAGGCGGAGCTTAGCAACGGTCTGTCCAACGGCACCAATGGCCATGCCTCAAATGGCCACGCCCCTAATGGGGAAGTGACCAATGGGGTGAATGGATCTGGGGATGGGCATCACCAGAAGGCGGAGCCTAAAGTCATCGACATTGAGTCGACCATTCCCGATGCGGAGCTGGAGCAGAAGACGGTTGAACGGATCTTGGATAAGACTAGGTATGGCCTTAGCATGAACCCTCTGTGTGCCAGATAAACTTTGACTGCACATCTGGTTTCTTTACATGAATCAGAGCCCTGATGTATAAAGAATTACGATTGATCGCAACTTGACTTGCAATTGATATCGGTCGAAGCTCTGTACGTTATATGTAGGGGATGCAGTTGATTCAGATCAAGCGTAACTCTTAATATAACAGGGCCCAGATCTAACCTACACACAGTCATACATCAGCACATACACACATAAATACATACAGTACAACTTAGAATACATGCATGTATGATTATAATTTATAGTTAAATTAAATTGTGGTTTTAAAGGTAGGGTATCCATTTGCAGGTCAAAAATATGACATGTAAATACCATGAAAAATAGAAGGAAATACTCTATAAGAACTCCCCTCACAATATTAAAAGTGGAAACTGAGTGCAAATTGATTTCTGGACGGGTTGCCTAAAACTCAGCGGTTTCCTGTAGCCTCGAGACCGAGACCGCGTAGCACACAACACGGCTCTCCGCACCACAAAGCTGCATTGATGGGAACTGAGTCCCTCTTACTGCTGACCACTGGATAGTACAAAACGGTCTGAGAGTGTAGACTGTGGTCCCTAAAATGCAGGGTGTTTCTAACTTAAACAAGGATTCGTTTTCACTTTTCCTCTTCCTGTTCATGAAGATATGACTGCAATATTTCATACATGTTATCGTTTGGGCATTCTGCCGATCCTTAAAGAGGTTCATGACTTTTGTGAAAGGGCTACCCCCATCTCTAAGTTGGTAATGACCCCATCCATCCTTCCACCTGCTCTCCTTCAGGGGCTTTGTGAAGTACGCCAGAAACGATGATCAGTACCGCAAGGTGGAGGTGCGGATGAAGGACTGGGGAGAGATCTACAACCACAAGGGAGTCAAGAAGCAACTCAAGACACAAGCTGCAAGGTGAGACTTGCGACCTCTGACCTATTGATCTGTGACCTCTGACCTATGAGCTATGCCTCTACCATCTATATAGCCTATGAGCCATGATCTCGGATCTCTGATATCTGACCTCGTCCTGTGACCACTAACCTATGATTTCAAATTTCGGTTTTTGATGAGGTTTATGAAGCTATTATTGTGAGATTTAATACATGTTATTGTTACGTTGTATCATTGATCCATGCTGAGTTTTATAAATTTTCTATAAGAAGGGACACACTATATTGTAAGGCAGCAGGTGAGATGTATAATTGGCCACAATGACAACCCATCTCTACCTCTCTCCACACAGGTGCATGGACTGTGGAACCCCGTTCTGCCAGGCACATACGGGCTGCCCGCTTGGGAACATCATCCCCTCCTGGAACGACCTGGTCTTCAGGGACCGCTGGAGGGACGCCCTCGATAGGCTCCTGGCAACGAACAACTTCCCTGAGTTCACTGGAAGGTGCTGCCCTGCTCCGTGTGAGGTGAGGGAAGAGGGGAAGGGGGGGGGGTAGGGGAAGAGGGGAAGGGGTACAGAGGGGGGAGGGGGAGAGAGGAAGAGGAGGGAGGCATGTGACAGGCTCCTGGCAAACAATGACTTCCCTGAGTTCACTGGCAGGTGCTGCCCTGCTCCATGTGAGGTAAGGGAAAAGGGAGAAGTAGGGGGGGTGGTAGGGGAAGAGGGGAAGGGGTACAGAGGGGGGAGGGGGAGAGAGGAAGAGGAGGGAGGCATGGGACAGACTCTTGGCAACCAATAACTTCCCTGAGTTCACTGGCAGGTGCTGCCCGGCTCAGTGTGAAGTGTGGAAAGTGGGGTAGGGGAGAGAGAGGAGAAGAAATAGGGGAAGAGAGAGAGGTGAAGTGAGAGGGGAAGAAGGTGAGAGAGCAGAATAAGGGGAGAGAGGAAGGAGGGAGAGAGGAGGAGGAGAGAGGAGGAGGAGAGAGCGAGAGAAGGGGTCGAAGGGGAGAGAGGGAGAGGAGGAGGGAAGCATAGAACAGACTCTTGGCAACCAACACCTTCCCTGACTTCATGGCTTGGTGCTCAGAGGAGGTAAGAGAGATACAATTTGCCAACATCAACATAGATATCTATTTAGATTAAAAGACCTCTTGCAAAAGGTCTCCACACCTACAATTTTCCAGGCTTAAAGACAGCCAGTCCCTTTTTCAGATCACCACAAAACCATCGAAACATTGGCAAAACATATAGAGAAGTGTTAGCAAGCTCTATATTCACAATTTGAAGCTGATACATAGTGTAAAATTCATTTTATGCACGTAAACAACGTCTGATTAATAGTCTTTACCTCAGGCTCTTAGCAGTTTGTGTTGAAATATCTGCTTTATCGATTAATCTGTTTATGAAATTATAAAACGCATTATGAAAAAAAATGTTCTATGGAAGGAATCATCTCCAAATTTTGGTAGTTACTCATAAAATTAGGATTTCACACACGAATATAAACCACATAGATACTGTAACAAAGACTAATACTTTTTTCGTAGTACGAAAAAAGTCGGTTTAAAATTTAACGGCTGAAATTTTTTACATACACAGAAAGCTTCAACATGCTATATTCTTAGAAATGGTCTTGAATCACACTTTCTTCAATTTACGATCGTGATAGACGGTTTCAAATTTTAAGCTTGCAAAAGGGACGGACAATCTTTAATGGTATGATATGATTGGTGTGCTTTTTTTCATCTAGGGAGCCTGTGTTCTAGGAATCAATGCACCCCCTGTCACTATCAAAAACATTGAGTGTGCCATCATCGACCATGCCTTCGACCAGGGCTGGATCAAGCCTGAGCCCCCTCTCAACCGCACCGGCAAACGTGTGGCGGTTATCGGTAGTGGACCATCTGGTCTCGCTGGGGCCGCCCAGCTGAACAAGGCTGGACATCGGGTGACCGTTTATGAGAGGAATGACCGTTGCGGTGGCCTGCTCATGTATGGCATTCCTACCATGAAGATGGACAAAGCGGTGAGTGTCCATCAATCGGGCTTATTATTATAACCAGTTGTGCTTGTTATTATTCTCAATTCAACTCATGTAAGTTTTAATCTCACTCTTTAAAATTACTAATGAAACAAGAACAATCAATAAACAATTACAATCTTCCTTTAACACTAAGCATGCAAATTGCAATGACAGACATACCAGTAACAAGTATAAATCACTTTTTAAAAGAAAAATAAGTGGTGACCAGAAACATGGATACCTTACATAAGGCCAACCCTATCTCAACCGATCAGTTTGGCTTGTCATTTTAATCAGTTGGGCATGTTATTACAATGAGTTGGGCATGTTATTACAATGAGTTGAGCATGTTATTACAATCAGTTGGGCTTGTTATTACAATAAGTTGGGCTTGTTATTACAATCAGTTGGGCTTGTTATTACAATAAGTTGTGCATGTTATTACAATCAGTTGGGCTAGTTATTACAATCAGTTGGGCATGTTCTTATGTTCAGGCGGTGGAGCGTCGCGTCAAGCTGATGGAAGACGAGGGCATCACCTTTGTGACTAACGCTGCGGTGGGCAAGAACCTGAATGCTTGGGACCTGATGAGAGAAAATGATGCTGTCTTGCTCTGCATGGGCTCCACTCGACCAAGGGACCTCTCCATACCAGGTCAGCCAAAAATAGAGTTAACACTTTGAGTGCCAGGCAACCCATTGGTCTATGGGATTCAGGTGCATTACTTGTACAAGTTGTTAAAAAAAAAAGATGAACACTTTTGGAAAATAATAACAAAAAAGTTCCAACTTGATTCAAAGTGAAATCTAAACATTGTTAAAATTCAAAGGATGTCACAAATTTTGGGAGTAAGTTTTGTGACACTTCATCAACTTGTAATAATTCTTTGAATATTTAATTTGATTCTCACTTTTTGACAAATTGAGACCTAATAGTATGTGTGTATCAGATAATTGAATGATAACACAACAATGTCAATTGTGTATCACACATATTAATCCAGAGGGTCTTTCATGAATTCAGAGGGTCTTTCATGAATCAATAATGACACTGTGATGGCGGTTGTTAGTGGGTTGACATGTCAGTGATGCACCATGATGCATTCTCTTCTTCATCCTTCCCATCATGCCCCAGGCCGTGAGTTGAACGGGATCCGTTATGCCATGCAGTTCCTGGAGCCGTGGCAGAAGACCCAGATGGGCAACCAGACCGACTTCATCGACGCCAAGGGCAAGGACATCGTCATCATCGGAGGAGGCGACACCGGAGTGGACTGCATCGGTACCTCACTCAGAATGGTTGGTGACGTAGACCCACATCTCAAAAGAGACCCGTTAGATATAGATGGACACATCACAGATATGGCCTACATGAACATACAAAACAAGTTTGTGATATTGAAGTTATACCGACATCGCCAAGGAAGATTTGAAATATCACCTGTGAATCAGAATCGTTCTGTCAGTAAAGTTATGAATCAGTCTGTCAGCAAAGTTAGTACTAAATCACAAAATGATCCTCTTGTGGGCATCTGCGATGTATCGTCGCAAGCAGAAGAAATCTTGAAGAGCTCTGACGCAGCGCTGATGTGTGCTGAATTGTTGCTCAGATGATGCGACCATTGCTGGGCTATGCGATAAATGGCACTCACCTCTATATAACATACACTAATTGATCGAGTGGTCGTGTGATGATTGCATCGTTCTCAAATTATATAAGCATATCAGACACTATGAAAGCATGATGGATATTCAATGTATACTGCCCAAACAACTAAGCATTGGTTTAATCATGCCTGGTGGTAGCCTTTGATAGATATTTCATCATTCCTCTCCCCCCCACGCCTCCTCCTCCCACAGGATGCTAAGAGCATCACCACATTTGAGATCCTGACAGCGCCGCCGCCCAGCCGAGCAGCCAACAACCCCTGGCCCACATGGCCTCGCATCATGAGGGTGGACTACGGCCACTCAGAGGTCAAGCTCAAGCATGGGCAAGACCCACGCCACTTTGAGATCCTCAGCGAGGTATGAGTGCTATCAACCTTGTATTCTCACTTACAGTGGAACTCTAGTCCCAAATTAAATTGCTCTTCATAGAAACAGTAAAATCTGAGAAGCAAAGCAAAAAATAGTTTACGAAAATTGATGATTTAAGAACAAAGTGATGAATATTTAATGATAAGATTAAAGATTGACATTTTGGGGAGGTAAATAAGCATTTCAGTTTTGAGTCTGTGACATCACAGGCCCACTTTCCTGACATCATTTGCATGCAAGCTGCAATTACAGTTGCAGCCTTTAAGAACCGATAGATGGAGTAATCTTGGACCAGATACCCATTTGTCTTAGATTTATCGATATAATCATAAAATCTGTGTTTAACGCATTTAGAGGTCAAAGTTCAAAGAACTCTGTAAACATTGCCTCTGTTCCCCAGGAGTTCCTTGACGACGGGCAGGGAAACGTGACGGGAATCCGCACTATTGAGATCCGCTGGACCAAGGACCCGTCGTCAGGCCGCTTCACCATGGAGAAGCTGCCTGGGACTGAACGGGTCTTCATGGCAGACCTGGTCCTACTGGCCATGGGGTTCCTGGGACCAGAACAGGACCTGCTGGAGGAGATGGGCCTAGACCAGGACCCAAGGTCTAACATCCAGACCCCCGGAGGGAAGTACAACACCAGTCTGCCCAAGGTCTATGCTGCAGGAGGTACGGAGGAGGAGGAGGATGGTGGTGGTCGTCGTTATAGTGATGAAGATGGTGGTGAATATAGTGATGAAGATGGTGGTGAATATAGTGATGAAGATGGTGGTGAATATAGTGATGAAGATGGTGGTGAATATAGTGATGAAGATGGTAGTGAATATAGTGATGAAGATGGTGATGATTATAGTGATAAAGAGGAGGATGATGATGATGATGATGAAAAAAACGGTGACTGGAACCTCATTCTATTAGTTACACAATGAACTAGAAAATGTTAAAAGTGTGGTGTATTTATGATAAATGTGAGAACTGTTTCTTGTTTTATTTTAACAGTCAATAACCTCTATGGTAAAAGCTTGTGAAAATATGTTTTTTCACAACTTGGCTCCTGGCCGTGATGATGTAAGACTTAAAACTCCCTCTGTCCCTCTCCCTGCCCCTCTCTCCTAGACTGCCGGCGTGGCCAGTCCCTGGTGGTGCACGCAATCAACGAGGGCCGCCAAGCAGCCAGGCAGATTGACCTAGACCTGATGGGCGGCACCAGTCTGGCAGGGCCTGGAGGGGTGGTCCACACCCCCGCAAACAAAGTCTTCAACCCCGCTGACAAGCTCTACAAGCCTGTCATCGAAGCTATGGCCTAGGAGCGCTCCATTTTATTTGAGGGGTGTAATGTAGGGTCATATGGGAGGTGGGTCTGTCCATTACTAATGATGAACATATCAACTTCCGAGCAGGAGTGCATATCAAATGCAGTAACCTCAATGTGTTCGTACAGTGATTGAATACATAGCTCACAGTCAAGTAGGAGGTGGACTCAAGGCGATACATTACCTCGTATTTTTACATGGAGTACTCTAAGCAGAGCCACTGCAAACTCAGGACTTTGTATATAACTGCAAGTAAATTCAAATTTATAGTGACTTTGAAATACAACCAGCTTTTCTCTGTAAATATATCATTGTGAAGATCAGTGTGAAAGTTTGTGTGTTTCACAGCTTGTTCTTTAAGATTAAATGCTTTTAAAGTTTTTACAAAAATAGATTTTCAGAAACCAAAATCTAGAAAAGTGGATTTTGGATTTGATAGGAATGGACACGGCATAATCCTAGTATTGCGTATAAGTGTATAAGTGTATGTACATTGATAAGAGATATATTAGTGACAAAGGAATTGGAATACATTAAAATATTTAGATTATCTCTGATTCTTGTCTTAATTAAAATCTACATTAACAATTTCTTGTTTATGTAGATTTATCACTTGTACATGAAATATCTTGTATATTCTGAAATATTTTAAGAAAAGGTTAACAATTATCGCTGCCTCTTAAGATTGTGAGTTGCCTCTTTTATCCCATTTTATTTGAGGGATTAAACAAGTATGACTGCATTCTTATTGTAAAGAAAATGCAATTAACAAGAATTGTCTGATTGTGGTTTTTAAATGATGAGCTTTGACACCTGGCTGTGAGAGTGATGTGCAATGTGGATAAGAGAAATGATTGTTGTGTATTTGTTGTGTAAAATGAATTTGAAGTAGGAACCCGAATCGCTTATTCCATGGTTACTCAGTGTGCTTATAAGAGGAACAAGCTTTATCTTGTGTTGATAAGGCTTACTTAGTCTTCCCTCCAGGCTGCTGGGCATTTCAAAACCAAACTATTCAACATAGGAGTCTGGCTGCCGTAGACTAATCATTCTTGGTTTCTTCTCCAGCTCTCTCTGACTGAGAAACGAGCAGAATGATAAAGTGACGAGTCCTATAAGTACAAAACTTATTTTTTTCAGTTCGAATTAGAAATGTGGACAGCCTTGAATCCAGGCTAAAGCATGCCATAATTGATATTCTCACACTGGGTTGTATGGATGTTTTTAGCTCATAATTATTCTTTTGGTTTCCCCTGCTTCGACAGTACAGCTATTTTCAAGTTAGTTTAGGTCACGAATAGTCTTATGAATTGCTATCGTATTGGTTTGCAATTATGTTTCTGAAGTCATGTACAGTGTATGTTAAATCATGTGATGGTATTGAAGGAATGATCTTTTATAGTGCATTTTACTTATGTCTCTAGTTTTAACACTTGTGTATAATCTCATTGTAATGATTTATTATGATTACTACTTTTTATTCAAGCTCTTTTAAGCTCTTTTCAAGCAACATTATCAAAACTAAAATATTCAGCTGTTAATTTGTTGTTGTTGAAAATCCTCTTCAAATTAGCTGATACCACAACTAACTGCAAGTGTACTTACCGTACATTCAAGTTTCAATACAATTGAAATACTAGGCCCGTTCACACACACCGGAAATCGAAATTACAATCGCAATCCAAATTTCGATTTTTTTTTCGACCGTTCATACACAGGGAAAAATTGCACTTCCCAGCAAGAAAAGAACGATCAGTGGCCAAATTGCGCATGCGCGAAACTTGCATGACCGAAGACTGACCCCGCTGTCCCAATAGAGTTTCGCGCGCGCGCGATTCAAAGAGACGCTTGGCAAAATAATCACGATTATTCTGAAAAATCGCACTAATAGTGCGAGTTGGATCGCGGTAATTAGTGCGATTTTTCTGTCCACACTGGAAAAAATTTCGAAATTCTGATCGCGATTAGAAAATCAATTTTTAAATCACACTTTTTCCCTTGTGTGTGAACGGGCCTAATATGGAAATAAGAAATCACTACCTACAGGTACTAGTGTTAGATACGTAAATAGATTCTGCTGAGCTATGAATGCATGTTAAAATATTTCATCCAGTTCAGCAAACGTGACCTGATATTTACAGTGTTATAGTTTCAAGGAAGTTATTTTTGTGTTAAAGTAGAGGAATCTTGCGTGAATCAAGATCATGTTAACTGCCTCTTGCCTCCGTTTATGGCATGAATAATTTGAATTATGGAAACTGTAACATTCATGGATCGTTGTGTGGTGTTCATATTTAAACAAACATCGAACTAAGATTGGCTGTCTCCTTGTATCATTAGTGTTGCATATTTCATTGACAATGAGAATATGACTTTCATGCATTAAGAGTATAAGTGTGAAATGTATACTTAAGACCCTCTAAACCTTTGTGTGCCAGATAAACAGTTGATTGATGAGAATTGTGTATATTACTTGTGGAAAAAGGTCCCATGTGACAGGCAGAGTTTAATGAAAAATATGTGAAAAGGCTTTCCTTCAGCCATGCAGTGAAATAGGCTTGTTGTTGTTTGTCACAATGCTGTTTTTGGATACACATTGAATTGAAAATAAGCTCATGCATTTCTCTATGTTTGTTCGGTTTGGACAGATTTGTGTGATCTTTGCCACAATATTTGTCATTTTCAATGTTGCCACCTATTATATCGGGGCACACTTTTAAGATGATTTAACTATGGTCTTACCTTTTTAAAGTTCTGAATGCAAAATGTTTGTCTTTTTGTATCATCGATGTTATATACCTGATTGAAATGGGGAATTTGAATACAATGTGTGTAAACTTTTGTGGATTAAATACATATTATTTTTTTTTACTAGTTTTGCATTGTTAACATAGATGTGGGTCAGACATTTAATCTTTACTGTATGTCAATATTATTATCTATTTTTTTTTTAATGAAGCCCTCTTTTGTTCCCTCCCTCCTTCAGCATAAAGATGCACTTTTAGACTTGATGTGAAGATATGTGTCATCTCCATGTTGTACTTTTGATTATGAGTAAATCTGCTCTTTCAGAATGGCAATTTTCTTTTCTTTTATGTTTGATTTGTGAATTGTATACATCAATACTATTATGCCTCTTCCTCTTGTTTCATAGCAGTATTTTGTTTTGCACTTCTTTCCATTAGGATGCATCTTGAAGTCAATATCTGAGAAAAATGGCATCAGCTGTCAAAAGTGTAAACAAATCGTAATAACTACTTGTATATATGGTGCTTATCAATGGATATGTTTCTGTGCTATTATTTTTTTTAAATGAAATAATACTGGTTGTACTTAGTCATGTTCGTGTGAACCTGTAAATTGAAATTACTGGTAGTTACTGAAATGAATTTTTGTATTGTGAGTACTTTGTAGTATCCTTATGATGGTAAGAATTCTCCATACCATATACAGGGAAAACACGTCCCATCATGCACTGCGCAGCGATATCCAGAATTTGCTCGCAATTATGTCCACTTCTGGTTTTATACATGTTTAGTACACTAGACTGGGAGTGTAAGTGATTGCAAACAAAAAATTTAAATGTTGATGCGCGGCGTATCATGGGATGACTTTTCCTTATTTACAATGTTTAGAATTCAAGTTTAGTCCTATATAGTTAGCAAGTACCCGATACATGCATTATGTTTGACATTACAGGAATTAAAAAGTATACATGGATTGAACTTCCAGTCATGTCATGTTGTTGGTTTCCTTGTGATCCTGGTTGTACCAAGTTGACTGTTATGTCTATTATCATATGAGGAATATATGATATTTATTTTAATCAGTGACTAGTGCAGAAGTGGTATGATGTTATATGAGTACTAAAATGTATCCCCTTGACTACTGTTTGAAGTTACTCATTCTTATTATCTGTTATCCAGAAATGCCAAGCTATTCGTTTTTGCTGTATTTGTTTTACGTTTTTTTTTTACTCAAACTATGGCTTTAAGTTTTTCCCTTAGGAAATATGTTTTGCTTGTTTATTTTTCATTTATTTTCCTTTTATTTTTTTTTTGTGTTTTCAATTTTGCACATGCATTTACAGGTCAGCATGGGCTTTGCTTACCATATTCAACAAAATATTTTTGGGGTTGACAAATATATTCGTTCCCTCTCAGAATACTTTTTGTGGGTTTGTGAAGGGTGGCATCTCTGTTTATCATGTTATTATCATGTTATTTCAACAAAGTGTACTGTATTTTCGCAATGGGCTTCATGGCAAGCAATATTTGATGTTATGTAACATTGTAGTAATTGGGTTGTATAGTGAAGTGCTTCTCTTATCTTGCCAAGGTGGAAGTAATTTCGGGGGGAAAGAAAAATTGTAAAAAAAAAGAAGAAAAAAAAAAAAAAATCACATTTTGGTGATTATATTGGGACTAATATCTGATGCTAGCACTTACGAGATGGTCAAATGAAGGTGAACGGGGTAAGCTAAATGAGCTTTTATTCACTACCACAATTGGAAATGATTTATCTATTTTGTTCATATTTTTGACAAGAACTTCAACAAGACTTTGTTGTTTAACAAGTAATCACTGAAAGAAATGTTCTGTTTACAAGTTTGTAACTTTCCTCGACAGTTAGGTACTGTAATTATGCTGATGATGTGATTGCGATCGTATTACCGGTATTGTGTCAGGCTATCAAAGCCATCTATTCTGTTGTTGAATGTTGATTGTTGTCACACAATGAATAGTCCCATACATGTGTATACATGTATATGAGGCCCGATTTTTGTTTTTTTCCAAATTGCTTGCTCAAAGTCGGGGTGCGTGTCTAATGTGCAGGAGCGTCTTATCTACCGGTCGATACAGTAGACAAGACGTACTTTATTCGTCATGACAACCAGCTGACTACTTGATTTATCTCTGGTCAAATAAAAGGGGATTCAGCTTTTCATACGGGGTGTGAAATTTCACTCTTTTCCCTTACGATATCACAACTACATTATCAGATTAGGCAAACATATGTACAAGTATGTTTAAAAAGATCTGTAAACCCTTGTTCACTACAGTTGCATTGTGTGATGTGGAATACAAGAAAAATATTTTTCTGACCTAGAATTAGCCCATTTGTGAAAAATTTCTTATATATGATGTTAACCTCATATGTGTATATATGCTCAGCAATAAATGTTCTCATTGTATTACATCCAATGTGAAGTACTTATTGGGTTTAATTATCAGTGGATCATTGTTCCAAGAAAGAGGAGACGAGTAAAGAGAAGGGTGTGTGTGTGGATGAGGGGAACAAGAGAGAAAGAGAGAGAGAGAGAGAGAGAGAGAGAGAGAGAGAGAGAGAGAGGGAGAGAGAGAGAGAGAGAGAGAGAGTGAGAGAGAGATAGAGAGAGATAGAGAGAGAGAGTGAGAGAGAGAGAGAGTGAGAGAGAGAGAGAGAGAGAGAGAGAGAGAGAGAGATAGAGAGGGAGAGAAAGCAGGTACAAGTATTGACACATCACACTTGAACCATGGTCTCTCCTTGTTCTTTCAACAGGGCTATAATTTTGTTGTTAATTTCCATTGTAGGAAACATGAAACAGCACACAGGAAAATGCATAGCAAAGACCAATAGTTTTATTTACAAATGTCTGATACAGTAAGTACTTTATACAGAAGTGTCTCAAAAGTGCAAAATATAACTGACTTCACTTTTAACACTATCAGTGCTCATATATTAAAAAAACAGAATTTATAAAGAGCAAACATGTATATTTACATTATGAAATATATAAACATCAAAATATCTGTAAATTGAGAAGGTAGTCTTTAATTTGATATATATTTTCTCATACAGAGGATCTCAACATTATCAACAAATATCATACATTGTAAAGGCCACATGAGCGTGTGATGACTGTTATAGATCACATAATCTCAGTTATACCAGAATAGGTGTATGTCAATTAACTATAGCGATAGATCTGCACACATTTATACTCGCTTAATATATTTCCTGCCACAACATAATGATCATATTCTCGCTGAGTGCGCCATAGTGTTCGGGATGAAACTAGGCTATAAATTCTTATGGTTTGGTATCAAACAAAACTTCACACACTCTCTCAGCACTAGGACGGAATCATTCATACTAATACACAATCTCAGAGCTATCCTCACTCCGAAACGATACTCTGATCTTAACTCTTTTCTCGACTGGTTCTGTGAACAGTACTTGCCAGAGCTACTCCCAAAGCATGAATCGAACAATTCTTTCATATTAAGGACTATAAACACAGTGTACTGTGACAACTTAACAGAGAGCAATCCACACAATTATTAACCAAAAATGATCCGAACGCCCAATGTAGGTAATCAGTGTGTACCTTATATTTGTAACATTATTGATATCTGTAATATTCCGTATGATCTAACAAAGTACCTGTACTACCCTGCAGGTTCAATATATTCTTCTACTATAATCTGACCAAAGAAAATTAAGTATCCTCACAATGATACAAAAATTATAGTAGTTATTCAATAAACAAGTTGGTTTTCATCATAGTTTTCATCGTAGCAAGTGCCTACAAGTTGAATGTGGTGGCTTAACTGACAGCACTTTCAGGCACACAGTCATACGATGTGTGATGATACTGAATTCTTACATGCCTTTAAGTGGGTATCTCATTGGCCAATAAAGACTAGTTGGCGACCTCGTGAGAAATTGAGTCTCTGCGATGCCTCCTGAAGACTAGCTGGGTCTACAAGATTTAACGGTAAATTATTCTTTTTTTGTTGAGATTTTATCCAGTTTCCAGCAGGTCTAAAAGACATCTCTGTCAATGAGATTTTTCCTTTAGGCAGCTCTTCCCAATTCTTTACACGCCACAAAATGATTAAGAACACAAAATAGATGTAAAAAAAAAATCTTGCTCTACTGACACACACAAAAAAACTGAATGTGGTGTACTAAATAATTTGATAGATTCAAATGAACCTTTTAATGTGTTGAGCTTTATTCTACTCCACTTTATTGTTGACTTATTGAATTCTTCTGTGGTGATCGTTTCATGCTGTGATGTAACGTTTTCAAACATTATACTGGCTCAGTGTAACCGGTCATATTTCAGTCGTGAAATGTAGTTTCCTCTATTAAGCCTAACTAATAGAACAGTTTACCATCATCCATGTGTGTTGTATAGCTTGTTGAATATACAACCACCCAGTACATAACACTTGGTGTATATCTGGCATACCAGCAAGTTATACATTATCAAGCAACAACGGTTGTTTCATACTTTCTTTTCTCATGGGAATTCAATTCATCACACGTGCTGAATGCATCATAAAAATGTCGGTTCCCATAGAAATCTTCCTTTGTTAAAGTTATGTATCAAAATTGTTACTTATGGAGAGCTACACCTTCAACTTTCTATCAACTTTTGTGTTCCAAATTACAGTTCTTTATGATGAGTGTGTATACTTTCCTGCCAAAATGAATCAATGGTACATAGAAAAATAAATTTGAACCTACTTAGCTTTGATTAATGTCATGCTTTCCATTTGGTTACATGTTTGATTGTTTGGTTGTTTGATTGTTTAGTTGTTTTCATGGACAAAGAGAGTAATGATTTCAAGATGTGTGATGTGTTGGAATTATCTCAAGAGTTCCATCCTCATTGTTGGTCTGATCAGGATGAAGGTGTCAGGTCATCAGCTCATTCTTGGGACTCTGCAGGTACAAGAAAAAAAAAAGAGAAGAATCTCAAGTATTGAAAAAAAAATGAACACGATTAATTTCTTTGAATATGAACGATTCAAGAAGACCAACAAACTTAAAGACAAGTTGACCTTGAAATGAACCCGATTGATATGGTCTATACCGCAAACGTCGCAAGTAATTATTTTGCTTCTCTTTACATTAACATGACACCGATTCCTATCTGGTTCTATATTGTCAGAGTAGTTATACAAGTGACTATGAGTAGCAGGTGAAAGAGAAAAACAATGTCACTGGTGATCAGATTAACAGAGTTGTCTTACAGATTTGGTAACATACACAATTCTATATAAGAAAAATATTTACATATCAAGTGGGTACTGGATGACTACCTTTGATGTCATCTTTGATCCTCTTTCCTTCCCTAAACCCCTCCTGCCCCCCCCCCCCCTCCTTCACCAAAAGAAAGTAAAGAAGCAACCCTTCTATTAATCTCCCTCCATTTAACCAAGTTCTATTTTCCATACCCCTCCTCCTCTAGCAACTCTAATCCCATCCCTCTGCCCCCTATCTCTAAACCCCCTTCCAATCCCCTACCCTCCCCCTAAACCAACTCCTGTCTCTCCTCAATCTCAAAATAAAAGCGAATCACACTTCCTCCATTCAACCTAATTTTCTTTCCCATATATCACACCTCCAGTGACGTCAGAGAAGTCAAAATGCCATAGATTGTATGGAAGACAACAATAGCTCATTTTCGTAATGTATTGACAACTTTCCCCCTATCTGCGTAGTAACGTGTTATTGCATTCACCTGTATCTTGTCATTCAGATTTGATGGATGGAATGCACTTTCAATCTATTAATTGTTGCTACTCGGACAAACCTCAGACAAGTTTTGGGGTTTCCATTGGTAACGTATTGTTTGAACGGCGTGAATAAAATATTTTATTCACGCCATTGGCATTTATGGCATTTTGACTTCTCTGGAGGCGCATGCGTTTTTTCAAATTTTCATCAAAATGAGACTTTGTTGTGGCAAAGGAATGTGAAATTCGTTTTTAGTGGATAAGTTTACATAGATTAGTGGGAACTTATTTTTCTTATTTAGTAACCCTTTAAACCCACTCCCCTCTCCTCCCCTTCCCCCTTTCACTAAACCCAATCTCATAGCCCCATCCTGAATCACCTGAAACCCCCTCCCCTTCCTCTCCCATCCCCCACATGACCCCCACATTCCTCCCCCTTTCCAACCCACACCCCTCTCTCCCAAACGACTCACGTTGTGGGATCTCCCTCCGGGGTCGAATGATGCCCTCTCTAGACGGGGGCCTGGTTGCAATCAGCCGCACGCCAGCCTTGGTCTTGGGCTGGCAGCCAGCATGGGTCAAATCGTCATACTCCGTCGCTGTCAGGATATGTGCAGGGGAGTTAAGGCTAACAGGTTTTGTAGCGAGAAATGAAAGATGGACATCGGAATTATGAATGAAGCCTCACAATGAGCCCCATACTGTAACTTTACAAGGATTTCAACTTCCACGGACACAGCCAATGAGCTCTGAGTTTTGATGCTGTTGCCATGGTAATAGCTATCAATTACTAGTTAGAACTGTACAGCCGTATGCAACATAGTTTAAGACAAACATGGTTTGAAAGGGTGTAACATTACATAAAGAGATAAAATGTCCCCCATGCTGTGCAAAACACTCATAGTCAAGACCTCGACCAACATACACACAGAGCATTTTAGTTTAAACCATTTGAGTGTCAATTTTGCATACTTGCACTAGTAAAGACACACAGATCTCATTGAGCAGTATTTTGCCTGCCATAAAAAGGGTTAAACTATACTGAGGGATTTTCTATGATACACAAAGGGGACCATATCATATAGTATCAAGCACTACATGAAATCTGACAAACCAAGTGTTTGATTTTATATGGTTAGCAAAAAGCTTTGAGTTTGTTTAGTTGTCTACATTATTTCCCTTCCTGTGACTGAATTTGTTGCATCTACGATCCACACTGTAAAAGCTAATATCCTGATGGGGGAAAAAAATGTATAATTGTCTTTTCAACTTTCCAATAACAAACTACAGTTTCATTTAATGAGCATGATAATAATCAAATAATCTCATGAATTTATGACCTTTTTTCTCTTGATTTTTATGACCCTCCCAAGAGGAAAGGACTCTAACTCAAAATGCCTAATCATATTACAAAGGGAACTCCTTCAAAATTGCAGAGTCTTATGGAAAGGATATCAGCTGAGATAGGCAGATAGAGGAGCTCAGTTTCCGTGGTGATCTCCAGGTGATGGTCGATGGAACCCCGCCCACTCTCTCCCTCCACACCCACGGCGATGGCGTACAACACAAGCTCCAGCTTAGCCTTCATCCCAGCCGCAACCTGGAGAAAAAAAAACACATTTTCCACCCAAACAAAAAGAAGATGATATTTCATTGCACACTTTGTTTTTTGAATTTCTTATGTATCTCTTCGTTTTAATTGTTTTGTTGAATTGTTGAATTTTGTTGGAAGTGATAACACACCACCTTCTAACCATGAACATCCCAAATTCTATCAACTTAAGTGATTTGAATGAAAAATAATCATTTTTTGTGAGTTTCATGAAACAAGACACTTTCCATTTGGTTTGTAAACAAGTAAAAAAATTAGCAACATTTAGGATGATGTCATCTCCCACTAAATAATCTGGTGTCATAATGATAAACCCGATCATCACAGTTTTTGGTCTCAAAAGTTGCGTAAGACTGCTAAAATGAATAAATTTGCACAATTAGTTAATAATGAATAGATTTTAATTGTAATTAAAAAACTTCTTATGCACAATTGTAGATTGCATCACAGGGGGTGATAAATGTGCCAAATTGTGTGAGTCGCTCATTTTATTGCTGAGGTCTGAAGGGAAGGGGCCCATAATTGCCCACTTTTTCGTCACTAGTTAAAGGAAAACACCAAAAAGCTAGGCCTCATTACACTTAAAGGGAGTATACTGTACTAGGAAGACAAAAAAGCCTTCAAAGGGTGATCCTGAGCAATCTTCGTGCCAATGGTCTTAAATTCATGTATTGTCCATTTTAGAAACTTGCTGAAAGTTATTTGCCATAAAACTATCCACATTTAGAGTAATTAGTGATTTAATCACAAATCCTCAAATTGTTCGGGCTGAAAATTTTGAGGATTTGTGATTAAATCACTAATTATTCCAAATGTGGATCATATGAGAGCAAATAACTATCAGCAAGTTTCTAAAATGGACAATACCCGAAAGACCATTGGCAAGAAGATTGCTCACGATCACCTTTTGAAGGCTTTTTGTCTTCCCAGTACAGTATACTCCCTTTAACCTAGGCACAAAACGTAAATACATGAAGATACGGCTGTGCGGCGCGCTTACCGGTCCCGGTGCATACACCACCTGCAGGCCCGTGCTGGGAGGGGGTTGCCTGACCTTGTAGCGGCAGCTGTCCACGCCCACGTTCTTGAGGTTGACCTGGAATGCGTAGGTGCAGCCCTCCCTCAGTGTGCCGAAGCCCACTTCCCCAGGCACCAGCTCAAAGCCCCGCATGCGAGCCAGGTCCGCCGTGGCTGCTGAGCCAGCCATGGACGAGGTGAAGACCTTGCGGCGGACGGGGTCCTCCAGCTCATCAAACTGGGAGGGACGGAGGAGGAATGCGGTATGACAGCACTGTGGCATAGGTGCAAGCAGCGTCACTCTAATCTCACTCTTAAAGAAGTAGATATCTTTGGATTATAAGTAAAACATTGAATTCTTATCAAAAGCAGTTCGTCTGGCACACAAAGTGTCCAATACTCAAATCCACTCTTGTACCTTCCTATTGAACAGTGCGCCATATTTCTTCCAAAGATATAGATAGCTGCAAGCTGCCTCATTTTAACCCAGCTCTCAATGAATTTGATCCATTTTCATAAACCTAGTTTTCATACCTTTATGTGTCAGGCAAACTACCTTTGATGAGCAACATACAATTCTCATCAAAACAAATTTGTCTGCCACAGAAAGGATCAGATCCTTGTACTCTTGTACCTTCTTATTTGGCAGCGCACCAGGTTTCTGTCCCAAGATGGCAGCCGGCAGCCTGACGGTGTCACGTCTTGGTTCTCCATTGACGTCGACGAGCAGGCTCTTAGTGAGGACGATGTCGCTGCCAGCGGAGGGCACGATGTCCGGCCGGGACTCCATGGGGACGTCGCTGACCACGCCGGCCGTGGGCTTGCCGGGGGACATGCTTCCTATTGGGGGGAGAGGGGAGGGGGAGGGGGGTGGGATAACTCCTTATAAGCCATTCACTTGACAGGCAATTTTGCACAAGTAGACCATAAAAATCCATACAAGGTGTTCAGAGAGATGTATGGGCTCAACTTAAAGCAAACAAATTCATGAAAATCACCCAAGAAGGATAAACTAACATAAATATTGCAAACAGAGAGATAAAGAGAAAGAGCAAGAGAGGTGAGGAGAAGGGTGTAAAGAAAGGGTGGGTCTCCAGCCAAGGAGAAAGAGGGAGAGAGAGAGAGCAGGCAGAACTGAATTTCCTATAAAACAGTTTGAGAAGTCTTGAACCCTGAGGCTCTCAGCACCAAGCCATTGAAAGCCAATGGACTCATAACACATTTCCAGCACAAGCTGCAGGGTTAACAGTGGAAAACAACACCAAAAACAACAGAAACTCCATGCAAACTGAAGAAAAACTACAACATCACATAATGCAGTTTGAGCTGAAAGGCAAAACCACCTGCAACCACAAATGGTTTCCCTCCAGTGCTCTTATGTATAAATCATATACTTTATATGCCATATATTTTGCGAGTCTAATTTTTCGCAAATCAGGACTTTTCAACAGTTTCACGAGTGGTTAAATTCACGATAGTGGAGAACTAGTACTATTAGTATGTGTCCTCGTGCATGTCGTACTTATGTTTTTGCGTGTTGTTAAATTCGCAAATAGCATCCGCGAAAAAAACCCCCTGCAAAATATATGGCGTATACTGTACTACGATACGAATCAAAGTAACGACCATCTGCTTAATCATGAAAAAAAACTTTCTTTTCTCCCTTACATGGTCTATAAATAAAGATTTCACTATATCAAAGCAACCTGCACATAACAATCGCCTCCTTATTAAGATCGCATTTCTAGTCAACCTCGAACGGTCTTTATGTAAACGTGTCAAATGTAATATCTAATTCTGTCCTTTTCTGCCAGCACATTCGTCTGTCTGACTTACGCGTCATGTCAGAGCGAGCCGTCAGGGCCCCCTCATCCACATGTTCTGGGATGGTGGAAGGGTGAGCGGGGAAGGAGGCATAGCTGGAGGGCGTTTCACTGGGGAGGGTGGTGTTGGACTGCGCCCCCATGTCACAAGAAGCCCCCTGAGGGGTTGGGTTAACTAGGGGAAGGTTAGGACGAATAACGAAGCAAATAAGGAACGGTTCTAACAAGAAATTTCAAATATTAGTTATGATTAAAAAACAACAAAATATCAAGAATGAGAAACATTGAAATTATGGATGAACATTACAGTTTAGATCATATATATAGTATAAAACATTAAAAAAAATGTATTAATGTGATTGAATTAAGTCAACAAGTAGAGCAATGCAATATGTGTATGTGAATAAAAATCTGTTGAATCTGCAATCGTTCTTGTAATAGGTGGTAATAGATAAAATAGATGGTTCCATTTCATTTTTTATATATGTTGTGCAAAGTTAACGACTGGTTAATCAACAATGCAATTTCAAAACAACTGAATGAATGGAACATATTCAATTCAATTCAATGAAGAACATGAGAACAAGTTCAACATATCAATGTCTAGAATGAGAAAATCAACATCAAACAATAATACATATTTAGAATAACAGCATATTTTATACTCAGATAAGGAAAAGTCGTGCCATGATGCACTGCGCAGCCACATTCAGATTTGATTTGCAGTCATGTCTGTTTCTGGTCTGGTGTACTAGTGTATGAGACCGGAAGTGGACATGACTACAAAAGCGCAGTGCATTATGGGATGGCTTTCCCCTATATGCAGTATGGAGAATATAGAAAAACAGCAGTATTTGTAAAGAAAGTAAGGAAATACATGCAAACATTATCTCAAAGAGTTATAGGGGTAGGGTAGGTTGGAGGAGAGAAAGAGAGGGAGAGGGTGGGGTAGGGGGGGGGGGTCTTACTTGGTCTACCAGCAGCATGAGGCTGTGAGGCGTGTGCTGGGGTGGGGTTGGTTGGTCTGAGGGCGGTGGGGGTACCCTGGCCTGTGGCATGCCCCGGGGTGGGGTTGGTCGGTCGGATGTCTGATGGACTAGAAGCGACCAGCAGACCTGCACAGGGAGTCAAATCACTTGATGAGTAAATACAGAAAAACAGGGCTGCCAACCTTTGAAAGTCAAAATTCATATTCTGCACCTCCAAAATTTGTATTTTGCCTTCAAAATTCGTATTTTTAATGATGAAGGTTGCAAGTCTAAGCCTGTGACTACACAAATATTATCCACTTAGTTCTATTCAATGGCCAACTGCCACTGATAGCTGATCGGCAGCTAGCACTGTAGCAGTGATGTTTGTAACAAATACGAGTTTTTCGTAACGGTTGGCAGCTCTGGAAAAATGCTGGTATATAAATAGAATGGAAATCTTGAGGAAATATTTGTTTTCGTATCCAACCAAAATTTCAAAATCTATAATTCCTCTTAAAGTCAGTTTCAATGATTATGGCCCACCCCAATACAACCTTTTACTTTTAAAGACATGGTAGTCCTTTTGCAGGTCAAAAACATAAAATGGAAAATGAAAGTTTATTCTGTATAAGAGCTACCCTCCCAATAATAGAACTGAAACTATAGTGATCGCTAGATTTCAAGGTTTTGGACAGGTTGTGTAAATTCTCCTGATTCAATTGTAGCCTAGTGACCAGAGACTGCTGACCGCACAGTGGATGCGTACAACGTAAGAAATGACCACTGCCCAGCGTATCGCACACTGACCTGACAGAGGCAATACGATTATGAATAAAGACTATAGTCGCTACAAAACAGGGAGTTTGTCACAAAGCTATGACTGTGAGATTTCATACACGTTATAAGTTGGGTATACGGCTAATTTCTGCCGAGTTTCATGACTATTGCAAATTGGCCATCCTGTCTTTAAAAGGAATATATACTGTACTGGGAAGACAAAAAACCTTTCAAAAAGGTGATTGTGAGCAATCTTCTTGCCAATGGTAGTAAATTCATGTATTGTTCATTTTAGAAACTTATGGAGTAATCAGTGACTAAATCGCAAATCCTTATAATGTTCGGCCCGAACATTTTTGAGGATTTGTGATTTAATTTTAAATTACTCCAAATGTGGATCATTTGAGGGCAAATAAATTTCAGCAAGTTTCTATTGTGGACAATACATGAATTTAAGACCATTGGCAAGAATATTGCTCACGATCACCTTTTGAAGGGTTTTTTGTCTTCCCAGTACAGTATATGCCCTTTAAGCTAGTCCGGGTTTAGCCCCCCCTTTAGAGATGACAAGCCTATGTGGGTGGGTACCGTACCTTGCTGGGTGGAAGGGGTGGAGGATTGACCCCTGGTGTTAGAGCCTGAGATGGCCTTCATAGGAGACACGCTTTCAGACAGGTCACTGGGCTGTGAGCTAGAACTCGTTTGACCTGCACACACATACAGACATACAGAAGGAAAGAAAAGAATTCAGAATTGGATGATGCTCGCATAAATTGAGATACCAGTTTGTGAAATTGTACCCTTTAGCATTAGATGCTAGACGTTTCATACTCTGCAACAAATAGTATTCGTTTAGTGACAATATTTGGTAACATTCAAAATGAAATAACCTTGTTTAAAAAATCATGACAATTACTGACAGTTTTATGCACAAAACACAGAGATATCACGACCTCAATCCAATTTTCCTTTTTTTTGTATTCAACTTCATCAAACTTGCACTGATCTGCCTATCTTAAGTGATTTTAGTGACCGCAACATTCTAGTGAGGAAATCTACCATATACCATTTTCATTACCTCAAACTCAAACTTGTCTGAGGTTTGTACAACAAGCAATAACAAATAGACATAAATGGCATTTCCACCCATTAACCCATTCTTTACTGAGCCCAAATATATATATATATGTGCTGGCTTGCACTCAAATATCTAAGGTCGCGAGCAGACTGACCTGGCTGTGCAGAGGGGGCAGCAGGGGACTCAGATGGGGTACTGGGCAAGCTGTCCACCCCTAGCCCTCCCCCTCCCCCACCATTGGGGCGGTGGTTACCAGGGGGCAGGTCCCTGGTGAGGGCTTCCATGTCAGGAGCTGGCTCCCCGCTGGCTACGGCTGCCTCGGCCCGCAGGAAGGCCTGCCCCCAATCGCTCTCAAAGTACGGGGGCACCTTGCGCTGGCTGAGGGCTGCACGACATGCCTTCTCCTCCTCAAACTCCCTCCTGGGTGGTGTGGGCGGGGACAAGATGAGATAGAGATGAGGGGAGGGGCAAGACAAAGAGTAATTTACAACCAGACTTTGAATGAATTAAAGTCAGATGTACAACTGTATAAATTCAAGTTCAAGTTCATTGATTTTACTCAGCATAAAAATAAAATTTGCTATTATAAAAAGTACATGAAGAACAGAAAGATATAAATAGAACATTCATAAGACAAGGGAGAAAACTATTCTAGTAGAAATGTGTGTGAGTGGGAACAGCAAGACACCATGTCCTAGATGGCATCGCTTTAAAATCCCCTCTCCATCTCCTTGACTCGCAGGAGGAGGAGCGGAGGGTAGGTGGGACAAGATGAGTAATTTACAACCAGAATTTGAATAAACTGAAGTCAGATGGATTAGTTCAAGTTCATTTATTCTACTCAGCACAAGAATAGGATTGGTTATCATAAAAAGGAATGAGCTTTGTAAGTAAGATGAATCTGATGCAAATTTATTAGCCTTGATGACTAATGTTGATTTGATAGGAGAGGTAGAGCAATGGTAAAGACTACAAGATCCGTAATAAATACAGCGCCGTTCTGCCATGAAGATGGGTCCCATTCTTGTTTGATTTACCACGAAGGAATCATCACAAAATTATAAAAACATTGAAATCAAATGAAATACGTGCCCAGTGATATCGGCACAATGGTTCCTTCACGACTTCCCCTCACCTTAATAATCAAAACACCACTAATAACTTACCTGACTCTCTCCCAGTCTGCGTCTGTGTACTTTGGTTTGGGTTTAGGGGGCGGGGGCAGAGGAGGGGGAGCGGTGGAGGTCTCGTAGAGAGCCACTGCATCCCCCTCGGCTCGCACGTTGACTGGTCGGATGGGCTCGGTGCTGGCCAGCATCTTGGCAGGGGGCACAGGGGCTTCGCTGGGGGCTGCATCGGGATCCGCCCCCTCCTTGCTCTGCGCACCATCTTCCTCAAGCTAGTAACAATATGGAGAGGGGGCAGGTAGAAGACAATGATGAAATTAAAATCTTGTTCTCTCTTCTCAAGATTCACTTTTTTTGTCCATTGGTATTTCAGATTTCATAGCATTCAGACCTCTGTGCACCATCTTTCTTAAGATAAAACCAACATGGGGGGAGGGGACAGAAAGATCAACTATAGAATATTAAAATGAATTTATTTCAAATCTTACTTTTTTGATTCTTTGATATAACATATTTCCTAGCATGCATACCTCATGCTTTGCTGAATTATGCGTAAGCATGAGCATACCACTGTTATTATGATTGCTTATTAAAACTCATTTTTTTTGTTCACTAATGATTTAATTATTTCCTTGGACATGTATATAAAAAATAGTTTCCTAAATGTCTCTAAACGCATATGAACTGCAAAGATGATATACATTATATAGGCATGGTGTATCATTATCATTTTTGTCATCAGTAAAGTGTACTTGAGATCAACTAAAATAAAGCCATACTTCAGATGTAAGTATCTAAGCATAATGTTTAATCAATGAATTATTGGCATTGATCACTTTCAGTAAGTTCTGACTTTGTTCTGACTTAAAGACTCACCTGTGCCAGGATGTGTGTGAGAAGGTCTCCAGACTTGACTCTCTCTTGCTGGGTGCGGGGGTCTTTAATGGCCCTCTCCCGCTCCTCCTCCTCTTTCTTCTTAATATCCTTCACGTAGGCCTCCAGCCCTTCTCTCATCTTGCTCCTCAGCTGCATGTCCATGGGCGTGAACCTAACGAACTGCCTCAGCTGCAGTTGCTGCGGACATTTCGGGGCGGGCATCTGTCTTGGGGGTTGTGGGATTGAATTCACGGCCACGCCCTTCCCGACTTTGGTCCCGAACCGCGGCCCGGGGGTCTTGGCCTCATTAGATGGAAGCTGAGCGAAGTCTCGGGAGCGGAGATTGCGGGGGATGATGTTGGGCTCATCGTACTGATTGAGCCAGCGTTGGCTGATGGTCTGGCTGTGAGGGCGCATCAGCGTGATGCCGCGGATCTCTGGGTGGTCTGGGATCGGGTCGCTAAGCACCGCTACATTAGGATCCAGCCCGGCCTGCTGGATGAACGGCGCTACGTCACGCTCCCGCAGCAGCTCAGCACCGGTCCCGTCCGGATGGATCACAAAGAAGCGAGGTATCAGCGCCATCTTGGCTGATCCCTTCTCCTCCTGCTCTGCCTCCTCACTCTCCTCTTTCCCCTCCTCGTCGCTAGGGACAACGGAGGAGAAGACCTCTCCATCCCACTTGACCAGGAACTGGTTCCCGTTCACATCGCACGTCTCCACCACTACCCGGTCCCGGTGCTGCATGGTATAAGCCCCGACCAAGCCTGGTTCTCCGCTCTCTCCTTCCTTAGGCGTGTACCGCGCAACCCCATCTGCCCCAACACCCAGTCTAGCGCCCTCGCAGTGAAGCACCTCAAACGTGCCGTCAGGGATCGCCACAATCTCGGAGCCATTGCCAAAGATCGTCGTGGCAACGCTGTCCTCACAGTTGTAGATGACAGTGGCATAACCGGTGCATTCTACCTTCACATGCTTGACATCACGCACACATGTAGCTGGGGTTTCACCTGGACAGTTAACAAATACAACAAATACCAATACCCTTCATGTTGCTGCCTGTATGTTAAAAGAGTCCTGTGTGAACTAATTCAGTTATTCAAACACTTGGCAATGTTATATTTTCATTACCTTACAAATAATGCAACTTCCAATAGAAACAGCCTATAAGCTCTAGATATTTTGATGTAGACATGGTCCTCATGAACAATGGTATGTCTCAATGATTTAAAATCTCTGTGCTATTTTGGTTCAGGTTTTTAACAAATTCCATGCTTGTTATCATTAGGGTATACTTCTGATCCATGCCAAGTTTCATGGCTTTTGTAAAAGGGGCTATCCTGTCTTTAAGAACACATTTCTCATTTCTCTTGCTTGAGCTGTCTTTCTATACAGCTGTCACAGCAGCACACCCTAACATGACTCATCAACAGTCCATATTCATTATGTATGCAAATTTCATACATGTCATTCAAACAACACAGTACTAATGGTATCCCCAAAGCTTGTCTGAGGTTTGTCCAACTTGAGCAGCAACTAATACATTCAGAGTGTGTTCCATCCATTTGAACTGAATCACTATATATACAGGTGAATGTAATAATGCATTACTACTCAGAAGGGGAAGAAAAGGTTGTGGATATAATTTGAAAATGGCTTATTGCACAAAACGGTCGGCTTCTCTCTCCTCTCTGTACCTGTTTCTTGGGCCTCTTCACACGGCTGTCTAAAGAGCACCTTCTTGTAGTAGGTGGTGATGCGCGTCCCCTCATTGTGGTCCACGATGTGCATCCCATTGGGGCGTTGCACACTGATGACTCGATCCTCCCTGGTTGTCAGGACCTAGTGGAAAAGAGAGACTTTTGTCAACTGACGTTCTGGGATGATATTCTAAAAAAAAGAGGGGGGGGGGGAGAGGGAGAGAGAGAGGGGGGGGGGGGGAGAGGGAGAGAGAGAGAGGGAGAGAGAGAGGATGAGAGAGAGAAGGAGAGAGAGGGGCAGTGATAGCCTCTTACCTCTCCAGACACGGGGTCGGTGGCGCTGTACAGGAGGCACTCCTTGGGTTGAAAGGGGGTTCCATCTGAGCGTGTGCCCACCCTGTGGCCTGTAGGGGTGGTAGTGATCCACTCCTGGCCTGGCGTAGCGGGCTCAGGGAGGGGCAGGTCCTGGTCTAAGGTATCAGCCCCCTTAGCCTTGGCACCTGATGAGTAGGAAAATAAGGTTTCAATCAATTTCATATACTTCCACATAAAAAAACATTAAATATGTTTCAAAACCATTGAGGTACCATCATGTCGTGAACGCACTATCGATTCATAACGTATCTGGTTCACAATTCCCTTCTACGTACTTGATTTACTCTTATTTAACAAGTTATAATTCACCTTTATTGGCAACCCCCCCCCCCCCTAAATCTCAGCATATGGCTGTATGATAGCATGCATTACACAGGATACTAAAGATCAAGTTGAATCAACGCTTAACTACAGAATGTATGTTGTATCTTTGGTAAGGGCTTTTATATATTGTCCATATTGCAAGCCTTTGGTAATTATCATTTAAAACTTGGTTTTAATTTGTAATGAACAGTTGACTATGTACATCAATAGATGATGAAAATACAAATGCACACATTATCATTGTTAATTTTTTTTTTGAAAAATACACACCATAATAAGGCAATATTACACCAATTAAATTTAAAGTCAACAGTTTGAAAGATGTGAGAAACCACAAAGTTAGAACATATAAGACAGACATGACACAACATGTTTCAACCTTTGAAGATCGACTTCCTAGCCTTTTTCCACCTCTTCCCTCCTTCAAAACCCCCCAAGAAGTACAAGAAGAGAGCAAATAAGAAATGAAAATGAAAACAGAAGAGAAAAGAGAGACGAAAACAAAGCATGTATCAATGTTTGCAAAATGTAAGATAATACGAACAGCATAGTGATCTTCCTTAATATGAGAATGTAATGGCTATGCCTTGAAAGTGAACTCTAATGGTGGCATTGATGTATTTTTACACACAGTTTGTCTGGCAAAGATGAGATTAAGAAGCTCTAAAGGGATATAAAAATCAATGAAACTTTGTTAAAATTCTAGGAAAAGCTGCTCAATCATTTATTGACAGTCAGTATAATAATCATGTTATGATTAAAATTGTTCCTTATATTTCCCTCATAATGCTATGACTCCTTTACATACTTGATAGCAGATCTTTTTGTGATGATTAAGATAATGCTCTATGACAAGTATGATGATGGTGATGATACTGATGGTGCAACAGAATGATAATTGTATCAAAAGGAAACATGTAAGACATGAAAAAATGTAAGACAGTGATGAATATGAGGCAAATGGAAAAAAAGAAAGAAAAGTAGTAAAGGAAGAAGACGATGACAAAGTAGAACAGGTAGAAGATGATGTAAATAAAAAGAAAAAGATTTAAAAAACGTAAGAAGATGAGGCAAGTTTAAAAAGAAAGTAGTAATAGAAGAATGAAAGGATAAAAAAAGTAAAAGAAATAGAAGATGGGGCAAATTGAAAAAAAGAAATGCATTCGAAGAAAATAATGAAAAAATACAATTGTAGGAAATGAGCCAAATTAAAAAAAAAGAGCAATAGTAGAAGATCAAGAAGAAGAAGAAGAAGAAGAAGAAGAAGAAGAAGAAGAAGAAGAAGAAGAAGAAGAAGAAGAAGAAGAAGAAGAAGAAGAAGAAGAAGAAGAAGAAGAAGAAGAAGAAGAAGAAGAAGAAGAAGAAGAAGAAGAAGAAGAAGAAGAAGAAGAAGAAGAAGAAGAAGAAGAAGAAGAAGAAGAAGAAGAAGAAGAAGAAGAAGAAGAAGAAGAAAGTAAAGAAGCAGAAGTAAAGGAGAAACAGATAATGGTGATTATAGCACAGGGACAGAAGATGATGAGGCAATTAAAAAAAGATAGAAGAAGAAGATAAAAGTGATGATGGTATAGAGGAAGAATGATTAGTAGAAACTTACTCTTCTTGGAGGGGCTCTCGCTCCTTTGACTGAGGGCACTGCCCCCTCTCTGGGGAGACTGGTCCCTAGGGGTGGGGGTGGCAGCACGGGGGGCGGGGGTTGGAGAGGTGGGACTGCAGCTCACTGTACCATCAGCAAACAACACCTGAAGGAGAAACAAGTCAAAACTTCTATTAAATCTTGATATTTTTCTTTTTATATTTCACCTGTAACAAGTATTTACTCAAATTTCAAACAATCTATGTATGCATTTCTTTACTGACAAAACATAAACATTTTTATTTCACACTCAACATAAATTTTTACCCAAAGTATATAATTTCAGCTTTTGAGTCACTAAGAAATGAGTCCATGTGCTGCCTCTGTCATACACATAGAAACATTACAATCTGCAATAATGGAAATGACAAGAAAAACAAGAATTAAGCAAAGTGGTACAAAGCTCCCCTATTCTTACCATTGTGCTGCCGTCTTTCATCAACTTGATTACACTGCCCTCGCTGGTTATGACTCGGGACAGCTCCTGCATGGCGGGGTTCTCTCTGGGCGCGTCACATGACTGCTGGCTGCTCTTCTTGGTCAGGTAGCGCTGGCGGATCAGCAAACGACCGGGCACATTGGGGTCACGCACGACTCCCTCTGAAAGGTCAAAGGTAATTCAGAGGTCAAAGGATGTGTTTGGCCGGTGAGCAATTATACAGACATGAATGTGATTGGAAGCAATACAGTGAAACCTGTACAGAGAGTCTTCTCAAGGGAGACAAGAAATAAGGTCCCTACGAGCAGGTGGGGTTTCTGTACAGGTTTAAATTAGAAATGTTGCTCAGGGGAGACAAAAAATGAATATAGACCACGGTTATGGTGTCTCAAATATAAACAAGCATAGTTTTTTTTTCACTTCTCCTGAAAAGGTTTGTGCAGCTATGACTGTGAGATTTCATACAGGTTATCTTAGGGTATATACTGCTGATTCTTGCCAAGTTTCATGACTTTTGCAAATGGGCTTCCATGTCTTTGAGACTTCAATCAAATATTGTTTTTCTCTGTGATCCTACCTTCTGCCGGCTCCTGCAGGTAGGTGACATGGAGCCCATCCGGGCAGGAGACAAACAGCTGCTGGAAAGGAGGAGGCTCTGGCTCCGTCTCCTCCTCGGCCTGCTCCGCCTCCTTCTTCCGTCGCTCCTCCTCCTGCGAGTCAAGGGGATGGAGAGGGGATTTTAAAGCGATGCCATCTAGGACATGGTCCACGATACTGGTCCATCACAGGTGTACATATTGCATATTATGTACATATCTCTCTTATCTCTTCCCTCTTAATTTCTCTCTCTCTCTCTCTGTTTCCTTCCCTCCATCCCTCTCTCCTTAACTCCTTCTGTTGCTGCTCAGCTACTAGCTGTACCTGTCATTCTGCCTCAGCTTGCTCTCCTTCTCTTATCCCTCCCCTCTCCCTTTCCTTCACTCCATACTCCCCCCCCCTCTCTTTCTTACCTACTTCTGATGCTGCTCAGCCAAAAGTTGTACTGCCTCTCTGCCTCAGCTACATCTCTCTCTCTCTCTTTTTCTTTCTCTGTCTTTCTCTCTCTCTCTTTCTCCTCTTACTACCTTCTTTCCCTCCCCTCTCTCCCTCTTACCTCCTTCTGTTGCTGCTCAGCTAGTAGCTGCACCTGCCTCTCTGTCTCAGTCGCTCTCCTCTCTCTACTTCCTTCCCTCCCTCGCTTCCCTCTCTCCCTCTTACCTCCTTCTGCTGCTGCTCAGCCAGTAGTTGTGCCTGTCTCTCTGCCTCAGCTACCTCTCCCCCCGCTCTCTCTCTCTCTCTCTCCTTCCTTCTCTCTCTCTCTCTCTCTCTCTCTCTCTCTCTCCCTCTTACCTCTTTCTGCTGCTGCTCAGCTAGTAGTTGTGCCTGTCTCTCTGCCTCAGCTACCCTCTCTCTCTCCCTCTCTCTCTCTCTCTCTCCTTCTTACCTCTTTCTGCTGCGGCTCAGCCAGTAGTTGTGCCTGTCTCTCTGCCTCAGCTACCCCCCCTCTCTCTCTCTCTCTCTCTCTCTCTCTCTCCCTCTCTCTCTCTCTCCTTCTTACCTCTTTCTGCTGCTGCTCAGCCAGTAGCTGTGCCTGCCTCTCTGCCTCAGCTACCTCTACCCTCTCTCTCTTTTTCTCTCTCTCTCTCTCTCTCTCCTCTCTCTTCTTCCTTTCTTCCTTCTCTCTCTCTCTCTCTCTCTCTCTCTCTCTCTCTCTCCCTCTTACCTCTTTCTGCTACTGCTCAGCCAGTAGTTGTGCCAGTCTCTCTGCCTCAGCTACCTCTACCCTCTCTCTCTTTCTCTCTCCTACTTTTTCTCACTCACTCTCCTCTCTCTTCTTCCTTCCTTCTCTCTCTCTCTCTCTCTCTCTCTCTCTCCCTCTTACCTCTTTCTGCTGCTGCTCAGCCAGTAGCTGTGCCTGTCTCTCTGCCTCAGCTACCTCTCCCCCCCCCCCTCCCTCTCTCTTTCCCCCCCTCTCTCTCTCCCTCTTACCTCTTTCTGCTGCTGCTCAGCCAGTAGTTGTGCCTGTCTCTCTGCCTCAGCTTGCTGCTGCTGCTGCTGCTGAGCCCCCTTCTTGCCCTTCTTTCCTGACCCCCCTCTGCCTCCCCTGGGTGAGGGGGCTGTAGGGGGTGGGGTG
Source organism: Arbacia lixula (assembly GCA_963669155.1). Taxonomy (NCBI): domain Eukaryota; kingdom Metazoa; phylum Echinodermata; class Echinoidea; order Arbacioida; family Arbaciidae; genus Arbacia; species Arbacia lixula. The sequence goes on from OZ022585.1 coordinate 2,022,140, forward strand.
GGTGTTGGAGCAGGAGGAACCACTATCTCAATCTCCTGCTTCTCATCTGGAGACAAGAGTAATTCAAGGTAAGATCAGATTAAAAAAAAAATTCGAAAATATAAACAAATGAGAAAATAAAGATTAAAGAGAAGATAAACAATGCATTTGATAGTTCAGATTTACAGATTGTAATACATTTAGTAAAAGGTCAGTACAGTTTATAAATTGATAAAAGGACTGACATTAACAGCTCCATGACCTGACAAACTTGTTCAGCCTGATATTGTAAATGTCATGAAGTGGTTGGTTATTCGGCTATGCCATCCCATAATACACCACGCTGCGATATTCATATTTTTTTTTTTTGCAGTCATGTCTGCTTCCGGGACATGACTGCCAAAAAATCTAACTGTTGCTGCGTGGTGCATGGTATGGAGAAGTGAGTCTGCGCCTGATGGCAGCTAGACTAATCCCTGAGTTGGTTGATGTACAGTACCTGCTTTGGTAGTCTTGCCCTCCACACCGTAGTTACTGAAGGCCAGCACCATCCCATCGCTCAGGTTGGCGGTGAAGGAGCCAAAGCTGGAGAGGGGCTTCTCCTTCTTCTTGCAAGGTTTCTTACCTTCTGTCAATTAACGGAAACAGGATGGAGATGGGGGATAGTCATGTTGGATACAACATAGCATGCAAACAGTGTTTAAACAGGGGGCATTTCATCAAAGGACTTTTTGTCGCACGTTATATCCGAGAAACTGTTATAAGCTACTGAAATGCTTGCATCTTATTGGCCGAGAGCAAACTTGTCGGATAAAATATCCGACAAGTCCTTTAATGAAATGCCCCCCAGGTCACTATTTTCATATGACATAGGAGAGGGATCCTTCCGTCTTTTAGCAAGGACTCTTACCTTCTGTCAATCAATACCGAATCAGAGTGCATTCCGCCTATTAAAATTAATCAGGTGAAAGAAATAACTTGTTACTTTGTATTTAGGGGTAAAGTTGTGAAAACATTACAAAAGCGGATTATTCCGTGACCCTCCAGATATCCAACCACCCTAACCAATCTTTGTTCACAACCTCATTGATCCGCTCACCTGCAGCAACTTTCTCATCCTTCTCCTGCGTTTCATCGTCAGCTTTCTCTGTGACGCTGGTCTCCTCCGTCTCCTTCTCCTCCTTAGCAACCCCCTCTCCTTCTCCTCCTCCTTCTCCTTGGTTACCACTCTGGGGCTGATTCTGCTCCTGCGCCCCACCCTGCTCCTCCTCCTCCACCTCCTCCCTGGGGCGGGGGTCCAGGATGTGGACTGTGAAGACATGGCCGTCCTTCAGCACCGATGTCTTGAGGAACTTGGGACCTGATGGGACAGGAAAAAACATAGGAGGAAGGAGAATGATCAGGCTTAATGGTCACAGTGATAAACTCTGTGGAAGTCCCTCAACAGACTCCATACAGGTATGGGCCGCAGCAAAACTATCTTGAGTAAATGGGGCTATGCTGATGCGGCAGATATGCGGTATCTCGGAGCAGACCATGCAACATCTCCTAAGATGCCCACTTCTTGAAAACAAATGCAGCCTGGAAGATCTGGCAACGGCTAGACCCTCCACTGTGCAAGAGCCTGGCCAAACATATGACAGCATCCAGAGATGATGGATACAAAAGAGGAATACTCAAATATGAACAACACATCAACACAAATATAAACATACATTTTTTTTTAAAGCCACTTTTTTCACTTGTGCCTTTATTATTTTCAGAAAAGTATACATCAGAATGATTTTTTCCTTTATCATTTCATGATAATGGAAATCAAATCAATGATCATTATAACAACTTCTGTGACACCTGCAAGGAAGGCCAGAAATGTGGTCAGGTGGTATTGACCGATGTACAGGTTACAGAAAGACTCGGTATCTTAAGAAATCGACTCAATGTGTGACTTACCATTGATGTATTGAGTGTGCTCAGTGCGTATCTGGCCTCCGTCGCAGGGGAAGAGAGTCACCGTGTTGCCACTGGCTTGGATGATGTTGTTACCAATGTCGTATCCAACAAACTAAAAGAGAGAGAAAAGGAGAGATGGAGCCAGAAAGAGAGAGAGATAGAGAGAGAGAGACAAGGAGAGACAGAGTAAAACAGACAGACAGAGAAAATGTGTGTGATGGAGGGGTGTAAGAAAGGGAAAGAGGAAGAGAGATAAAGAAAGCAAGACAGAGAAAGGGAGGAAAATAGAGGGAGAGGGGAGAACTCAAATTTAATACTTGAACATAGTGATGCATACAATTTGTAGAACTCACATCAAACACTTTTTAATACTTTTCCATCATCCTTAAAATACTAGAGAAAGTGCACCCTGCAAAATACATAAATGATGGTGCATGACAAGTCAAAACATAGAACTCACCGGGTAGACCCTCTCTGGTTCCTTGGGGATGATGGGCGGGGCTTCTTCCTGGGGCTCGGCCGCGGCCCCCTGAGCCTCCTTCTTGTCCTTGTCCCCCTTGCCTCTGCTGCCACGCCCACTCTCCTTGCTGGGCGAGCCCGGCTTCTTCTTCTCATCGATGTCACTCTGCAATGAGAATGGCAAAATAATCGCAGATCCTCAAATTGACTTTGTCTCACTCTCTAACACTAACAACCAATCGACAATCAAGTCGCATACAACTCCCGAGATCATTAGACAAATTCCCTCCAGCAGCCCTCATCCTTCATAACCTGAGTGATATCTTGTGTTCTATGGAGACCAATGTCCATTTGTAACGAGTCGACATGAGTTCTCCTGGCTCTCCCCCTCTTTATATGTCACCAAAAATAAACTACTCTATGAATTGATTGATGTTGTCAAACTTGGAATACCAACATTATGCAAACTAGACAAGCCAAACTAGACTAGCCAACTAGACTAGCCAACTAGACTAGCAAACTAGATTAGCAAACTAGACTAGCCAAACTAGACTAGCCAAACAAGACTATCCCAACTACACTAAGCAAAGAAGACTATCCACACTAGACTATCCAAACTAGACCAACCAATGTAGACTACCCAGTAACTACACTTGGCCTTACCTTCTTTGGGGAGGCTGACCTAGACCTGGACCTAGCTGACTTGCGACCAGCCTTCTTGTCCTTCTCGGCCCGCTTACGTTCCTCCTCCTCCCGGATCTTATCCTGCTCCACCTTCCAGGCTTTCATGGAGCCGGGCCGCATGAAGTTCTTGCTGTTTGGATCCAGGTTGTCCTCCGTGGTCGGGGCGGGGCTGGCACTGCGACGACCTGGGTCAAGAAATCAAATGCACCAGGTAAGAATACAAACGCCTTCAGTGGAAGTGTTCTCTGGGGTAATACAAATTTAAAAAATAAATTTTACACATACAACGTAGTAAGGACAGCACGCTCCATCTTGTGAATGTAAATGTTCATTTATTGACATGCCTAAAATGTCTTTTCACAAGCATCCTCCAGTCATACATATATATGCATGACCTGCTACTACTGTAGGTATTGCCATTACAAAGGCTTAACCAGCTGTGGTGATTGCGTCCCTGCCACTAAATGATTAATCCCTTGTAAATTAGTTCAGTTGCCATTCTAGATTGAAGTTGTCACAGTTCTGAGCATTTCTTCAAGGTTTTCAAATTAATTTTCCTTTGCTCGGGGCAAACGAAACATCTTCATATATATGTCAGAGTCAAAAGAAAACACAGATACAGTATGGGGATATGTAATTTGATGTGCATATTGGTGTCTTTCAGTGTAATTTGGGAGTGACATGGAGCATGAGATCTTGGAGAAAAATTTTAGCACATCAAATCAGGTGACACAGAGCATGAAAAAGTGGGAAAGTTGACATAGATTAGAGCAATGTTCTTTCTACCATTAGGTGATTTTGAGCGTGACGTCTTGGGGAGGGGGAGATCATATTTCAAGGATATTCTCCGTACCTTTAGGTGACTTTGAGCGTGACTTCTTTGGGGAGCCAGATCTGCGCCCCTTGGAGCTAGAGGGGCGGGACGGGGTCGGGGTCGCAGAGGCCCTAGAGAGGGCTAGCTCCCTCTGACGGGCTAGCTCCTTCTCTCTCTGCTCCGCCTGGTACTTCTCCTCCTCCCCCTCCACCCAGCTGGAGATGTGCCCGGCCACGTGCTCCAGGTAGTTCCTGCATGCAACAACCAATCAGGCACACCGTTTACATTTCCTGGCTTACATTTACCTTTTGACAAAATGGCCACATCTCCTGTCACAGCACTAGTACTGATTATAAACCTATTCACTCACACAACAATAAGAAGAGGGAAAAGAAATTTGTTGGTAATTCCTGTTAAACGTATGCTGGGATCCCATTTGCATTTTCATGCTGGGCACAAAGAAACCATTTAAAATGAACTGGTTACTATCCCTAAACAATGTGAAAATGGCAAAAATAGTATGTGCTAGGGTCTTCATTCTTTCACATGAAATGGTAATCTTTGTATCATTGTATGAAACATCCACTGGTATAAAGACAGCACATTACAGTCATGTGTGTAACACAGATGATCAAAAATTATTCAATGTTCTGTCATTCTAGTAATTCTGCAAAACTTTAATCCTGTTCATCCATACAGCTATCTTAAACAAAGATATATGATGCTAAATATGTTACTCATTGCGGATAGATGGCTACTGATAATCGTTTGTCTCGCAATGTAAGGTAAACGGTATCGAAAAGATCACGACGTTCCGTGTGCCGCTGCAACACTTCGTCAGGTGTGATACAAAATTGTAGTAAGCAGGGGTGTAAATACCCTATGGTCAGTGCAGCGCACTAACTATAAATGGTCCAAACTAATAGCCGGCGTATCCGGGTACTTGACCAACAATAGACCGTTGATGCGCCTCGCATTGACCGGCGGTAACAAGTTACCGACAAAGGACAAAAGGGACAAAGCCACAGGCCGGTAATTACGGGCGACCAACAAGTCCAAGGGTCGCTAAAATCAGCACATTGTTGGGCGGTAACAAAGGCTGGCTATAGACTAACAACGGGCTGTTAAGTCGTATCGAAAAGCGGTCGAGTGTCATGGCGAGGAGTGTCATGGCGGCGTATCGTACGAATCCAAAAATCGGGGATATCGATCCCGTTGTCTCGATTGAAATTGTTGGGATTGAGACGGATATTGATAGCTTCCTTAACCCTACGTGTGTGCCAGTGCCGTTCTTGGGAGATGCACTGAACCCCATCCCAGTCTGGCTGGTGCTGGTTATCCCAGGCATGTTCAGCTACTGCTGAGCTGTCAGTCCGGCGGAGCCTGACATCCCTCTTATGCTCAGAAATTCTTTCAGAAATCGGTCGGGCAGTTTCACCGATGTATGAACGGTCACACCCTTTGCAAGGGATGTTGTACACGATTCCGTCCCGTCTGTGTTGAGGGATAGGATCTTTGGGGCGTGTTAGTTGCTGTCGGAGGGTGGTATCTGATCGGAAAACCGTGCGGATGCCATGGCTTTCCAGGCGGCGCCTGAATTGTGGGGACACTCCATCAACGTAAGGCAAGACTACGAACGACTTGTATTCCTTCTGATCCTTTTGTTCTAGGGATCCTTTTGTTCTATTCAGAAGGAATACAAGTCGTTCGTAGTCTTGCCTTACGTTGATGGAGTGTCCCCACAACTCAGGCGCCGCCTGGAAAGCCTAGCTGAACATGCCTGGGATAACCAGCACCAGCCAGACTGGGATGGGGTTCAGTGCATCTCCCAAGAACGGCACTGGTACACACGTAGGGTTAAGGAAGCTATCAATATCCGTCTCAATCCCAACAATTTCAATCGAGACAACGGGATCGATATCCCCGATTTTTGGATTCGTACGATACGCCGCCATGACACTCCTCGCCATGACACTCGACCGCTTTTCGATACGACTTAACAGCCCGTTGTTAGTCTATAGCCAGCCTTTGTTACCGCCCAACAATGTGCTGATTTTAGCGACCCTTGGACTTGTTGGTCGCCCGTAATTACCGGCCTGTGGCTTTGTCCCTTTTGTCCTTTGTCGGTAACTTGTTACCGCCGGTCAATGCGAGGCGCATCAACGGTCTATTGTTGGTCAAGTACCCGGATACGCCGGCTATTAGTTTGGACCATTTATAGTTAGTGCGCTGCACTGACCATAGGGTATTTAAACCCCTGCTTACTACAATTTTGTATCACACCTGACGAAGTGTTGCAGCGGCACACGAAACGTCGTGATCTTTTCGATACCGTTTACCTTACATTGCGAGACAAACGATTATCAGTAGCCAAAGATAAATGTTTGATAAATCTATATATGAAGATTGATCACTTCTAATGATCAACTACAATGGGTAAAAGAATGACTTGGCGTTTCAATTCTAGCCTAGTGTCTGGGCTATGGGGGTCATGGTACAACTGAGTCTGTACAAATCAATGTCTGGCAATAAAGACTAAGCTCTCTTCCCTGCCTGTGTGAGCAGAGAGCAGAAAGGAAAGAGGGCTTAGTCTTTATTGCCAGACTAACAGGTTTACATATTCAGTTGCACCCAAGCACTCCACATCCTTGAACCCAGGATATTTCAATTCAAATAGAATGCAACCATTAAAGGGAGTATACTGTACTGGGAAGACAAAAAGGCTTTCAAAAGGTGATTGTAAGCAATCTTCTTGCCAATGCTCTTAAATTCATGTATTGTCCAATTTAGAAACTTGCTGAAAGTTATTTGCCCTCATATGATCCACATTTTTTAATAATTAGTGATTAAATCACAAATCCTCGAAATGTTCGGCCCGAACAATTTGAGGATTTGTGATTAAATCAATAATTACTCCAGATGTGGATAATTTTAGGGCAAATAACTTTCAGCAAGTTTTTAAAATAGACAATACATGAATTTAAGACCATTGGCAAGAAGATTGCTCACAATCACCTTTTGAAGGGCGTTTTGTCTTCCCAGTACAGTATACTCCCTTTAAGGGGGTGTTTATACTCATAAACTAATCAACAGTTTTAGAACATCAATCAAAGTATATTAACCTGAATCCCACATCTGAGTGGAGTTTGGTGTCCCAGGGTTGGACGTTCTTCCGGTCTGGTCCTACAGGGTTGTGCATGACAACCAAGAGGGTGTGGTCCCTGCGGTGGTAGTAGGTGTCCATAAAGGGGTACATCTCACGCGCCTCCTCCAAGATCTGCACCAAAGTAACAGTAGCTTGTCACAACAGTGTGGTAGCATTTAACAATAGCTGGTCAAAAGCATGGGATAGCTAATTGTTACAACCAGAAAGTAGCTTTTAACAGTAGCTTTTTACAGACGTATCATTGATTTTAATAGAAGCTTGTGATTAGAGTATAGTGATCAGAAATCAGTTCTAGTGACCACTGAGTTTCACATCAATTTTAACACAATTGATTGCATATGGGACGACACGAGAGAATCAAAGGATGTCTCCCAGCTGACTGCTACTTACCTGGATAAGAACATGTGGTTCAAAGTGCTCAGCGAAGCACCACTCATCCAGGTTACGGAGCTGCTTGTCACCGATGGCATCGTGGATGCTGATGTTGCTGCGACTGGACCCCGGTCTACCGTTCTCCTCCCCCGCCCCGGGGAGGCCATTGGGCTCCAGGAGGGTGGGGAGGCCCCCTGGGGTCTGACGCAAGGTGTCTGAGGGTGGGGCGGGCTCCTTAGGAGGGATGATGGGATTGCCAGAGGCATCCTTCTCAAAGTGGACTAGAAAGAGAGAAAGCAATAAATGGGTTTACTTTTCTCATCATCTATTCAGCCAATAGAAATAAGCATTTCACAAGTAATTAAGTAATAAGTAATGCATTTACAAGTAACCAATATAACGGAATTTCATTTAAAAAACAAAACAAAACATGATTCTGTACTTAGTATAAGCATCCCAGCATGCAGTGCACATTCATAACAGAACCAACATTGGCCATTTAAGTAATATTGAGTACAACCTACTTTACTGACCACCTGTATACAAAGTCCACATGTTCAGTCTATATATGGAGACCATATGTATTGGAGAAACCTATCCAGGAGGGTGTTTCATGAACATTTTTCGTCTGACAAGCTGTCTTTTTCCGACAGTTACTATAGTGACAGTCAGAGGCTAATGCCTCTCAGCCAATCAAAACCGAGGATTTCACCGAAATTGTCAGAACTGACCATTTGGTAAGTGCTGACAATAACGTTCATGAAATGCCCTCCTGACCACTATTTACATATACAAAGCAGACCTCCAGTTTATCCAGACCATTTCTTTTGTCTTCTTTGAGTTGTCTGTATATACAGGTTTCACTGTGTAATATAGGAACAGCTGGTATTTAATAGACTACATCTACTTTACAATATATACAAAAGGCAAAATGATACAAAATGCACAGTAGCAAGACCAAGCTAGAATACACTGCACATTGAACCAAGTCATGCAAAACAACAACAATACCAACAAAGAAATATGATCATGAATTAAGTGAGGACACCTGCAAACAATAATAAACATTGAAATCCAACTATCCCAACATTTAGTGAAATTTATTCCTTGCCAAGTATGATTTCAACTCTTAAAGATTGTCTTTGTCATATGCCATAAGTCAAGACATGAACAGTACCACACAAACAAAACCACCTAACATTTCGTGGCACCTCGGGGCTTAAAATCAATAAAGTTAAAGCAATAGAATTATCGATTATTGGGATTAGAACCTGCAGCGTATTATTTTCCATGCAAAATATCACATTCAGCAAAAGTATACAAGCCCCCGCATGATCTGAATCAATCACAAGTCCCATCCCATCGTATCTCTAATGTGCAGAACTATGATTGATATCAGGTTGCAACCAGTCATAATTCTTTGTAAGACGTACAGGGCCCAGAATTATGCAAATGCAGAGTAAGTATGGTATTTTCTAAGAGCAAATGATTCACATTATCCACTACTTTCCCTGGTTGATATCAAATGGACAATGCAACAGAATTAAGGAGCACCAGGGCCCTGTCGCATAAAACTTTCCATTAATGGTAACTCTACCATCAATGGTAACTACCATGGTAACATCACTGAGCAGCCAATCAAATGCAAGATTGTTATAGAAGTTGCCATTGATAGCAAAGTTACCATAAATGGTAAGTTTAATGCAACAGGGCCCAGAGCAGACATATAAGAGGTGAAGCACTTGGGTTATATAGGAGCATGCAGGGGGGGGGGGGGAGGGGGGGGCACAGAAGAAATGGACCAACAGAAAAAAAAGGTGCTCAGAGCGACATAGCCCCCGTAATGCACAATCATAATCAACAAACTACAAGGAATAATATTCCTGGGCCCCATTGCATAAAACTTACCATTAATGGTTACTCTGCCATCAATGGTAACTACTATGGCAACACCACTCCACAGCCAATCAGATTCAAGGTTTCCATAGAAGTTGCCATTGGAAGCAAAGTTACCATTAACGGTAAGTTTTATGCAACAGGGTCCAGGTGAAGCGATGCAATTTGCGGCACATTTTGGGAAGATTGCTCCACATACAATGTCAGAAATATATAGCAGTCACTGTGAATTAGTCGGCAAACAAATTACTCACATACGCAAACTTTATGCGCATAGAGGCATCAGTATTCAGAAAATAGTGTAAGACTTTTCTTTCAGCTATCTCCCATTAATGGCAATTATATTCCACATACTAAGAATGTTGCTATATGATTGGTCAAGAGTTGATCACGTGATGAAGTGTAGTTTTGCCCATCTGATCACCTGAGAAGTAAAGTTTGTTACACTCTAGGTGATAGTACTTTTTTGTTTCGCTGATCTCTTCACTCCTCACAGTCCTAACGCGTGATCGATATTTTGAGTACACGCGAAATCAAAGTGTGTGACACTTGGACTATCAATTGACTAAGAGTAGCTCCTACTGACAAGTCCTAAGGCGCGTCCTAAGGCGCGTCCGAACGCGTGTTCCCCATGGCAGCGGCTCGGGGCTAGGTAGAGAAGTAAACATTACATTTGTACGTAAAATTGTAATTTTTGGTGTAGATAGTTGGTTCCAAATGTAGAATATAAAGCAAATAATCAACTTTTGGTTTCAGGCAATGAGACGGACCATCACTTTCTCGGCGATCTGAATGTATACGCTATCTTTCCTCAGCTTTGCTTCGGACAGCTACATCCAGATCGCCTCGGAAGTGATAGTTCGTCCCATCACCATCACCAACATTGATTATTTGCTTACTATCAGCTCCCTGCAAATAAATCTTTTAGCACCAGACAAAATACCACTCTAAGGGGTTTGGGTGTAGGCTACATGCATCACCAACATGCGTACAGTGGCACATAGAGGAGTAACGGGAGACGGGAGAAACAAATTATGAGAGCAATTTTATAGGAGAAAAGACTACCTGCGCTTGAAGGTCTCCCTGGAGTGATATAGAGATGACCAAGACCAAAACAAATCATGATGGTAAAGTGGGTAAGCTTATTGATTCATTGTGATAGTTCAAACAATCAAATCCTTTTGTCTAAATATGAATCCTGCAATTTTGTAACAAATTTGATTCTAAACAAGGCATTAGCAATATTGTGTCTCGCCCACTTGCGAAAATAACCAGAAATATCGCGATCTCCGTTGCTACGCAAAAGAATTGTATCCCTGACCTCAAATGACCTTTGACCTTATCCTGTGACCTCCAACGGTACCATAACATGAAGGTACCCCCAGTGCATCTATGACCCAAGTTAGGTTGTAATCCAAGCAACCTATGTGAAGTTATTTGTCAAAAGAGAGTCTTGCAGGTAAACTTTAACGTATGACCTCAAATGACCTTTGACCTTATCCTGTGACCTCCAACAGCACCATAACATGAAGGTACCCCTAGTGCATCTATGACCCAAGTTAGGTTGTAATCCAAGCAGCCTATGTGAAGTTATTTGTCAAAAGAGAGTCTTGCAGGTAAACTTTAACGTATGACCTCAAATGACCTTTGACCTTATCCTGTGACCTCCAACGGCACCATAACATGAAGGTACCCCCAGTGCATCTATGACCCAAGTTAGGTTGTAATCCAAGCAACCCATGTGAAGTTATTTGTCAAAAGAGAGTCTTGCAGGTAAACTTTAACGTATGACCTCAAATGACCTTTGACCTTATCCTGTGACCTCCAACGGTACCATAACATGAAGGTACCCCCAGTGCATCTATGACCCAAGTTAGGTTGTAATCCAAGCAACCCATGTGAAGTTATTTGTCAAAAGAGAGTCTTGCAGGTAAACTTTAACGTATGACCTCAAATGACCTTTGACCTTATCCTGTGACCTCCAACGGTATCATAGCATGAAGGTACCCCCAGTGCATCTATGACCCAAGTTAGGTTGTAATCCAAGCAACCTATGTGAAGTTATTTGTCAAAAGAGAGTCTTGCAGGTAAACTTTAACGTATGACCTCAAATGACCTTTGACCTTATCCTGTGACCTCCAACGGTACCATAACATGAAGGTACCCCCAGTGCATCTATGACCCAAGTTAGGTTGTAATCCAAGCAGCCTATGTGAAGTTATTTGTCAAAAGAGAGTCTTGCAGGTAAACTTTAACATTTGTGACGGACGACGGACGACGGACGGACGACGGACGGACGCCATTTGGATCCCTTAGTCTCGCCTTCACCTCCGGTGGGCGAGACAAAAAGGAATGTATTTGCCTGATCACACATTAATACAGGACATAGTTCAGATGGAAAGCATTGTTTTTAATGCAAAATTGTAGTAATGCAGTGCTTGCCATTTTGCTATGCTTTGGACTGCTACCACACTAGGCCTATAAACTAATTGCTTTCTTGTAATCATTTTATTGAAATTGCAAGTTGATACCAAGATAATGAATCATTTACTCATAATTGTTTAATTTAATGAATTCTCTAATCTACGTAGCACTCTAGATTGAAAACAATTGTAAAGAAAATTAACTGCTACCTTTTCAGAACATTGTTAAAAAAACGCACAGCATCCCTTCAATTCATAAAGCAAACAAATCCAAAACACATAGCTAATTGCAGTGGGATGCTAGTAGTAAGTTCCTCAAAATCGATGACAACTCCAATCCCATCCCTAAGTCAGGGAGAGCTATCTGGCTCCAATTTGCCTGTCTTGGCGACAACGGAAGCCATCAGAGTAGCATGGGGGATTGCGGCAATGTGCGGCAGTTTCCTGGTAGGATGCGAATACGGATATCCTGACGCGCAGGATTCGAACCCAGATAACTCTCACTCCCAGACTTAGGGCTGGAGTTGGAACTGTTATCGTTTAGAGAAACCGACCCCCTTTGGAGATGATCGTCTCCTCCTTGTACCACTCACCGGAGCTCTTGGCTGATCGCAGGCTGCTGGCAGACCCTTGCCGAGACTTGGGCTTGAGGATGCCGGCCATGTTGGCAGAATGGATCGGGGCGCAAAGGTCCTCATCTTGGAGTCCTTTGGGACGGAAATCATACAATCAAAACAACATCAACGTCTTTATATCACAGTTTAAAGCACAGTTTAAAGCACAGTTTAAAGCACAGTTTAAAGCACAGTTTAATCAAATTTTGTGGCGTATTACCAGATAAGTATGCTCAATTCTGTGCATATACACTTCAGATCAATCATTAACTTCATGTTACTTACTATGATTTGGACGGTATATTAAAATTAATTTGATTAAACCGTGGTCTAAACATGGTCTAAACTCTAACAACTGGCGCAAATCTAGCACCATACGCATATGCACATGCTAATTTTTAGACCATTTTGAAGTGTACACACTAAATCAAGCATACTTATCTGCTTACATGCCACAAAATTTGCTGTGGTCTAAATCTGAAAATCCTTCGTGAATTCAGGCCAAAAGGTTAAAATTAAAGAAAGGAATGTTAAATTATTTAAATTTCTTGCCCCTTGGCACTATCATTTACAGGAATTATTCGTTTATGCTTGAAGTTTAAAGCTGTGTTTTGATTTGTCAACCTATGTTGGGTTCCCTTACATTTTTTTTCGCTAGTATCAAACAAGGCATTAGCAATATTGTGTCTCGCCCACTTGCGAAAATAACCAGAAATATCGCGATCTCCGTTGCTACGCAAAAGAATTGTATCCCTGGCTGATTGTTAAATATCTATGACCCAAGTTAGGTTGTAATCCAAGCAACCCATGTGAAGTTATTTGTCAAAAGAGAGTCTTGCAGGTAAACTTTAACGTATGAGCTCAAATGACCTTTGACCTTATCCTGTGACCTCCAACGGTACCATAACATGAAGGTACCCCCAGTGCATCTATGACCCAAGTTAGGTTGTAATCCAAGCAACCCATGTGAAGTTATTTGTCAAAAGAGAGTTTTGCAGGTAAACTTTAACGTATGAGCTCAAATGACCTTTGACCTTATCCTGTGACCTCCAACGGTACCACAACATGAAGGTACCCCCAGTGCATCTATGACCCAAGTTAGGTTGTAATCCAAGCAACCCATGTGAAGTTATTTGTCAAAAGAGAGTTTTGCAGGTAAACTTTAACGTATGACCTCAAATGACCTTTGACCTTATCCTGTGACCTCCAACGGTACCATAACATGAAGGTACCCCCAGTGCATCTATGACCCAAGTTAGGTTGTAATCCAAGCAACCTATGTGAAGTTATTTGTCAAAAGAGAGTCTTGCAGGTAAACTTTAACATTGAAAAAGAGAGTCTTGCACATACTCTTTAATATATGACCTCAAATGACCTTTAACATCATCACATGACCTCTGACAACACCATAACATGAAGATACCCCTAGTGCTTCTATCAACCAAGTGTGGCTGCCATTGCTGTAACAGTTGCCAAGTTATGGATCATAAGAGAGTCTTGCAGGTAAACTTTAACATTTGCGACGGACGACGGACGGCGGACGGACGACGGTCGGACGCCATTTGGATCCCTTAGTCTCGCCTTCACCTCCGGTGGGCGAGACAAAAAGGACACATAAAGGTACATTCAAGGTCAAGTTGAATCTATTTGAAGTAAAAGTAAAAGTAAAATACATAAATAATATGTAATCAGCAAAAACAAACAGCACATGCAGACAGACAGACAGACAGACAGACAGACAGACACACATACACACACACATACACACACACACTCCACCTCCTTCACATACCTTCGACCAGCTGAACGTTCTCAGTGGTCAGCTGCCGCACGAAGCCCCCCTCCTTCTCCATTGCCTCCATCTCCATCTTCTCCCTCTTGGCGAAGAGGGGGTAGGGGTCATCCCAGGCGATGCCCTTGGACTCCGCCCGAGGGGCGACACACCCATTCTCGTCTGTGGCTCTTAGGGAGAGGCTCTCAAAGACAAACTGCTTGAAGGCGCGGTCCACCTCAACCTCATCCACGACTCCAGCGCTAAAAATTAAATAAAATAACCTCCACATGAAGACCAGCTCTTCTTTAAGACCAGACTATTTATCTTCCTGTTGCAGTTTTTCACTGGGTTTCTCGGTATGGTTGAAAAGGACAAACCATTGATAGACCTTGACATTCAAACATTCCTCCAGACTTTTATGCTACCGTCTACATGTCTTTTCTTGTAACTCGATGCTTTTTTTCCCTCACTTTTTGTTTTATTTTCATGTATAAATGTATGCATTGAATTGTACAGTGGAACCTACTATAGGAACTAACTGTATAGATAACCACCTGTCTACAAAGACCACCTGCGTATTAATACCACCTTCCTTGTCTTCATTGAGCAGTCTTGATAGATAGGTTTCACTATACTGGATATAATTAAAGGACCTATGGGCTATGCCTTCCATTCCTCTGCTCTACCTTAGATGATGCAGCAGCTCCTGCAGTCGTGCTGCTCGCTGCTTGATCACACTGGATGCAGGACGTGGGAACTCCCGTAACTTAGCAACAGGGATGTAGTCCATCATTGCTAGCTCCGCCTCCATGGCGTTGAAGCCCTGTAGCGACTCGAGATGCCGGAGGCGCAGCGAGATCCCATCGCCATACTGGAAGAATTCGGGTTTGGAGGAAACAGGAGGTGCCTTGCCTGATGTAGCAACACTGGGTGACTGCTGTGCATAGAACCGACACAGAAAAATGAAGAGTAAAAGAGGAAAGAATAAGCAGTTAATTCACTTTGTATTCAAGAACAAAGCTCCTTATTAAACAGTTTATTTGAGTTTGGTTGAACTCCTTTGGGAAAAGACTTCCTAAAGACACCAGACTTCCTATCTAGCACACATCAGTTTGTGTTAACCAGCCAGCTATATAGGCTTTAGTATGGAACTGCTATTAGTCTTCAGGCTGGAGATTATTCACAAACTTAGATGGTACAATTGACAACAGACCACTTTCCATGATAAGGTCTTTGGTCTTAGTCATTATTTCATATACTGTAAAAGTGGGTTTTTCTCGCATGCAGATATTTTCGCGCTTGGCGGGGGTTCCGACATTTTCGCGCGATGTTAAATTCACGGTCAGCATAATCTAAAGTAACTAGAACTAGACTAGGCTAAGTATAAATCCATCTGATCATGTGCGAATTACAGTACTGTGACCGTATTCATTTGACCTACGTTCTGGACATTCTTCCACGCATCGCGTGCGCTGTATCGTTGTGTGTGCTATTTATAGCGCCACATACGCAACTCTGCTCTTGGAGTTCAACACATTTTCTAGCGTGGATAAATTCGCGGTAATGCTCAAAACCTTTTTACGTGATGTTAAATATGTGGACGCATCCCGATTCGCGAAATTCGCGAAAATAAACCCCCGCGAAAGAAACCACTTATACAGTATTACATCAGGAGCCACCTGCTGGCTCTTTCTTGGAAGACATCACACCTACCTCTGTCTCGCTTTTGCTGTCGATCTGAAGTTTGGAGGCCATCTTGTCGATGTGAGCTGCCAAGCTCTGCTCCAACCCATCCTCCCTGGGCAGCTTGTCCTTATCGCTAGGAGGACCCCTCTCCTCCGCTGTAGCAACCACCTGTAGTAATGATACGCAAATAACAATAAAAGCTGGGAACTTCTTGTTTTCTCAGGTGAACCTTAACTTCAGTGGAACTCCATGAGGACAAGTTAGACAGTGTGTTGCAGGTTGCAGGTTGCAGGTTAAACAGGCAATGTTGTAAAAACCATTGAAAATGGAAGAAGATACTGTATTAGCATTTCCCTCCCAGTAATAGAACTGGTAACCTACTTAGAGCAAATTTAACGTGATGCGATTTCTTTTTGATGTTTTGGGCGGGTCATCTGAAACCTAAAGCCGAGAGACCTAAGACCACTGTGTGTTATGGTCATCACCAGTCCACTCCACAGCGCATGCGTTCAATGGGAGTAATGCTCGCATCGTGCGCTGACAGGGACAATACAATTATGAATGAAGACTATGCTCGCTGCACTTCAAACGTAAACAAGGATAGTTTATCACTTCTCCTGAAAATGTTTGTGAAGCTATGACTGAGATTTTATACACGTTATAAACTGCCGATTCCTGTCAAGTTTTATGACTTTTAGAAATGGGAAACCCTGTCTATAACATACTTGAGCTATGGTTTAGCTGTTGCACAAAATATATGTTTACGGTACTATTATTGAGTGCTGTTCTGACCTGTTCCAGCATGCAGTGCATGACGAGTGGAACACTGATGCTCTCCTGAGGTATGCAGTCCATCAGCTCGGTGTAGTATCGGGTGTCTACGTCCCTAGACACAATGATTGGGGGCTTGACCTCAGGGGCCACCCCTGTCCCGGTGGCCGTAGGGTCGGCGGGGGGCTGCTGGGCGGTCGGAGGGGGCTGCGGAGGGGCAGCACCCAGGGGCGCCAGGGACTGACCATCACCTGATTGGATAGACATGAATATACAGCATCGTCATTATTGATACAATTATCATTGAGGTCACTTTGTCAAAACTTCATCTACCTTTGACCTGGTCACATTTCATCTAACTTGCCCAATTTATCAGTTTCATGAATTCATACAGGTACACTTGCGATTGACATCAACCTTACAGTGTTTGCAATAACTGACGGCAATCAATTGGGTAATCGAATGTAATCAACTCTATACCCTTGTGCACACTGACTGCAATCACTGACTGATGAGAGGTTGATTTCAGATGCCATTCTACCAAGTTTGACGCACACCATTGAAAAGTTCTTGATGTTGAGTAAGTAGGTCCAGAGTCCTGCCTTAAAGATTGTCCTTCCCTTTTGCAAGCTTAAAATTTGAAATCATCTATCACGATCGTAAATTGAAGAAAGTGTGATTCAAGACCATTTTTAAGAATATAGCATGTTGAAGCTTTCTGTATATCTAAAAAATTCAGCTGTTAAATTTCAAACCGACTTTTTTCGTACTACGAAAAAAGTATCAGTCTTTGTTACAGTATCTATGTGGTTATTATGCATGTGTAAAATCCTAATTTTATGAGTAATTACCAAACTTTGGAGATGATTCCTTCTATAGAATATTTTTTTTTTTCATAATGCGTTTTATAATTTAATAAACAGATTAATCAATAAAGCGGATATTTCAACACAAACTGCTAAGAGTCTGAGGTAAAGACTATTAATCAGACGTTGCTTACGTGCATTATTCGAATTTTTCACTACGTATCAGTTTCAAATTATGAATATATAGCTTGCTAACACTTCTCTCTATGTTTTGCCAATGTTTCGATGGTTTTGTGGTGATCTGAAAAAGGGACGGGCTGTCTTTAAAATGAAGCTTGATCGTAAATTCATGGTACATTACAGGTATGTGATCGGAATTGCAATTGACTCAAATCAATTGGACCCCAGACAGACGTAAGACATACAACCACAGAACATAAAGGAAGACAGACCTTGGGGTGTCTTCTCCACTACTGGGATCTGGATGAGCTTCATGTTGTCTAGGAAGGTTCGGTACTGCCTCTCAGAGTCCAGCAAGTCATACATCATGCAGGCAACGTCCTCAAACATGTCCGTTCCAAACTGGGTCTGAAATGGAATTGAAGCGAATTCATTTGAATTGCATTGAAGTAAATTGATTGATATTGCAATTTATTGTCCAATTGGAAATTTCATTTCACTGGTTTACATTAATACAAATAAAGAATGTGACATCACACAAGATACAGAAACAGAAAGACATATTTACAATTATACAAATTCTAAAGGATACATGATGTTTATATTAGCTTTACAATTACTGAAACTGTGCAAAACACCTGTGCAAGGCTTATATTGGGTTGTACGAAATAAACACTTATTACACCAATATAAGGAAACCTGCATTGGTTACCAAGTTGAAATGAATTGAATTGAAGTGATTTGAATTGAAGTCAAATTGAACTGTTATAAGTTAATGGGCATTTCCTGGCTTGGTACTAAGAGGTTTAAGATCTCACCCTCTTCTCATTGTCCTTGATGTCGTCCGGTATGATGTGGTTCTTGACCGTGTAGGTGAGCCTTGCTACATCCTGCAGCCGAGAGCCTTTCGGGGCCCTCTTGAGTAGCGGGTCGTGCTGTTGCCAGAATCTCTCAAGCTGACCTTTGGCCTTATCCTTCGCCTTCTTCTCCTCCTCAATCACTGCAAACAACAAGGAAATCATATCATACAGTAGAGGATTTTTCCTCTGGTGAAGACTTTTTGGAAATGTCAAGCAAGAGCTGCTCTTCTCAGCAAGCTAATGGTTCTAAACTAATACTCTCTTCAAAACTCCACTTTTTTCTCGTCAGTGTGGTTAAGGAAATTATATTATTTCAATCCTCTTCATGACTGCGTGATGGCAATAAGCTATATCAGCCCTGCTTCTAGCCAATTTATTTGTTCTGGTTGACAGTTATCCTCCTCAATCTCAACCTCTAAACAAATAAAGGTTGTTTACAACTTGTTAATAAGCCACACTAGCTCCAGCTTCCAGCCCAATCGTAACTTCTGATGGGCACTTATCCTTCTCCACCTTCCACTCTATCCCTCTCCTATCAATCACAGGCCTACAGGCTGTCCAAACTTTCTAAGATGCACCAGTCATTGTTTCTAGCCCAATCCTACCTTCTGGTGGACGGTCATCTTCATCCATCTCCTCCTCCTCCTCCCTCCTCCGCCGCTCAAACAAGCCGTAGTCCTCGGCCTGGATGCGGATCAGGCAGTGGATGCCGATGCCCAGATCGCTGAGCAGGGACAGCAGCACGGCCTGGTCAAAGCCTTCAATGATCACGTAATGCTGTGGGCCGTCATCGGGCTCATCGTCTGTTTCAAAGTAATGCATTGTTTTAAAAAGGTCCATTGATGCAGAGCAGCCAGGGAAAAAATGTATTGATTGAGCACAGATCCACCACCCCCTCCCCTAAATCCAAATAAAAAACATCAACAACATGAACTGCTTAATTTGATATAACACAACAGAATGGATAGGAAGACTCTGACCATGATCAAAGGATCATGCCATGGCATTCCAAGTACCTCCACTGAGTAGAAGTAGTAGTAGTAGTAGCAGTAGTAGTAGTAGTAGTAGTAGTAGTAGTAGTAGTAATGGTCTATTATTATATCACATCTACACAGAGGACTAATTTAAGACAGGCAAAAGACGAGAGAGACAGAGGGAGAGAAAAAGGGAGAGAAAATGAGACAGAGAGAGGGAGAAGAGAAAAGAGACAGAAATCGAGCAGAGATAAGACAAGAAAGAGAAAGTAGGAAGGAGAAAGTGGAAGAGAGAAGGAGAGAGAAAGAGAAAGAGAGGGGGTGAAGGGAATAGAAAGAAATCTGCAACGAAGACCACTGAACCAAACTCACCGATGTATTTATTGTCGTCATCCTCCTCCCCCCTCTTCTTCAGCTTGGAATCCTTCTTGGGGGAGGGGACTTCCGGGGATTTCTTGCCCTTCCCCTTGGCAGGGGACTTACTCCTTGCCCTCTTCCCGCCCCCAGCATCCTTGCCTGCCTTCTTCACGTCCTTGTTTTCTGCAGCCTGGTGAGAATAAAGGTGAGATTGAAAGTTAAAGGGAGTATATTGTACTGGGAAGGCAAAAATCCATCAAAAACATGATCATGAGCAATCTTCATACCAATGGTCTTACATTCATGTATTGTTTATTTTAGAAACTTGCTGGAAATTTGGAGTAATTAGTGATTAAATAAAAAATCCACAAACTGTTCGGGGCGAACATTTTGAGGATTTTACTAGTAATCATTAATTACTCCAATTGTGGATCATTTGAGGGCAAATAACTTTCAGCAAGCTTCTAAAATGGACAATACATGAATTTAAGACCATTGGTAAGAAGATTGCTCACGATCACCCTTTTGAAGGCTTTTTGCCTTCCCAGTACAATATACTCCCTTTAACAGTAGCTCTATTCGGACTGGTGAAGGGGGGAGAGGGGGTCATCTTGACCCCCCTGTACAAAATCCACGCCTGACGCACATTCGCTGCAAATCCGTCACACGCCTTTTTTCTTTTTTAAAGTGTCTAGCAACTTTTGAGATCAAGTTTGAAATAATTGCCACTCTGCCAAGATGTTACGCAACATTATGTAATCGCATGTCAGACAAAAATTTCACAAAAGGTGAAATTTTGCATAGGTTTATTTTTGTATACAAAATACTACTTTTCCTGTATTGCTCTACATCATTGTCTATTGTGCCTTCTAGGCTCTTTGCTTGATCACATTGTTCCTGAAACTTATCAAAATACATATCTGTAAAAAAAAAATTATTATTGTAATTTCTTGTTTGTTTCTTGATTGCTTTTTGTTTCCATGCTTCTTATGTTTGATAAATACTTAAAGATTGTCCGTCCCTTTTGCAAGCTTAAAATTTGAAATCGTCTATCACGATCGTAAATTGAAGAAAGTGTGATTCAAGACCATTTCTAAGAATATAGCATGTTGAAGCTTTCTGTATATGTAAACAATTTCAGCCGTTAAATTTCACACCGACTTTTTTCGTACTACGAAAAAAAGTATTAGTCTTTGTTACAGTATCTATGTGGTTATTATGCGTGTGTGAAATCCTAATTTTATGAGTAATTACCAAACTTTGGAGATGATTCCTTCTATAGAACAATTCTTTTCATAATGCGTTTTATAATTTAATAAACAGATTAATCAATAAAGCAGATATTTCAACACAAACTGCTAAGAGCCTGAGGTAAAGACTATTAATCAGACGTTGTTTACGTGCATTATTTGAATTTTACACTACGTATCAGTTTCAAATTATGAGTATACAGCTTGCTAACACTTCTCTATATGTTTTGCCAATGTTTCGATGGTTTTGTGGTGATCTGAAAAAGGGACGGGCTGTCTTTAACTATAAAAAAGTTACCTTCTTCTCATCTTCTCTCCTCTTGAGGTCTTTCTCCTTGATGGCCAGGAGTTTCCACTTGAGGACCTTGGCCAGGAGAGGCAGGGGCACCTCCTCCCCCTTGTCCAGGTACTCCGCCTTGACCGTCTCACAGATCTCAGAGAACTGTGGAACGTCTTTAGGCTTCTTGGCCTTCGCATTGCCCAGCTCAATCACCTACACGTACATGGGACAGAGGGTAAGGAGAGATTCTTGACTGAAGGTGCATTTATCAACTCGGTTCTAGCCTATAATCAGCGTTTTCATACATGATTAGAAATGCTGATTTTCACTGTAGAAAATTGATATATGCACCCTTTGTGTATGGGTATGTTTAAACATTTTTTGAAGTTATAATCATTGTTTCTATACACCCATATCAGAAATACATGTATAGAATTGCCTATTCTAAATTAAGAAAGTTGATAAATGCACCCTGAAATTAGAAATCAAATATTTGAGGAGATACATTACTCCAGGAGGGCGTTTCATGAATGTTGTCAGCACTGACTAAATGGTCAGTGCTGACAACTTCAGTGAAATCCTTGGTTTTGATTGGCCGAGAGGCACTAGCCTCTGACTATTACTATGGTAAATGTCGGAGAAAGACAGCTTGTCAGACGAGAAATTTTCATGAAACGCCCTGCTGCTTAATTTTTGCCCCAGCAGAACATCATTCACCATTTTGGCTTCAAAATGGACAAGACTCCTTTTTAAAAATCAGAACGTTTTGAATTCAACATCAATTCCTTATGCCTCAGTCACATTTGCTACGGCCACCGTAGATTCTAGAATTTCTAGGGCGAGTAGCAATGTACGGTTGCCGCAGAATTTCCACGGCCATTTATGATCGCAGTCACATATGCTACGGTCGCCGCATGGCATAATAGTGATAAAATTAGTGATTATTTCACCTCCAGTTTGCATTTAAATATCATTATGACGTACATGTTTCACTGCACAGCAAATGCTAGTTCCATCTTGTGCATAAATTATTCAATTTCATGCATCCTTGAAGACTTGAAAACAGCGCCAAACAAAACATTTGTGTTGGCTAATCTCAAATGGGTTGAAGGCTGTAACAAACCTCGTCGATGAGGGACTGTTTGTAGATGACACTGAAAAGCCGTCTGAGTCTGGAGTCAACAGCTGCAGACAGGATGTTGGCATACTCCTGGTCCTCAAGCTGGTTTCCAATCACAAAGGCAATGCAGGCTTTCCAGCTCTCCTGTACACAGAAAGAAAAATGGTGAGAGAGAGATATGATGTGTTTGATCTTGTAAAGGGTTTCCCTCCCGTTGAATTCATAGCAGTGTAAATTAAAGAATGCATTGTTCATTTGGACAAATGTTACACCTATGGAGTCTTTTGATATGAATTAAGAGTACCCTGCCCATGAATCAGCCATTTAAAGACACAGTGTTTTCCCTTTGCAAGTCATGAAATTCTGCAGGAATTGGCAGTATGATGGGAGGCCCATTCTTACCACACCTCCAACATCCGACATCCAAACAATAGACCCCCTAGTATGGTTAGTGGCCCATTCTCACCGCGGTCTCCTTACTCGATGCACTGGCATAAATGTATATTAGAACACAATGGTAAGCGTATAAGTCGTGAGACTACAGAATCACAACACTTTCAGTCAAGCTATGCAATTGCGAGCCAAAAAACACAAGTTTCATCAAATTATCGTCATTTGAAATTTTAAGTGACAAAAAATCACAGTAGGCCTATGTCAAAATTATATGTCAACCAGAAAGTGGGTATTATGCACTTTACCGACTTGAGTCCCACCTCTAGCAACGAGGTTAAGAAGGTTAGCAACGAGTGCCTGACGTCATCTAGATCAATCCCCAATGTGAACTGACTTGAGTGATTGGGTCCCTACAAGTTTTAGGTCGAGATACGATTGCCATGGGTTTCTACAGCGACTCGCTAATATCCAGAGTGTTTTGGGCGACGATATCCATCCGCTGAAACACCTAGTTCCTTAAGATTCTGATCTACAAACTGTCCTAAATACCTTAAAATTAGGGTTAGGATAGCCAATTCTAGGTCTTAGGTTTAGGGTTAGGGTTATGCCTAGGTTTTTAAGGTCGAACCAACGATTCATTTACCTTCAATTGTAAATCCGTCTTTCACACATCCAAATCCAATCAATTATCCAATTCATTATCTCCTCGCCGACGGTTAAAAACCACTAGAACAAAAACAAAATGATCCCACAAGTTATCCTCAAACATTGTTCTCTCCGCGATATTCATCGACGTGATCCAATTGCAATAAACGACAACACAATTTCACCATAACAACATGATTCCTGGACGATCGCTACGATTCTCGAACTGCCGTTTAGTATACAGTTAACTGCTGGCAGCTTCCTTATAGGGCTTTAATACAGGAGTCTATGCAGTGGTAAACATAGCGCGCATAGCGCGCAATCGCAGTCAACTACTATGGAAAAAAGTGCGCATTACGCGCGTAGTACGCTTGTCATAGACGCGCTGATGCCAAGCTCCATAGACTCACGTGTAAACTTTGGACTTTGATTATTTTTCATGCTTTTTCACCTGAAAATAGTTCCGGACTCTCATTCACAAATAATGTTTTTAGCTCCTCACTAATTATTAATTGTTGTCGTGGGCTGATTTTTCAAACCTACTACAGCTAAAGCTGTAGTATAGGAGGGTTTGTTTTGCTGTAGAACCGTTTTTTCCACTTTTGAGGCCCCAAACCTGCCGTTTTCCCCGATTTTGAGCCCTACCGGGCTCAAATCCTTTATAAGGAGGCCTCTGGCCTCCTTCAAGGTTTGGGGGCGGGGCCTATGGCCCCGCCCCCAAACCTTGAACTCGTTGCTAAGGCAAGTCGTTAACTGCATAATACCCCAGAAAGTCTGTTTTCTCCAAAATTTCTGCTGCGAACATGCTCGGGGATTGCTTCCGTCACCGACTGGAGAAGTCAGTTTGATCGCAATGTGCATGCCTTCAGCACTAGATCGTGCGCGTTCTGAGAAAATGAAAACATTCTTGTAATGGGGGTCTGATTTATTTCTGACCTAGTTCCATTAAACATCTCGGGTAGCCTCAAAGAAAATAGAATTCTTCTAAGAGTTCACTTCAAACATAAATCACATGAATAAGCAAACTACAACTTTATTTTTATTTATTATTTATTTGATCAGGAAAAGTCCACTAATAAGTACACATAAACGTAGACCGAAAAGTCAGTCAGAGGACGTTGGATCCGCTGAGATTGCATCTGGCTCCTCTATTGAAGAATGCCACGAATGAGGCGGTTATTCCTATCCTAGTTTTAAGGTAAGCCTGTCAATATTCCTGGAATATTGCGTGGAAGGAAATTGGAAACTACGTCCTCGGTAAGATTAGAAATAGAATGGGCTGCTATTCATAACATTTCAATGACAATGGGGCTGGTGACCCTGACCATATAGCCAAACAATTTTTTTACTTTGTCTGAGAAATTTAAAGTGGCCTATTTAAATAACACACAGCTTTCCATTCGTAAAATGGATAGGCTGCGGTGCTGCGCATGCCATAGGCATAGCCATAGCTCCGGCAGGCGCACCGGCAAGTAAGCGCATCGGCCTCCGACATAGCGCTGGGCCTGAGCTGTCGAACTGCGATAAACGAAATCAGAACACACCATCATACCTCTTCAAACTGCGTTGATAAGAGACCAGATTCCCAGCGGGATACACCAGCCGAGCCTGCACCACTCTTTGCCCTTTTCTTTGACATCCCGAGTGATTTTCTTACATGAACTTCATCATTCTGGCAAATTTTACGAAAAATATACGGCTACACTTTCAATCAATCGCTAAATGGGGAACGAGCGTTGCCAAGGTACGGTACACATTGTGCTACTATTGACCGTAGAGGGCGATAGAATAACTTTGCATCACAGAATACTGTCTTCTGTTTCGCTTTACATGACTTGTACTGACACCCGCCTAAAAAAAAACAAAACAAAAAAAAACATTATGTGTTATCATGTTGATTGAGCTGTTTCTTTTACTTCATCGAAAAATGGGAAGGTTGCTGTAGCATATCGTTGAAACAGAAGAACATGCAAATATGAAGAAAAGGGACTAAGGAAAAAGAGGGAAATTAAAAAGAAACGAAGAGAGAAGAGGAAAATGAATACAATATTTTACTTGGTTGGTTGAACAAGACTAGTCGTATCCTTTAATGAAATAAAAGATGTGATGATAAAAATGATATATAATAACCTCTGCAACAAAATATTGTTGGTACAAAAATGATGGTATGTTGGGACTATGAATGGTTTAAATGTTTATTTACCTAATAGTCTGAGTGATTCTCGATCCATAATGGCACTGCATGGTCTTGCATTGCTATCATTATGCTAAACATTGTTGTCCAGTCCTGTTTCTCATTCTACTACATCTATAAGTGGGTCACGGTAGGTCTTGAGGAACACTTGGACGAGTTATACAAGGATACTCCACAAAATAGTACTAATCTTGCTTAAAGGGCATATACTGTACTGGGAAGGCAAAACAGCCTTCAAAATGTAATTGTTAGCAATCTTCTTGCCAATGGTCTTAAATTCATGTATTTTCTATTTTAGAAGCTTGCTGAAACTGCCCTCAAATGATCCATATATGGAGTAATTAATGATAAATGATTAAATCCTCAAAATGTTCGGGCCGAACATTTTGAGGATTTGTGATTTAATCACTCATTACTCTAAATGTAGCTCATTTGAGGGCAAATAACTTTCAGCAAGCTTCTAAAATAGACAATACATGAATTTACCCAAACAAACTTCGAGATATTGTATTCACATCGCGATGTGATATATTCAAGTGACGTACACATTGCGCGTCTATACCTTGCCAATATTGAATAATCTATGTTTAAATATAGCCCTGACCCATACACACAGTCAGGGTTGTTGTGTCTTAAATTAAAAAATGATTAAATAACATCACCATGATTGCGAATGAGGTGACAGTGTATATGGAAAGATCATCACATCAAATTTGCCGTACGTGACGTTGACACATCAATATCGTGATGCTCAAAACAAAAAGATGCTGTGCCACAGTGTGGGATTGGTGTTAAACGTCATACAAGCTCCGAAAGTCAGCGGCAAACAGTCAGCAAACCGCTATCGCCTTGTGAATGTAATTTGTTATGCCGTGACGGGAGCACTGACATCATCTCCAAAGGCGCCAAGCGGCGGCAGCAAAACTGCTCTTGTGTACGTCATGTTTTGGAGAGGTCTCCCTTTTTGCTTTTTAACATTCTGTGTAGCATGTGTGTTTTTATCACCATGAATGCACATACAGTTATTCTAATACATACATTCCAAAGCACCTCAGTCCGTCCGCCACTCAAAGCAGTACTCGTAATAATCAATAATTGGCCATGTTTGGAAGCAAATTTCACAAATTTCAGGCCCTTGACTGACGTCCGCTACAATGATAAAAGCAAACAAGGCATTACGTTTTTTGAAAGGCGATGCCGACAAAAGTGACCCCCACCCTATTCCCCTAGGCCTTGTGCCCCATTTATTTTAAAAGGCTGAAAAGAAATTTAGCTCCTGGAATTTCCTTCAATCGATATCATATAGGCTTCAACAACGGTATACTCCATGCGAGCGGAGTTATGAACCAGTCACAACAAGATGACATCAAACAGATCTGTTAGTATTGTGGACACTTTAAAACCTTGCTTAGAACTCTTAGGGCCATGTTCTGAACAGAGGTTTAACGCTAAAAGTGTACTTTATGGGCGCCAAATGAATCGTCTGATGCTACCCCAAAACATCAATTTTCATCACACAAACACAACAGTGGTCGATTTCAATGATTCGCTGTAATTGCCATGTCATGTGGACAAACTCAATAATCCATAGTTATTTCAAGGACAGAATCAATGATATCACATCACTAATAATGTTTCACTTTGTTTTATTTGGTGGCCCATAAAGTTAGTCCAGGTTTAGTACACTGTTTGCGTTAAACCTCTGTTCAGAATAAGGGCCTTTGAACACAATTATTAATGACATGGTTGACATACCAAGCTTATAAACAAATATTTCAGTGGAAAAGTATTGGAACCATATCAAAACTACAATATCTTTGATTTGTCATCGAAAGCAGTATTTACACACGATTTTTTGAGCACACATACCAACTTTATGAAATCATTGTATAAATCATTTCGAAACCACATCCAGGACTCAAATCCACAAAATATTGTCCGCATAGGAATATCATATCCAAAACAACAACCCAAACATATATATAATGGATGATATTAAGAATGAGACAGAGAAGGAGGAATACATAGAGGAAGTACAATCATTATAGTTTGAACATTTTTGATACTCGTTGATATGACTATCAGCCATGCTATTATCTGTTGCGTATTGGTGAGTAGAGAGAGAGAGAGAGAGAGAGAGAGAGAGAGAGAGAGAGAGAGAGAGAGAGAGGGGGGGAGAGAAAGAGAGAAAGAGAGAGAAATAGAGAGAGAGAGGGAGAGAGAGAGAGAGAGAGAGAGAGAGAGAGAGAGAGAGAGGGGTGGGGGACATATAAAGACAGACGTACAAATATAGAGATAATACAGACAGACGATAAGGAGGGGAAACTGATAAAGAGAAAGGGAGATTATTAATTATAAGAATTAGAGATGGTTTCATACGTTTAAACTTAGAATTTAATATAAATATATATAAATATATATATAAAAACATTATCAGTAATCATTTGATTTCTTTGTTTGACTGTGGCTTTCATGGCTGATAAACTAAGTACAATGAAACAAAAATTAATTAAGCCATCTGAAAGATGCGACACTCGTTGTTTGAGCTGAGGAAATATTAGTACATGACTTGTATCCGCTGCATCACAAACAAATTCGAGGCCAAACGCGGTCAGTTGTTTCACCATCACAGATCCTGTGGACATGATGGAAACCACTGTGGAATTCACACCTTTACATTGAAGAGATGAGAAGTTGTGCCGATTATGGAGATGTAAACATTCATCGATAATGGAGGGAAAGATCTTTAAAAAAAAATATTGCCAGGGCTACCTTCTAGCTAGCCTATCTGATATGCGTCGGGCTATTGTGGGCAAGTTACTGGTCGAGCGTAGGAGACTGGCGGGCTCGCCCTCGCCCTCGCCTGTCAGTCGTTTGCCCATTAGCTCGACGCATTTCGGGTAGGCTACCTTCTACACGAAGCGAAAACCCCGCACGATAAACCTCATAAGGGAAATACTCACATGGATTCTTTCGTTATTTTGCGGGTGATATTTGTTTGCGGTGAGGGAACGGAACGGCCCTGAGCTCCAGTGTTTCAAAAGAAGACAAGGAAATTCTAACCACGCCAGTGTGAGAGATAGTCACGTATACAGTGAGAGAGTGAAAACAAAAAAAGAAGAAGAAGAAGGAAAAGAAAAGGACAAGGGAAATATGGAATTACATGTTATATGAATTAGATATTGTAGTCTGACATACTTGAAGGAGAGTGGTTAAAAAGGGAGGAGGGGCAGAAAAGGGATTGGGAGAGAGAAAGAGAGAGAGAGAGAGAGAGGGGGGAGAAACTGAGGAAGAGAGATATTGAGGTAGAGATAGAGAGAGGACAAGGGAGAGGGAGGGAGGCGAAGAGAGAGAGAGAAAGAGAGAGAGAGAGAGAGAGAGAGAGAGAGAGAGAGAGAGAGAGAGAGAGAGAGAGAGAGGAGAGAGCGAGGGGGGGGGGAGGGAGAGAGAGAGAAAAAAAAATAGGACAAAACAAGGGAAATATGGGTTATATGAATACAATATTTTGTCTGACATAGTTACGGGGAGAGGAAAGAGAGGGAAATAGAAACAGAGAGAAAGAGGGGGTTAGGGGTTGGGAAGTAGAGGAAAAAAGAAAAATAATTTGAAATAAAGTCATAACTGTGTCCCAAATGGTACAAGTGGTAGCATCTAAGTTTTTACGATGCCTGTCTGACATAGCAACAATTAATGCGGGTCAAAATAATCCCTCTTTACGCGGCAAGTGTGATCTTAAACAAATAAACTTCATAACAGTAGCCTAAATTGGAAGTACGAGGAAAATAGAAAACGAAGGTAGTTTAATAACATACGTTCGATAAATCAATGTAGAGCATTCCATCGCACCCATTGCAGCTGTGCAGTGCAGCTGTGTTCGAAAGACAAGTTTGTTCGCCGTAATTTCAGTTAATTACAAATGGTGCATGCACCTGTCCATAAATTTCCTTCACATAACCACTCCTCAATAGTTCTATCTCACTGGCGGAGACAGTCTCTGCGACTCGGGAGACCAAACAATGCTCCAGGATTTTGTCCGTATGTCTTTTTAGTATATTTAAGTGCAGGGCGCCCTTGTAAAGCAGTTTTATAATTGAATGGGCCTACTTCGAATGTTATTTTATCATATTTATAAAGAAGAGTAAATAAAATAAATGAATCCTTCAAAATGGCTTGCGCTCTCACCAAAGGGGGTCAGCGCGACCTTTCAGGAAAATGGCGACAATCAATTGAACCTCTTTAATTCAAACTAGAAAATAAATGGAGTCTAGTGCTTACAAGACAAGTCACTCTGTCAATCTCCTCTCTTTTGCGGGTGACCCACAGAACATGCAGAATGAAAATGGTAATTTAGAATGATTAGTCTACTGCAACTAGACCGATCTATTTATTATTGTAGTTTCGGTTGAAACTGCTCAACAGCCTGGGAGCAAGGCTAACCGATAAACTGTAACGACTCATTTGAAAGTACATCCTGCCATCTGGACAGCATGTAACCTAATCATTTAAGTGGTATTGCGCATGCGTTTGTGCTGTAATTACCATGGTGAATTATTATAACAATTTCTTATAATACGTACAAATGAGAAAAACTCACATACATCTACATAAATAGTTTATCTAATATGAGCAAGTTGCGCCTTCTTTAGCATGGTGTGCTTAAGTGGTGCTTCTTCAGGGAACGTAAGTTTACATGAAAACAAAATATAGCAAAACAAAACTAATTAATTTCTAATAAAAAAATAAAACATTCATTATAGAATGTTGATGGTAATGAAAGAAAGTACTCACAGTATTATCTGAAAGTGGGTCCACGCAGCAACATATTACTATCATTAACTTCCTTGTTTTCACCCATGTAGCAACATATTCCCCTACAGTTAATATTCCGCAGTTGTTCCTCCAC
The DNA here is from genome assembly GCA_963669155.1 of Arbacia lixula. Lineage (NCBI taxonomy): Eukaryota > Metazoa > Echinodermata > Echinoidea > Arbacioida > Arbaciidae > Arbacia > Arbacia lixula. The sequence continues at coordinate 2,052,690 of OZ022585.1, forward strand.
ATCTTTATATAGAACATTCGTGAGTACATGCATTTCCTTGTACTGTAGCTATTTTAAGTGACAATAAAATGAGTTCCACATCTAGCTCTTTAGTTTACCCATCGTTTCCTTCCTCTTGTGTTCGTGTTTTTAATAAAATATTCAATAATATTCAAATATTCCTCTTCCTCAATAATTTACTCTTATCTCATCGAGGAATATAACATATGATTAAAAATGTAAAAAATATGTATGATCGATAGATAACACTACACCATTGTAATTAGCATCAATAATTTAGTCCTGGTTCATAGACGTTCTGTACTAGTCTGTTTGCAGCTTTTTACTGTACAGCGTATAGCAACCACCGCAGGACTTAACTAGACAGCTGCGTACTTTAACTGGGTCAGAGTACGTTGAAAGAGAGATCACCGTCAAAACTTTGTAATTCTGCTCTTGAAGATGACATCCTGTAGGGTTTATCGCTTAAGATGGGTTTATGTGTAATATCCCGACACTATGAATTACCAATATGTATAAAGCAGTTTAACCCCATGTTGCTAAGCAAATTGCCGTTCTAAAGCGGTACCGTGTGTATCGCTTTTGCGCAATATGCGTCGCCGATTTTGTGTAGCCTTGAATATACAAAAGTGCGATGACATACTGCCTTTCTATGAGTGTGCCAAACCAAAAGCTTTGTCCCAACCCGAGTCTGTTAACGAGTATTACACCATAAAAATTAATCTTCGTAAATAAAAGAACTGTCGTTTTGCACGCATTATTCAAGTATGATACTATTCGAGACAAAGCATTAGAAAAGCTAATGTAATCCCTTGCATTGATATCGATACTGCCTAGAGTAGCGTTCGGTCAACTTTATCGCCTTAAGAGAGAGAGAGAGAGAGAGAGAGAGAGAGAGAGAGAGAGAGAGAGAGAGAGGGAGAGGGAGAGGGAGAGGAGAGAGAAGAGAGAGGAGAGAAGAGAGAGAGAGAGAGAGGGGAGAGAGGTGGAGGGGGGGGAGGAAGAGCCAGAGGGAGAGAGGAGAGAGGAGAGAGAGGAGAGAGAGAGAGAGAGAGAGGAGAGAGGTGGAGGGGGAGGGGGGGGGGGGGGGAGGAAGAGCCAGAGGGAGAGAGAAGAGAGAGAGAGAGAGAGGAGAGAGAGGAGAGAGAGAGAGATGGGGCTCTATCGCGCACGCGCGCAGTGAGTGATTTCTCCATGTTGCATGGAAGGGAAAGACTGTCGTGTCCGTTTCTCGTGTCGTATTAGTGAAATAATTCAAAGAAGAAACTCTTTATACAAGATTATTCTCCTGACAAATATCAAGTGTGGCGCGAGGAGGTCGCCTATCTACGTCTATGATAATTATTTGTGTGGGTGTGCTGCTAGTGGTGGTGGTGGCGGTGGTGGTG